>CM053027.1:467629556-467859133 GCA_028564925.1 Lithobates sylvaticus
TTCTACATATTTAAGTGTTTACTGATTGGTTTGCACAAAAGTTATAGCGTCTACAAAATAGGGGATAGTTTTGTGGCATTTTTATTAATAATTATTTTTTTGTAGTAATGGCTGCGATCATTTTTATCGTGACTGCGACATTATGGCGGACACGTCGGACAATTTTGACACATTTTTGGGACCATTGGTATTAATACAGCGATCGTGCGATTAAATTGCACTGATTACTGTAAAAATGTCATTGGCAGTGGGTTAATATGTATCCTAGGGAGTGTTCTATTTGAAGGGGGGATGGGACTGTGCAGGGAAACTAACAGATCGCTGTTCATACTGTGTATGAACAGATGATCTGTCAGTTCACTGCTCAGAGAACTTGAAACGGTGTGTTTACACACACAGCTTCCAGTTCTCTGTGTGCTCCGAGTGATCGCGGGAGCCCGGCGGTGATCGAGACCGCCGGGCACTCGCATCCGCTGGGGAAGCGAGCGGGGGGGGGACTGTTTATGCTACCGACGTAGCATAACAGCGATTTGCTCAGCCGAGCAAAAAGGAATATCTGATCTGTTTGTTCTGAGTTCACCTTTATCATGAAAAAAGACCCAATCACACAGAAAAAGCACTGCAAAGCATTTTACAACTTTATTTGAGAAACACAGTGCCCTCAACATGGGGGGTGCCCTTCACATAGGGTGGGGGGCCGGTATCTGGGAGCCCCTATATTAAATAATAAGCCCAATAAGCCCCCCGCCCGCAGACCCCGACAACCAATGGCCAGGGTTGTCGGGAAGAGGCCCTTGTCCTCATCAACATGGGGACAAGGTGCTTTGGGGTGGGGTTGCCGCAGGTCCCCCCTTTCCCCAGGGCGCCCCCCATGTTGAGGGCACGCGGCCTGGTACGGCTCAGGAGGGGGGGGGCGCTCGGTCGTCCCCCCCTTTCCTGACCGGCCGGGCTTCGTGCTCGGATAAGGGTCTGATATGGATTTGGGGGAACTCCCGCGCCGTTTTTTCGGTGTAGGTATTCCCCTTTAAATCCATACCAGGTGACGGGGCTAGCGAGGTGTCAATGTCGCCGATCTAATTGACTTCCTTCGCTAGTCCCGTCTACCTGGAGTCACGTTCTAAATGAACGGACTTTATGACGTGTGTTGGCAAGTCCGTTCATTTCAAAAGTCCCGTGGACTAGCAAACAGATGGCGGGATTGTCCGCCGGACTACCGAGTCCGCGGACAATTTTAAGACAAAACTTCAAACTAAGTCCGCCGGACTTTTGGGAACAAAAAGTCCGCCGGAGCCCCACACACAGTCAGAAAGTCCGATTACGTGTACGCGGCATTAGTGTGACAAATAGAGCGGTCTGGATACTGCCTCTTTATATGACATACCTAATTACATATAATACAACAAGTTTAGCCCGTGGGACTTTGAATTAGTTGATCATAAAGGTCATAACAAGTAGATTGAAGAAATTAAGAATTTATTGAAATTCCAAAAACATCATCATAAATGATCATGAGCATAAAAACATCATGGAGCATATAGCTTACAATCATAAACATGTTTGGTACAATTCTGAAAATACATAATATACATATACATCTATATACTTGACATGTTTCGCAAGCTCTGCTCGCTTCCTCAGGAGTTGATGCATGTACAAGGTATCTAAAAAATATATATCAATAAGATAAAACATTCAATGATAGTTAAGGTTAGAAAAGAAGCATGGGACCTGTGTAAGGTACCCCATACTTACATTATGGTCAATTAGTCCCAAGGACTGATCCCCAATGATGACAATGGAGAATGCTCCAACCGGGAGCTGAAGGAGCATGACCCACAGCAGCCAAACGGAGGCACGGTGGAGGGTGAACATGGCAAAGAAGTAGGGTGAGAATAAATATGTCCCTTGATATGCCCCATTAGCCATATATGTCAAAACAACTGTAACAGAAATGTATAGTATCTAAGTCCATTGACAGTAACCACAATAATGCTCTGCGAGTATAAATATTTGGAAAATATCCAGGTTGTATAATACGGTCCATAGAAATATGGGCATAGATGCAAACAGGGGAGGAAAGAGTGAAAAAGGCATAGAGTTTGAAAAATGTGAAAGAAGAAATGGAAAAGAAAGGAAAAATAAAAAATAAAAATGTGTCCCTTAGTGTACCCCATTCACCACATATAATATGACAACTGTACCAAAAAATGTATATGTATTTAAGTCTATTGGTAGTTACCATAATAATGGTCTGGGGGTGTAAGTATATACAGAGTATCCATGTTATATACTAAGGTATACAAGAGTGTAGACAAGGGTGTATATATAAAGAAGGAAAAGGTAAAAGAAACAACAAAGTTGAGAGAAAAAAAAGAGACAAAGAAGTGGGAATGTTAATAAATGTTAGTGTGAACAACAGATTTGTGTACTCTGCGGCACATGTGTGGAACCTGAGTGTCCATATGAACACTCAGTCCTCAGTGCAGCTGAGCTTCCTCCACACTGCTACAGCTGTCACACACAGTGCAGTTTAAAGAATTTTGCAGCTGGGTGGGCAGAACCTGATAGGGATTCAGAGACACTGGTTCCCCGTCAGGTCTGCTCGCCTTGTGATTGATAACAGGCAGTGGGTGGACCCATAGCCAATCAGGCAGCCTGCTGCTGGCTATAGAATCCACCCACTGCCTGTTGTCATAAGTGAACTATTATTATTATTATTATTATAATACTGTATTTATATAGCACCAACAGTTTGTGCAACACTTTACAATATAAAGGGCAACAATACAGCAATACAGCAACAATCCAATTCAATACAAGAGGGTTTAGAGGGCCCTGCTTCTGAGAGCATACAATCTACTGGGGGGGGGGGGGGGTGGAACAAAAGGTAATACTGTGTGGGATAAACTGATGGGAGAAATAGAAGATTTGGTTATTAACTGAAGGCAGGATAGTCTTCCCTGAGGAGATGAGTACCTTAATTTCCCCATCAGGCTATGCCCACTGTCAGCAGCACTGCGTGCCAGAAGCCTGTAGGATGTGAAACCAACAGCATCCTTGACAACCAGTGATAGGTGTGGAGGGGTATAGACATATGAAATATATATAGAGTTCCTTAAAAAAGTATTAATATCCCTTGACATTTTCCACATTTTGTCATTTTACAACCAAAAACATAAATGTATTTTATTGGGATTTTATGTGATAGAATAACACAAAGTGGTACATAGTTGTGAAGTGGAAGGAAAATTATAAATGTTTTTCAATTTTTTTTTTACAAATAAATATCTGAAAAGTGTGGTGTGCATTTGTATTCAGCCCCCTTTTACTCTGATACCCAAAATTAAAATCTAATGGAACCAATTGCCTTCAGAAGTGGCCTAATTACTAAATAGCATTTACCTGTGTGTAATTTAATCTCAGTATAAATACAGCTGTTCTGTGAACAAACAGCATCATGAAGGCCAGGGAACACATTAGACAGGTCAGGGATAAGGTTGTGGAGAAGTTTAAAGCAGGGTTTGTTTATAAAAAAATATCCCAAGCTTTGAACATCTCACGGAGCACTGTTCAATCCAAAAATGGAAAGAGTATGGCACAACTGCAAACCTACCAAGACACGGCTGTTCACCTAAACTGACAGACTGGGCAAATAGAGCATTAATCAGAGAAGCAGCCAAGTGGCCCATGCAGAGATCCACAGCTCCTGTGGGAGAATCTGTCTACAGGATAACTATTAGTCGTGCACTCCACAAATCTGGCCTTTATGAAAGAGTGGTAAGAAGAAAGCCATTGTTAAAAGAAAGCCATAATAAGTCACTTTTTCAGTTTGCAAAAGCCATGTGTGGGGACACGGCTACCATGTGGAAGAAGGTGCTCTGGTCAGATGAGAACAAAATTGAACTTTTTGGCCTAAAAGCAAAACTGTATGTGTGGTGGAAAACTAACACTGCACATCACCCTGAACACATCACCCCCACCGTGAAACATGGTGGTGGCAGTATCATGTTGTGGGGATGCTTTTTTCAGCAGGGACAGGAAGCTGGTCAGAGTTGATGGGAAGATGGATGGAGCCAAATACAGGGCAATCTTTGAAGAAAACCTGTTACAGTCTGCAAAAGACTTGAGACTGGGGCAGAGGTTCACATTCCAGCAGGACAACGACCCTAAACAAACAGCCGGAGCTACAATGGAATTTATTAGATCAAAGCATATTCCTATGTTAGAATGGCCCAGTCAAAGTCCAGACCTAAATCCAATTGAGAATCTGTGGCAAGACTTAAATTTCTGTTCACAGACGCTCTTCATCCAATCTGACAAAGCTTGAGCTATTTTGCAAAGAAGAATGGGCAAAAATGTCACTCTCTAGATGTGCAAAGCTGGTAGAGACATACCCCAAAAGACTTGCAGCTGTAATTGCAGTGAAAGGTGGTTCTACAAAGTATTGACTCAGGAGGCTGAATACAAATGCATGCCACACTTTTCAGATATTTATTTGTAAAAAAAATGTAAAACCATTTATCATTTTCCGTCCACTTCACAATTATCTAACACTTTGTGCTGGTCTTTCACATAAACTCCAAATAAAATACATTTACGTCTACTTCAGATTTACTTGCAGAGGTTTTGGATTTATAATCATTCCTAAGATTTATACAACCCTACTAAAGAGCAGATACAGGCTGGTGTCCTGACTTTCCTTTATTGCAGTTTTTGTAGCCTGGTTACCTCCCTCTTTCCGGCCTGTGAATGGACAGAAGGAACAGATACAGACAGAGTTCATCAGTTAATTTTGCACAGAGTGGCTCCGATCCTCGTCTTCTGGGGTCCCCCATGCCACTCGCGGCTCCTCCCCGCATTGGGAAACCACCTAGGAGAAGCGCTCTCCTTGGGGGTCCCCATGCTGCCACGCTCCAGAGTCCAGCATTTGCATCAATGGACACAGAATGCCAGACACAGCCCTGGAGCCCGTGTCACTGGATTTTGACAGCAGTGGGAGCCAATGGCTGTGCTGCCATCAATCTATCCAATCAAGAGCTGAGACAACGGGCAGAGAGGGTGAGTAAAACTGTGACAGACGTTTTTTCACCTTAATGCATTAGATGCATTAGGGTAAAGAAAAACACAAGGGTTTACAACCCCTTTAATTGATTGCATCTCTGCATTAATTGGTGTGTATTTTTTATATTTGCCAGCAGTTCGGTTTTACATACCTAGTTACATACTTCTATTAAAGAACAAAAGTATCCTCTGTTTACGAGTTCTCAATTTAAAGTAAAAATTACCTTTTTAAGTAGACCACCCAATTTCTCATACATAGATATACATTAGTTTTGGATAATTAAATTTTGATGGGCTATTTTCAAGTCCAGAACACTGAACGGTGTTGCTTCTATGTGGAAAATCACAGTACTGTAGTTTAAACTTTACTTTTGAAGGTACTTTTTGATAAGAGTTTTAATAGACTGCTAAGGGTCAACATCTGATTTTGTTCACTTGATTGCTGACTGCAGATAAGTAACTTTTTATACAGGCAATAAATAAAACTGCAAACTGCTGCTGCAATTGTTACCATGAGTCTGCCTATAACATGAGCTCCTGCAGGAAAAATAGGACAGAAACTAGTTTTCATTTTTTTTTTTTTATTGCACTTAAACTAAGAATGAAAATTTAACTTTTTTAACTAGACCCTAGGTTTTATCTGTTGAAAATAATTTCCCTGATTGGCTTGATTTCATATTATAGGAGAATGTGTTTTTATTTATTTTAGCTTCTGGGCTTTGGTTTAATAGTAGTTACAATTACAGAAAATTAATGAAGGCTTGAAGTAATTTTTTATAAGTTTATATTTTCTATTTGTGTGGGTTTATTTTTATAAAGTACATTCACTTATCTGTTTAATATTGGATTTTAAAAAGTTGTATACTAAAACAAACATTATTGGTAGAATAAAAACATCTGTTTCCAAAGAGAAACATAATACAATAATTAGGCAAGACGCACCTGTAATATTAATGGAACATAAATAAACAATATGTACACAAATGAATTTTATGAACATTGGCGATTTTCTTTGAAAACAACACCTACTGAATAGTGCAACACTTTTTGGAAAATGAGGACACAACATGCTATTTTATTATGCATCCAATGCCTAGTTATTGTGCATTTGTTATTTAGGGCATTTCATTATATATGAACCATCTATTATGGAAAACATTTCACATTTTGTTTGCCATGGCAAACATTTGTAAACTATGAAAAAATAAACCTTAGTTTGAGACACTTTTATTACAAGTAAAAAAAATGAATTTCTAAATGGCAGTGTACCTAACAGTTGATAAATATACACTATATTCTGAGCAAAAAAAAAACACAAATAGAACTGTTCTATATTGTTATAATTCTAATTATTGTATATATCTATTTTAGATTGACCAGTGACCACTAGGGCAACTAGGGCTGAATCTATAGCACGATCCTAAGTTCAGACAGAACATTTGCTGTTTTAACAAATACCAGATTTTTGAGGCATTTGGCCGGAATTCCTCTAGCAAATGTCCCATGATGCATCTGGTCAGGTGCAAAACCATGGCCAATGATGGTTTGGACCTAAGTTGCAGCTCACACACTAAAAATGCTGCTCTCCCAGCAGTCCTTTTCAGTATTTACTGAGAGTGACAGACAGCTGTCATTACTTTTAGGGAGAGAGATTTGGTTAGTGTAGTGTGCTACTACTTCTTTGTGCTTTACGATATCAGTGCTATATACTCTACATTAATATATCATGTACTATATATTTGCTACTGGTACTTTGTGTGGCTATGAAAAGTGAAGTATAAGTCCACCTGCATTCACTGTTATTTCCTACTATCCCTTTCAGATCAACTTTGTTTGTGTGCCAGCATCAGATTCCCTTGCTGTGTTGCTGTTGACCCCCCTCTTTTTCTTAATTTCAATTTGTCTGTTTTTTGTTAATGGAAGTCAGTTTTATTTAATTATTTTTTTTTTGTAAAAAAAGTGGAAAAGGGATTTTACTTTGTAGGGTTTTTGGGTGGGTGTTTGGTGTTATTTTCTTTTTAAATTCTTTGTGTTTGAGCTTTCTTAAATTTCTTTGGTTATATATATATATATATATATATATATATATATATATATATATATGCACCCAACACTTCTCAACCGAAATTTTACAAATCCCTGATGCATAGGATAGCATCATATAAGCATACCCCGTTGTACTATGCAGGGATTTTAATTACATCATTGACCCCACACTTGACACTACCAACCCTGAGAGACATAGACTGCCTGCCCTCCTATCACTGATACAAATTGAAGGCCTATATGATGCAGGGAGGGGTATGCATGATGTTGAGCGGGACTATACATTCTTATTCTCACTCCAAAAGTTCTTACTCTCAGATCTTTTTCCCACAAACAAGCAACTCCTACAAGTGATCTCAGAATCTTGTATAGGTCCCATTACATGGTCGGACCATGCTCCAATTTCCATCAAATTATCCCCTCAATCACATTTATCACAAAATGTATCTCTACAGCGACTGAACACCTCCCAGCACTAAGGTGTCTACAGCATGCGTGAGTAGATATATCGGAATCGCAGCGGAGTGTGATCCATGCCTCGTTCTGGATATACCAAAAGGATGCCACGTAGAGGACCCGGAAGTGACAAGTCCGCTTCCGGGTGACATCCTTTTCGTATATCCAGAATGAGGCGTGGATAGCATGCCGCTGCAATTCCAATATATCCACCCGCACATGCTGTAGACACCTCAGTCACATGTGAGTGCAAAATCTTTTGTTACCCTTTTAAACATTTATTATTAAAACTTACTACACAATAGTAGATCTTTTTGAGTGTCCTTGGTGGAGTCTGTTCCCTTATCTTCAGCCGCCATCTGGAGGGGGTCACTCAGTAGAGAAATGTATACCTAGGATTCCTCTGGTCTATTCAATCCAAGTGCATTTTGATCAATTGTAAAAAGTGGTTAGACACCTTTGGTGAGTTGCGATCTACCCCATGAGCACTTGTGGTGAAGCTTTTATTTAAAGGAACATCAAACCAGAAGATTTCATTTATTTATTGTGTTGGGATTGTCACTTTGGACTTTATATATTTATTTGCTTTTTCAATCACCATATGCTTTTTCTTAAGACATTTTCACATTCATTTTTTATGGTTTTTAGCGACAACACCTTAACATTAGATTTTTTGATACTTCCTTAAAGGGGCAGCTATGTTTTAAAACAATACACTTTTCAACCCACTCATTATCACAAGAATATTGAGTTGTTTACATGGTGGGGACCATGCTCCAATTTTTGTCAAATTATCTCCTCAATCACATTTATTACAACATTTATCTCTATGGTGACTGAACACCTCCCTCCTTACTAACCCTTATTATGATAAACAGATCAAGCCTGATCAGGTCTGGCATGCTCAGTCTCCGTGGAGACTCACAGTCTGGATGCTGCATAGGCAGGTGAGACGACCAAGGCTGTGTCACACTGGAATGCATGCTGTTGTAACCTGTGTGGATAAGTGAAGCCCATGTTTTTAAGATGTTTGTGAGTACCACTCTTTTATTATAAATACATTTTAAATCATTTTACAGTAATGCACTATGGAAGCTTTTCTTTTTGACATGTGAGAGATTTCATGACCTGGACATGACCCAAGCAAAGCTGTATATCAGGAGGTATATTATTAATGAAGCTGAGTTTGCTGAGCTTTAATGCAAGGCAAAAACATCTGGTGAGTCATTCCCACGAAGGGTGTGTTGTGGAGGATTTAATCTGCATGTTTGGATTTTATTGCTCAAGCTTTCACAGCACCAGCTTGCACATACCGTACCAGATATCCTGCGCATCTTATTCTATGGACTTTCTATAGGTTTATTCAATTTATGTATTTAAGGAGGCTGCGGGAAAACGGTTGTATTTATCACTGATTGTTAATTGTTTTATATTAAGTAGAGGTGCACACTTTTGTGATTGTGTGGTATAAAACGCAAACAAGCCTGCACAAATATCCCTTTTCTTCTTAACTCCCAAGGTAAGTGGCTAATCAAACCCCTTGGTATAGCAAACACATTTGGTTCTTTTTACTCAAACCTTCATCATCTTAAAAACACAGAATCCTACACTATTCCACAGCGAGAAGACATTGACGCATTTCTTTTATCCATACAACTCCCATCACTATCGGTCCACCCAACTGGCATCCATCTCAGCCCCTTTTACTAAATATGAATTTGTTAAAGCCATCAAAACTCTCCCATTACATAAGGTACTCGGGCCAGATGGTGGCAATATGAGTACTATAAACATTTTGCTAACATTCTTACCCTCTTACTCCCATCTCTGTGCTACATATAATCATTATGCATCTACAGGGAGGCTACCTAAAAAGTCTTTAGAGGCTTTAGTGGTAACTTTACCTAAGGACCCAAACGGACGTAGGGAGGCTGACGCACTGACGTCATCGCGTTCCGCGTTGTGATCGGGTGTACTATTAGCCGACCGGCATATTTTATCTCTTGTTCCTGCTTATTTACTTCTTTATGTAAGTAGGATTGTTTTTATTTTAATAAACCTTTTTATCTGGTATCACACCATGGGAGCATCCCTTTCTTTCCTGTATTCACATACTGGCTGCTGAGAGATTTCTGGCCCGATACCATTGGAGACTGCCTATGCTACAGTTGGTCCTAAGGCTGACCCTATATAAGGAGATCCGGATTGGTGCTGAGTCTAGATGGTTGAGATTTGTCCCGATATCATCATACTACAGGCTTATTTGAGCTTGCCCTCTGGTAAGCGCATTCATATATCGGTGGTGGATCACGGTGTTCTTGATTTTCACAGTCACCAGATTTTGGATTTCACATTGTCACATTTATGAACACTTTTCTGTTGTTTATTACTTTATGTTACTGGACTTTTGGGAAAGGAATTTTTTTGGGTTCATTTTTGTGAATCTGCACATTTATTTGATTTAATTTACACTTATCAGCGCGGCTTTTTGTAATATTCTGTCTTGTTTATTGTGTATATCTCGCAATTTTTTAGCTGCTGCTAATTATCTTTCTATTTTTTATTCACATTTATTTTTATATGTCACTCACATGATTTTGGTCAAACATTATCTATATATATTTTTTATAATTTCCAAGTTAGGGATTAGCGCGGTGTTTACTTTCTATTTTAACTTTACCTAAACCAGGCAAATCACCAGACATCCCAGAAAATGACATGCCCATATCTTTGCTAACTACAGCCACAATGCCTCTCTACAGTCATTTCCCAACTTATACATATCGATCAAGTCGGCTTCATACCTGGCAAACAAGCCTCTGATGGAACCCAATGCTTTGTAGACCTAATTTAATAAATGGAGTGCAACCGGGTGCGTGGTCTGGCTATGGAGGAGTGAGGACGTGCCCTGCCTGAGCTCCGTCCGGTCCGCAGCATTACAAGCAGCTACAGGGGCGATTATCCCCCGATTTAATGCTCAGGGTATGTCACAGCGACGGCGAACATCCTCCCAGCCGAAAAGGACATACCAAACCTGCCAAGGATTGATGGAATCCTTTCTTTTGGACACCCCACGCCAGCAACAGGAGAAGGGGAAATCCAAGATGGCGCCGGAACGAGCGGCCTCGCCGGAACGCCACGAGGCCCGGCTTGCTCAGCACACACAAGCGGCCCTGCCTGCACAGTCACCGCTCACAACTCAGCCTGCACAGTCATCGCTAGGCATCCAGCCTACACAGCCACAGCTAACTGCACAGCCTGAACCGCCATCGTCATACCCTGCACAGCCACAGCTAATTGAACAGACTGCACAACCTCCGCTGGGTACACAGCCTGCAATGTCTCCCATCCCCTCTCCTAGGGTGGTAAGTGACACTGTCCCCCCTGCTTCCCCTCGCTCCATATCACCACAGGACCAGAATGCAGACGCAGCTGACTTAACATGGGACAGGGACATCAGGCAGCATCTATGGTCTCTCCCCACAAAGGCTGACTTAGAGCATTTCACTAGCAGAGTGGAAAAAGCATTCAAACAAGACATTGAACAACTGAAAACTGACACAACCGAGCTGGGCCATAGACTAGAGACATTGGAACAGAAGTTTGATGACTCTATACCTGCCGTAGCCATGTTAAGAGAACGGTCATCTGCACATGACCAACAAATTGAAGCTCTAATTTGCCAATTAGACGATATGGAAAATCGCAGCAGACGTGCGAACATCCGCATACGCGGACTGCCAGAAGCCACTGGGCCCAAAGACATTATTCCCTCACTACAAGGGGTATTCCGTGACATATTAAATCTGCCTGCGTCTGTTCCTATCGAGATAGACAGAGCACACAGGGCACTTAGGCCCCCATCAGATGACCCCGAGAGACCTAGGGACGTCATTTGTAAACTCCACAAGTACTCGCTGAAGGAACGCATAATGCAAAAGATGCGCAACAGACCAACCTTTGATTTTGATGGGGCCTCCCTGTCATTCTTCCAGGACCTCTCCAGAAGAACCCTCATGCAGCGCAGAGCCCTGCGACCACTATTGACTGAGATTCAGGCAGCAGGACTTACATACCGCTGGGGCTTTCCGTTTAGCCTTCAGGCATCAAGGAACGGCAAATGGGCAGTGTTGCGAACCAAGGACGACCTACCTCGCTTCCTGCATACATTGGAGCTTGAGCAGGTCGATTTTCCGGACTGGCGCAGTTTCCCGAACATACCGACCCCACAAATGCCGCAACCATGGATACCCACCTCCGGCAACAGGAGATCCCGGCGCCGTCAGAGGCATGAAAGAGGATACTCTCCGGGGCCCTCCGTGTCTGGGGACTAACCTTACAGCGATGTCTCTTATTTACGGCCATCGAGCCACAACGCTTTACCTTTACCTTACCCCCCCCCCCTGGCAGGACTTGACTGAAGGAACTGTCCGAGCACACCCATGATCGAGACGCCAAGTTAAAAAGCCTCACGCCTGAGAAGATGTTGGACAGGGGAACATATGCGGAACTGGTTGATATATGACTATCCCCTTCCCGTTCGTTTGTTTTTCGCTGTTTCTACCCAGCAACATTGGCCGACAACTACTCCTAGGAGTATGAAGTCAATTAGCTCGAGAAGAATAACTGTTCACTTTATCGTTACCCTGAAACAAGATTTCATGGACTGGACGGGGCGCGGGTCCCACGTCCCCTCTGTGGTTGCCCACGTTACCCGTATAGGCCTCACCTACTTAGGTGTTAGTCCCTAGAGGGACACCAGGACGGTACCCGGGATCTCAGATTTCTGGGTCCCCCGAGGGCCCGCCCTGTTAGAGTAAAGTATATTGTCAGCTAGACCTATTATTATAGGCCTGGCCTGAGTTACCTCTGCTATTGTTTTTATTTATTTTTGGTTCATTTTTTTATTTTTTATTTTTTCGTTTTTTTTTTCGTTTTTTTCTATTATCTTGTCTACCCCTTTACTTATCCGCTCCTCCTTTCTCACTTCTCTGCTTAACCAACTAACTTTCTCTCACTAGGAAGGAAGAAACCTAAATCCCACCACCACCGGATTCGGCTGCAACAAGAGGGTCGCCTGGACAGTCGCCTCTGCTGCAACATGGCCACGATTAAGGTAGTCACTTATAATGTAAGGGGCCTATGCTCCCCTAACAAGCGCAATAGGCTGTGGTTAGAATTGAAGAGACTGAGGGCGCAGGTGGTGTTTCTACAGGAGACCCACTTTACGGATGCTTCCCTTCCCAAGCTGCCCACCCACATGTTCTCGCAATGGTTCATGTGTAACTCTCCTAGACCTAAAGCTAGGGGCACGGCCATAGCCATACACAAGAACTGTAAATTTTCACCCATAGAACATATGATAGACCCCCAAGGTCGCTATGTGTTTTTGAAGGGCACCATACTGGGGCAGACGTATACGTTTGCCACAGTATACGCACCTAACTCCCAACAACTTACCTTTATAGATCAAGCCCTTGCTAAACTAGCTGAATTCCGGGAGGGCAGATTAATCCTGGGAGGAGACTTCAATGTCAGCCCAGACCCCATGCTAGATACCTCAGCAAATAGATCGTCCCACTCGCTCGCCTTCTTGAGACATTTTCGTAGGTCCCTCCAGAGGTACACCTTAGTGGACTGCTGGAGAGCACTACACGCCTCTGAAAAGGACTTTAGCTACTACTCCAGTGTGCATAAAATATATACCAGGATCTAAAAAATGGATAGTAAAAATTTCCAAGCGGTAATGTTCCTGAAAGATAAATACTAAAAACAGCGCTAAAATTCCAGTATCAATAAATACTGAAACGAGATACTCAGTTCACAGTCAGAAAATAAAGTGCAAGATGAAACTGAATAAATAAATGTTCGTTTTGTGCAGAAAATGGTGGTAAGTGGACAGTTCAAAATCGCATCAACGTGACTTCCTCTATGTTCAAATGTAGACCAGGTGATATCCCATGTGACTTGTTTCACCACGTGCGGAGAAAATCCCCCTCAGGGGTTTAAACTCACCAGAAATACAAATTAAACAGGCATGTCAGGTAAAGGTCATCAACTGGTTAAACTGCATCCACTATTCCACAGCAAAGATGGACACCAAACGGCCTGGTAACCTTCTTAACCTCTCAGCATCACAAAACACCACTGCATCAGGGGTCCAGGGGGGAATTGACTCCAAATAAACTCGCCATAAAAGATAATAAAGTATTGCACATAGCGTAATTCTGTTTATTTTAATACATAAAACCACCCATAAAAACACCCATATAAATAGCAGCGTACATTTGAAATTCTTTCAGTTATGCAGAAAAATCACTTGCGTTTTTAGGGTAGTTAGAAATACCCCACAGCGGCATCCATAGCGCTTCCTGTAGTCTGTGAAGTGTCTCTCTAGACACAGAAACAGCTTCCTGGTGGCGGTGGAGCGCAGCTGGAACGCAAGGCGTCACTTCCGGTCAGCGTCGTGTAGGCCACGCCCTTACGCGTTTCGTCACTTCCGACTTCAACAGAGGGCGTGGCTACACGACGCTCGGCGGGGTTATTTGTATCCCGCCCCTCTGGGCAGTATCCAATCAGGGAATAGCCGGCATCCCATTCTAATAATAGGATGGGTAAACACTGATGATATTTAGCCCATGTTTGGGAGCAAGAAAACAGCAAACACGCAGCAGCTGTGTTACAACCACTGCGTGCAGGAGAAACTCATGCATCGATCTGCAATGCAGACTATTCTGAAAAAACAGGACTTTGTACATCGGAACACTCTTGTAGTATTTCTTTATGGTTCAAACCAGGCACCTGACGCATAGACAATAATCTAATCATGTTAAGTCATACAGCGCTGTGCAGGAGTTATTTAATACTATCATTACAGGGTAATTCAAAGTACACATATGAAACCCAGAGATATATATATATGTTGGTATTGGGCAATACCTAAATGCCATTCATAACAGTTATGTATCTTTAAAAGGGATTCGGAGCAATCCTGAACATTGATTAAAAGATGGCATAACAAAGGGAGTGAGAATCTGTATCATATTAGCAGAGCATCATATTGTGATTATAAGGATAATCTATTTGAGAGAAACGGGGTTGGTACAGTGAATCATACATTAATTAAATTAATACATGAAAGCGCATAAGGAACGAAATCACTGTATTTAGAAATGCATATTAAGTGATGCAAGAAAACTCGACAGGATCATAAATGTGATTATGTATATATGTATATAAATATAATAAATATAATAAATATATATACAAATAATGAGTAAATAAGTAAATTATAGCGAACTTAAAAGCGATAAAACCACAAAAAAATCGCATAAAAAGTCGCATAAAAGGTCGCATCCAAAAAATTGGATAAAATTTACATAAGAACATCTAATATAAAAAATATATAAAAAATGATATAAAAATGATAATGTGGGTCTTATAAAACCATCAAGATATGTTCATAAAAAGCCAATAAATATGAGAGATAAAAACGGAAGGCATGTAAGATATATGCATATATCTATATACATATATAATATAAATGTAAATATAAGTCAATGGACATAAAGGGGCTCATATTTGGTTCATAGCCCTGGTTCATAACCATATTTAACAAATCATATTTAATATTTAATAAACAATATTTAATAAATAAATAAAAAAAATATAATAAAATGACGTGATGCGAAGGAGCGCTTGAACGTAGTCCTGATACACCTTGATCAATAGTCACTGATGAAGCAGTTTATGTCAAGGTCTACGTTCAAGCCTTTTGGCGACAAAGTGTCAACCAAATATATCCATTCGGTCTCCTTCTTAGAAAGTTCACGTACCCGGTTAGAGCCTCTCCAATTGGGCTTGAGATGGTCTATCCCCCAGAACTTTAGCCCAGAAGGGTCCTGTTTATGATGGTTCTTGAAATGGAGGGATAAATTATGTTCTTTGAAACCGAGTTTGATGTTTGCAATATGCTCAGCAATCCTGATGCGTAGCAACCTTTTGGTGCGGCCTATATATATCAGTTTGCAAGGGCATTGAATTGCATAGACAACATATGGTGTATTGCAGGTTATGAACTCCTTAATCTTAAATTCATTATTATTGGTTGTAGAGGTGAATGTTTCTAATGCCCGTAACTGTACATTCACCTCTCTGCATGCCTTGCATTTTCTGCATGAATAAAATCCGTCTTTATCCCAGAAGGATGGGTGTCTGGATGGAGGATCAAGAATCTTTTTTACAATTTTGTCTGCATGACTTGGTGCCTTTTTGTAAATAAAACCTGGTCTCTGTGGGAGAGCTGTTTTCAAAGTCTTATCCATCAGGAGTACATGCCAGTGGGTTTGGAATATTGCTTCCACCTCTTTGTATTGTGTATGGAAACCTGACAAGAAACTCCATTCTTGACTGTTTCTATTTCTTGTGGTGGTTTTCTCTTCCAATAAGTTGTTTCTAGGTACCATGGATATATCCTCAATCACCTTATCCAGACTTTCTCCCTTGTACCCCTTCTCCTCGAATTTTTTCTTAATTATAGAAGATTGTGTATAAAAATCGGACTCTTTGGTGCAATTTCGTCTTATCCTCGTGAATTGGCCTTTCGGTATGTTTTTGAGCCACATAGGGTGGTGGCCGCTCTGTATTGGGAGGTAGCTATTGGCATCTGTTGGTTTAAAAAAGACTCTTGTGTGTAGTTTATTGTTTTCTTTAAAAATGGTCACATCCAGGAAATTGATACTTTGTGCATTTATTTCACTTGTAAGCACAATATTGCTGGTATTGCAATTCAATTCGGTTAAAAATTGTTCCAAAGATGTCAGTGATCCTGACCATATAAAAAACAAATCATCGATATATCGTTTATATAAAACCAGACTGTCTTTCTTAAAAGCAAAAATGTTCTTATCCTCCCACTCTCCCATGAAGAGATTTGCTATACTAGGTGCAAATTTGGCCCCCATGGCTACGCCTCTTTTCTGAGAGTAATAATTGCCACTGTACCAAAAATAGTTATGACTTAGACAAAAGTCTAGTGCATATCGAATAAAACATTTTTGATTGTGGTTTAAATCATCTCTTTGGCTAAGCGCCCAGTTTAGGGCCAGCAGCGCATCATCATGTTGGATTATAGTGTATAGGGATGATACGTCTGCTGTGACTAAATAGACTTCATCGGTATCACTCAAATCGATGGTTTCCAGATATTGTAAAAGGCTCTTAGTGTCTCGTAGGTATGCTTTAGTCTGGGTGACACTTTTTTGCAGAAATAGATCTAGATATTGCCCCATACGTGATGCGATAGATCCAATCCCGTTCACGATCGGTCTCCCTGGAGGGCACTTTATATCTTTATGAATTTTGGGAAGTGTGTAAATTGTAGGGATTCTACTACTGCTGGGGTTGAGGTATTTACTTTCTTTTACAGTTAGTACACCCAGTGAGCTTCCCAACTGGACCAGAGTGTCCAATTCTTTCTCGTATTGTGGCGTTGGGTCTCGTTCCAATCTCTTGTAGGTGTCTTCGTCAGATAGCATTTCTGACAGTTGGGTGTGATAAAAATCTTTAGTTAAAATCACTACTCCTCCTCCTTTATCGGCTGGTCTGATGATGATATCTTTTCTCTCTTCAAGTAGTCTTATGCCTTCCTGTATATACCGAGGATTCACATCTCTTTTTGGTATAACATTTTCAAGATCCCTTAAAACAAGCCCTTTAAAAACATCGATGTGTTGGTTGGCCCCATTCAGAGGATTAAAAAGAGATTTATTGCGGAGACCACTGTCCGTTTGCACTGAGGACAAGCTTGTGCTTGGTTGTGAAGTTTTGTTTAAAAAATACTTTTTCATGTTAATCTTTCTTATATATTTGTGCACGTCGATAAAAACATTGAATTTGTTAATTGGTCTTTTAAGACCACATTTTAAACCGAGATGTAAAATATTCGTTTCCTTATGCGTTAAAATTGTGTCCGTTAAATTAAAAATCCCCCCTAATCCTTTTCTCTCCGTCTTTTTCTTGACCCTCCGTCCTGCTCTGCAGCCACGTGGTCGTCTCTTCTCTGTTCGTAATGTTGTGTATAGTTCTCCTCCCAGTACGGTTGTTCCCTCCACTGGGGATACTGTGTTGGCATCGGAGGCCTTCCTCTTCTTGGTGGGTAACCTCGACCCCGTTTTTGCCATCCTCTCCCCCTCCCTAAAAAAGGACGTGGGGAGGGTTGTCTCTCTCGGTTTTCTTGTTGGCTTAATGCCTCATATCTGTTATGCGTAGGAATCCTATAGTTGTGTGGGGGTGGTCTCTGTATCGTGGGTCCTTTCCCACCTCTCGGGGGGTAACCTCTTCCATGGTGGTTCTCATTACGGATGGGGGTAGAGCAATTAGTGGGTGCCTGGGAGGCTCCAACGATGTCATAATTATCTCCACTAATGAGATCATTGGTGGTAGAATTTTGTTGCCTTCCAGGAACTTCATCCCTCATTATTTGTTCTCTATTCCTATCTGCCTGCGGGCCATTATTAGTTTGTTGCCATAGATATATGGTGTTATTCTGAAAATCACCCCGATCCCGATGGAATTTCTTAGTTTTTTTCTTTTGTGTGTCCTTATCGACCTTCTCAAGTCTCTTTTTTATACGTGTATTGAAATCTATAATTTGCTGTGTGTCTTTTATTGGGTCGAGCTGCATTTTTAAGTCATTAATCTTGCTTTCAAGTTTCGTCATTTTCATGCGTTTTCTTTTCAAGATCAATTCTTGCAGCTTAAAACCCATTGAATTAAAAAATTCCAGCCATTCATGTGTAGATTCTGGATCATCTAATCCATCCTGGGGGACCACCTCCCATCTCAAGCTTCTAATAATAATTTTCTCTCTTATATAGTGTTCCAATGTACAAATGTCCCACCAAGTCCTAACCTGTTTCTCCAATGCATTTCCTAGAGCGGTAATTGCTCCATTCTATTAGACAGAAACTGTAAAGCATCCATGGCAGCCAAGCCTTGGATGCTTTACAGTTTCTGTCTAATAGACACATTGATATCAATAGTATTTTCACAGTCAATGAACACACTACGGTACAAGCCAATTTTAATGGAGCAATTACCGCTCTAGGAAATGCATTGGAGAAACAGGTTAGGACTTGGTGGGACATTTGTACATTGGAACACTATATAAGAGAGAAAATTATTATTAGAAGCTTGAGATGGGAGGTGGTCCCCCAGGATGGATTAGATGATCCAGAATCTACACATGAATGGCTGGAATTTTTTAATTCAATGGGTTTTAAGCTGCAAGAATTGATCTTGAAAAGAAAACGCATGAAAATGACGAAACTTGAAAGCAAGATTAATGACTTAAAAATGCAGCTCGACCCAATAAAAGACACACAGCAAATTATAGATTTCAATACACGTATAAAAAAGAGACTTGAGAAGGTCGATAAGGACACACAAAAGAAAAAAACTAAGAAATTCCATCGGGATCGGGGTGATTTTCAGAATAACACCATATATCTATGGCAACAAACTAATAATGGCCCGCAGGCAGATAGGAATAGAGAACAAATAATGAGGGATGAAGTTCCTGGAAGGCAACAAAATTCTACCACCAATGATCTCATTAGTGGAGATAATTATGACATCGTTGGAGCCTCCCAGGCACCCACTAATTGCTCTACCCCCATCCGTAATGAGAACCACCATGGAAGAGGTTACCCCCCGAGAGGTGGGAAAGGACCCACGATACAGAGACCACCCCCACACAACTATAGGATTCCTACGCATAACAGATATGAGGCATTAAGCCAACAAGAAAACCGAGAGAGACAACCCTCCCCACGTCCTTTTTTAGGGAGGGGGAGAGGATGGCAAAAACGGGGTCGAGGTTACCCACCAAGAAGAGGAAGGCCTCCGATGCCAACACAGTATCCCCAGTGGAGGGAACAACCGTACTGGGAGGAGAACTATACACAACATTACGAACAGAGAAGAGACGACCACGTGGCTGCAGAGCAGGACGGAGGGTCAAGAAAAAGACGGAGAGAAAAGGATTAGGGGGGATTTTTAATTTAACGGACACAATTTTAACGCATAAGGAAACGAATATTTTACATCTCGGTTTAAAATGTGGTCTTAAAAGACCAATTAACAAATTCAATGTTTTTATCGACGTGCACAAATATATAAGAAAGATTAACATGAAAAAGTATTTTTTAAACAAAACTTCACAACCAAGCACAAGCTTGTCCTCAGTGCAAACGGACAGTGGTCTCCGCAATAAATCTCTTTTTAATCCTCTGAATGGGGCCAACCAACACATCGATGTTTTTAAAGGGCTTGTTTTAAGGGATCTTGAAAATGTTATACCAAAAAGAGATGTGAATCCTCGGTATATACAGGAAGGCATAAGACTACTTGAAGAGAGAAAAGATATCATCATCAGACCAGCCGATAAAGGAGGAGGAGTAGTGATTTTAACTAAAGATTTTTATCACACCCAACTGTCAGAAATGCTATCTGACGAAGACACCTACAAGAGATTGGAACGAGACCCAACGCCACAATACGAGAAAGAATTGGACACTCTGGTCCAGTTGGGAAGCTCACTGGGTGTACTAACTGTAAAAGAAAGTAAATACCTCAACCCCAGCAGTAGTAGAATCCCTACAATTTACACACTTCCCAAAATTCATAAAGATATAAAGTGCCCTCCAGGGAGACCGATCGTGAACGGGATTGGATCTATCGCATCACGTATGGGGCAATATCTAGATCTATTTCTGCAAAAAAGTGTCACCCAGACTAAAGCATTTTTTTTTTTTTCCAAAAAGCGTTTATTGAGAATAATGGATAGAACATACAGTGTGCAACGTACAGTATGTCAAAATTTACATTGTAACATAAACAGTTAAACAAGTAGTCAACAACCAACTGGTAGAATGCTTACGAGAAGCAGTAATTTTTATAATGAAGAAACCGGCCATTACTATAGTGGCTGTATGTAAGGAATATTGTAATAAGAATAGACTTAAGAAAGTACTGATAAGAGTAGGGTCAACAGCCCCGTGTCTAACAAACGGACATACGAATCCGAAACAGAAAAAAGTGAACTATGATGTCTAGAGTAACCGGACATTTAAACACATAGAGGACGTTCCCTGTGTCGTAATTCTTGCGAAGATGCTGCGAGAGTTCCGTGGATGCGGTCACGGACCACTAGCATCCACGGAGTTCTCACTCTTGGGAGAGACACTGGAACGGTAATGGACAGGATAAGGAGGTAGTAGGGGGGTTAAGGGGATGGGGAGAAGGAGGGGAGTGATGTAGAGTTACAAACCCTGGACTGGAGTTAAACTGTCTACGTTGGTTGGGGTCGGGATCCGGTGATATCGGTATCAGGGAAGAGCATACAATATGGGGTAGGGTCAGGGCGGGATCTTAGTGTAGCACTCGTGGGCATGGATGTGTGGCTGACGTGGGGGACATTACGTTTTTATATTCGACAGTAGTAGTGAAGTGATGCCAGCAGGACCATATATTGTTATAAGTGGCGGGAGAGTCTCTCGATTGGTGTATTAGATTTTCTAGTTCAGCGATCTTGGAGATCCGTCTGAACCAGTCCGCAATGCTCGGTGGTGAGGACGTTTTCCACCGTGTGGGTATGCACATCTTGGCTGCGTTTAATAAATGAAGCGCTAGGGATTTATGGTAGTGCTTGAAAGGTATGGTGGAATGATGGAGAAGCATTTGTTCCGGGGTGAATTCTAAGTGATAAGTTGTTATCTGAGAAGTGAGGCGATGTACTTCCTTCCAGAAGGGTTGGAGCGAAGGACATGCCCACCATATGTGTAACATGGTGCCAACCTCTGAAGCACATCTCCAGCACTCCTGTGGTATGGCCGGGGAGATTTTGTGGAGTCTGGAAGGGGTTTTGTACCATCTTGTTAGAATTTTGAAGCTATTTTCTTGTGCGGTGACGTTTATTGATCCCTTATGGATATAAGTGTAGATACGTTCCCACTCAGGTATTGAGAGGTTTAAGGATAGGTCTCTTTCCCATCTTTGTGTGGCTATGTTCGACTTTGCGTCCGTATCAGAGAAAAGCAACGCGTAAATTTCCGAAATCATGTGACGCTGCGGTTCCGTTTTAGTACATAGCGTCTCAAATGGAGTCAATTGTCTGCTATAGTCAGGGCGTTTGGTCGAGTCATTCAGAAAATGTCTGATTTGTAGATAAGTCCAAAGCGGAAAAGGTCGTTCAGTGTCCTGTCTGGGGATTGTGGATCGATCCAAAAAAGAGGTGTTGGCAAAGAAGTGTCTGGCTTGCATATCGGACTGCGGCCAGATGTCAGCCAGAAACGAATTCGTTGTGCCTGTTGGAAAACTCGGGTTGTGTTTGACGGGCGTCAGTGGGCCAGGTATCGTGGAAATGCGGTGAGATTTGTTTACGTCCCTTAATGTTTTTAGGGTACAGGCAATAAGTGGGTGTGTTCTGCAGGGTTGGGGGGTGTCTTTCGCGTCAATCCAGGGTAGGTGGCGGATCGGGGTTGGTGTAAACGTGTTTTCAATGTTCACCCAAGCTTTGGAATGAGTGTGTGCGTTCCAGTCCACTATTCTCGTCAGCTGGCATGCCCAATGATATTTGTGGATATCTGGGAGTCCTATCCCTCCTTTTAGTTTAGGTGTTGTGAGTCTGGCCAAGCTAAGTCTAGGGCGGTCCTTACCCCATATGAAGTTAGAGCATGCCGACCTATAGGAGGAAAAGAATGCTTGCGGTAATTGTATAGGGATTGTTTGCAGGACGTAGAGGATTCGAGGGAGCACGTTCATTTTAATGATGGCCGCCCTGCCGAACCATGAGAACATGCCCGTTGACCAAGCTTTAAGATCTCTTTGGATGTGTTGGAGAATGGGGACGTAGTTTTTGGTGTATAGGTCAGATAGATGGGTAGGGAGGGAGATGCCCAGGTAGGTGATGGCGTCGCGGTTCCATTTGAAGGGATAGTTCGCTTGGCAGAGTGCTAGTGTGTCTAGGGGCAGAGAGACGTTCAGAGCTTCCGATTTAGAAAAGTTGATTTGGAGATTCGAGAGTGTGTAGAAGGTTTGGAAGTCCTTAAGTAAATTAGGAAGGGAGGTATGGGGGTCGGTGAGGAAAAGGAGAATGTCGTCTGCAAAGGCTGCAAGTTTATACACGTCATGTCTTATCGTTACGCCTTTGATGTCCGGGTTAGCACGGAGACGTTGGAGTAATGGTTCAAGTGTGAGGACAAATATTAAGGGGGATAGGGGGCAACCTTGGCGGGTGCCATTGGACACAGAGAAGGCATCCGACAGGTGGCCGTTTACTCGAACTTGTGCTGTCGGGGACGAATAAAGTGCCATGATGAAATGTAGCATGCGGTCTCGGATCCCTAGCATTTGAAGTGCCTCTTCCATGTAGTCCCATGCCACTCTGTCGAATGCCTTCTCTGCGTCCAACGAGAGAAAAAATCCCTGTTGGGTGGAGGTGGACAACCAATGGTGGATGTTGATGGCTTTAGTAGTGTTGTCTCTCGCCTCCCTACCCGGTATAAAGCCGACTTGGTCAAGTGAAACAAGGTTGGGCAAGAGAGGTAAGAGGCGGTTCGCCAGTATTTTTGCATAAATCTTGAGGTCGACGTTCAAGAGGGAAATTGGTCGGTAGTTGGTAACTAGTGTGGTATCTTTGTTCGGTTTGGGGATTACTGTGATGTGGGCCGTCAGGAGGTCTCTCGGAGGTGGGTTGTCAGGGGAGAGGGAATTGAAGGCCTTCAGGAAGTGAGGTTTCAGTATGTTGGAAAACGTCTTGTAGTACGCTGTGGTTAAACCGTCTGGTCCTGGGCTTTTGCCGGGTTTCATGTGTTTGAGGGCTAAGTCAATTTCCAACGGGGAGAGGGGTTCATTTAGGTTAGCAGAGTCAGCGTCGGATAGGGGGGGAGGGCTATATCTAGTAAGAAAGTCCCGTATGAGGGTTCTTCGAGAGGTGTCATCTGCAAGGGGATCAGTGGCATGTAGATTGTATAGTTGCGTATAGTATTGGACGAATTGTCGGGCTATTTGATCGTTCGCTGTCGCCTTGTGACCTTGAGTGTCTGTGATATGGTGTATCGTACTTGAGGCTTTCTTGGTTCTAAGTGCTCTCGCTAGGAGTCTGCCTGCTTTGTTGCCATACTCGTAGTACATCTTGTGTGTAAGGATGAATTTCCTTCTTATTTGCTGGTTGAGCGCTTCTAGTAAGTCATTACGTGCTTGTGTCAGTTCGGTCAGAGTGTTAAGGGCTAGGGACCTTTTGTGTACTCGTTCTAGTTCCTGTATGGTTTTAGTGAGTTTAGCGATATATGCCCGTCTGTCCTTGTGTCGTTTGGCCGATATGGCTATGAGTTCCCCACGCATCGTGCTCTTGTGAGCTTCCCATATGATCATTGGAGAGACTTCTGAGGAGGAGTTTTCCTTAAAGTATAAGTCTAGACGTGTCGAGATGTTGCCCGTGGTAACAGTGTCAGAAAGAAGGGAAGGGTCCAGGCGCCAGATTCGTGATCTGGGGGGCGTCTTGGTTAAGGTTAGAGTCAAGGTGATGGGATGATGGTCTGAGATGAACATGGGGAGAATCTTGGCCGATGACAGAGAGGGAAGGTCAGTCTGAGAAATAAAGAGGTAGTCTAGTCTGGAGTAGCGGTCGTGGGGGGCTGAGTAAAATGTGAAGTCCTTCACATTAGGGTTAAGTGTGCGCCACGTATCATGCAGAGTTAGCTCTTGTATGCGCGTTTTAATTGATCTGAGCGCTCGGTAGGGCATGGAGGAGGTGCCAGTTGAAGTGTCTAGTGGTGGATTAAGGGGGGTGTTGAAGTCACCTCCAAGTATGAGGATTCCCTCTTGGAAGGTAGCAAGTTGATTTAAGGTGGAAGCGAAGAAGGCGACTTGGCCTGAGTTTGGCGCGTAAATGTTAGCTAAAGTTATTGGTTTGCCATATAGGGAACCTTTTATAAATAAGAAACGGGCTTCTTTGTCGATGCAAGTGTCTGATACCTGGAGTGGGCAGTGTTTTGCGATCAGGATCGATACCCCCTTGGATTTGGCCGAGTCATTTGTGGCATGGAAAGCAGTTGGGTAACGAGTGTTCGAGAGTTTAGGTATTGAGTTCGATTTGAAATGAGTTTCTTGTAGGAATGCAATACTGGCTCTATAGCTGTGAAGGGAGGTCAAGACTTGGGATCGCTTTTCGGGTGTATTGAGTCCTCGGACATTGAGAGATACCACCGTAGTTTCCCTGTCGATGGGTTCTTGAGTGGGAGGCCGCATTGCTAATGAGGGCGTTTAGACGTGGAACGCTGACTGGAGTTGAGTGGAAATAGTTCGTGGGGTGAAATGAAAAATGTAGCGGGAGTAGGCCTGGAGATATGTTCTACCAGCCCACGAGGTACACTAAGCGGGCTTTTGGGGTTCGAGTTAGGGATTGAGGGGGGGGAGGTAAAAATGAGGGTAAAGGTCCTTGGGACGGGGTATGCGGGTGGCTGGGGGATGAGAAATATAAACACCAGTGGGTGGGGGTGTTTGGTGTTCAGGTGAGCGTAACTTCGGAAGGTCGCTAGAACCAGCTAGCCAACCCGGGGAGACAGGCTAGCTGTGTCCAATGAGTTCCAAAGTGGTTCAGTTACCGCGAAAATTGAAATTAGACTTAGATGCTGGTTAGGGGGTCACTGAATGGGGGTTGGTAGAGATCGGAAGAGAATGTAGTGTGTAGTAATCTAGGTATAGCGTGCCAGACGGAGAGACCGGTTATTAGATCAGAATGGAGGAGGAAGGGCGTAAAGGTGGATGGATGATGTATGTGAGGGGGTAGTGTAGAGGGAGGTGGGGTAGCTTCTCAGAGTAGGAGAGTCTAAGGATGGAGATGGAGAGAGGCCATCCCGGGTGAGACCCAAAGCTGTTAGTAGGTAGAAGGGACAATGCGACATTAGCTCAAGGTTAAGGGGGATCTAGGAATATCTGGGAGGCAGAGGGGAATATCCCTTACAGGGGCAGCTTCAGTAGCGGCTGTTAGACTTTAATGAGGTCGAGTAGTTGTGAAGGACACGTTGCATGTGAGGGGTCACAATCTGTCTGAGGGTGGGGGATCGTGGACTTAAGATGAGAAATGGGGGTCAGCAACTTAAACAAACATTCAGTATAAGATTAGGAGTGCGTGTGCGGGAGAGACAATAAGGGGGTGTATGTTCACCGTTGGTGTCACTCAGTTGTCTAAACGTGGGGAATATAAGAAAAGACACCTCTGCGATACATAGTTCCTCTGCGTGTGTAGGTAAAGGCTTGCAACCTCATGGATTCCAGAGGGGCGGTCTGGTTCTAGTCTAGCATCACACAGGCACCAACAGGGGGGAGGACAGGTGGGACATGCGCGTTTCGTAGTTCCTCAGTGTATCAGCGTGTGCGTATTGGGGGGGTGATGCAGGCAAGGTATGGTCAGAAGGTAGCCTTAGTCTATGACTGCCTCGTCTGTTGTGGTGTCTAAGTTGGCGTCAGCTACTGACTGGTGTGTCAGAGATGAGGGGGCCGAGGGTTAGGCATAGGTATGTATTTAGTGATCAGTGAGCTATAATCCGCCTCCATATTGGAGAGGGCGGTTCTAGCCCACATCTGTTTTGCAAGGGGTAATCCCGTGGCGGTGGAGGAGAGGATATAAGCTGGGACCCGTGGCCTATGGGTGGACAGAGATAAGCCACTGTTGTGTACAAGCGGCGTTTGCCATGTCTCAGCTGATCCGCCATATCCCCACGGGGGTATATGGGGTGTCTCAGCTTTCAAAGTTTCGCCTAGAGACAGAATAGCTGTTGCCTGTGTGATGCTTAGAAAGGGTATAATGCAGACAGAGCATGGTATCAACAACATTTACATATTCTTATACATTCCAGCACA
Organism: Lithobates sylvaticus; assembly: GCA_028564925.1. NCBI lineage: Eukaryota > Metazoa > Chordata > Amphibia > Anura > Ranidae > Lithobates > Lithobates sylvaticus. Next base: position 467,656,044 of record CM053027.1, read on the forward strand.
TCCATCGCACCCCAGCCGGGGCGCAAGCCCCCCGCAGGCCCCCCCGCATTGGTCTCATTGAGGTGGTAATAGCCAATGGATTAGCAGTGGTCCTGTGAGGGACCAAAACCGGTCTAAAGGACGATGGGGGGGGAGGGGGGGTGAGAGGTCGTGATGTTGGACATTGCACACAGAGTCGAGGTGAGTCAAATGACTCGCTCGATATGACAGTCAGAGGCCGGCGGCCCGTTGCGTGTACACCAATCAGTACAGTCCACTGGGCGACCAGGGTCTTTGGCTAGAAGAGGGGTCTTGCCCTTGTTTGTGAAGGGGGGGATGGGCGCCTTCCCTGGAGTGGGAGAGGCATCCCGTTGCTTGAGTCGGTCCTGCGGAGGGACCTGCGTGGTTGTCCCCACCCCGGCCATCGCGCGCCAGGCGCCATGTGGGCTTAGACCTTTTATAGTAATACATTGTAATCTGAGCGTTGTGGCGGCATAACCCTCTACAATGAGATAGCGTTGATGCTGTCTATTTGGTGGTAATCATATCGAAGAGACAGAGAGTGCAATAAAGGGTAACAACAGAAGAAACAGAAAACAAAATAAAAATGAATAAAAAGGAATAAATAAATAAAAGTAAAAACACGCACTTCCAGATAGAAGTAGGCAGAGTTCCAGCTCAAGCAGTTTTGAAAACACATGAGGGGGACGGAGCCTTTATAGGCCTTTGTGTAGGAAAGTAGCATTTAGGTCCTGCGTGACAAATCTTGAGGGGAAGGCATCATAATGCCTCCGCTGAAGCAGATGGCGCGTAAACCCGTAAAATGGCGGGCGGTCCAGAGCTGGGCCGTTGGGTGCAATGTCACATTGATAGCCATGTCGGCAATGGCAGATCCAAGGCGTCAAAAACAAGCAAAAAAAAAGAAAAAGGGGACAAAATAGAAAAGGGGGGGAGGGCTGCATTGTGGAAAGTGGCAGTCAAAGACATACTAGCGGGGTGAGACATGGACTTGCACCCTCTGTTTTGGGTCTCATGGGAGCGGGTGGGAAATCCTGAGGGTCAGTTCTGTGGGGTATGTCTGTGGCATTCGCCTGAGGTGATTAGCCGTGCCATCGAGAGGGGGGTGCAATAAGCTTCAAGCGGGGGGGTAGAGGGGCAGTTGGAGGGGGATAGAGAGGAGAGCGGGGGAGGACAGTTACTTATCTGGTCCCTCGGTGGAGTTGAGAGGTCTGGTTGCGACAATCAGTAGTCCCGGCGGGTTCTCCTGGGATGCGGAGGGGTGGTCGGACTGAGGTCCCTGTTCCGGCCTGGAGCTTGAGGATGGTCCCGATGGTCGGATGGGGAGCGGCGTCGTCTGAATCGGGAGTCTTGCGTCTCCATGCGGTCATCGTCTGGAGCTGTTTTCCTGGCGGCGGGTGGTCGGAACTCTGCATACCAGTCCGGTGCGTCCGTGAAAGGGATATCCAGAGTTGCGCAGAAGTTGCGGAGATCTTCGGGTACTCGGAGGAGAGCCGAACGTCCTGAAGAGGAGGCTGAGAGCCCGAAGGGGAATTTCCACCAGTATGGGATGGCTTTGGCGCGTAGCACTTCCAGGACCGGCCTCAATTCCCTACGACGCTGTAAGGTAATGTTGGAGAGATCTTGAAATAGCTGAACATCAGCATCGTTGTGGGAGAGCCGGTCTGCCTCACGGGCTTTACGGAGGATCTCTTCTTTCAGCTGAAAGTCTATGATGTGGCAGATCACGTCCCTGGGTGGGTCGGATTCTTTCCCTTTCGGGCGCAAGGCGCGATGAATGCGTTCCATGCCGATCTTGGTGGTTGGAGGCCTGTTCAGCAGGGTGTTGAAGAGGTTGGAGACCTCTTGTTGCAAGTGATCAGCATCGATCGTTTCTGGCAGTCCTCGGATGCGGAGATTGTGGCGTCTTCCCCGGTTGTCCAAGTCCTCGACGTGGCGGTTTAAGTCCCTCAGTTGTAGGGTGTGGGAGTCGAGGACTTGGCAGGACCGGCGGAGTACCGAGGTATGGGTTGCGGTAGTCGTTTCCACTTCGCGGACCCTGCCCGGGATTGATTGCAGGTCAACCCTCAGATCAGAGATTGCCGCTGTGAGGGCCGCGGTGAGGGTGTCCTTAATGTCCGCTGCTATGGAGCGTAGATCATGCAGGCTCGGTGGTTGTTGCGGTGTGAGCACAATGCCGTCATCTGCAGGAGGGGATCTGGTGATGGAGCCTTGTGGCGGGTCTGAGGCCTGTGAGGCCTGTGAGGAGCCTCGAGTGGGCGCCATGTTGCTTGCTTGGTTCCGGAACATTTCGGGGATGTTCTGGGTCAGCCGACCGTTAGTTCTCCTCGGTGATCGGGAGCGGGATGTGGATGAGCGGCGGGAGGAGGTTCCCATCACTTGCAGGGTATGTTTCAGGGTAAAAACCTCCGTTATCGATAGAAATGTCTCTCCGGTGGCAGGAGCTCACAGTTCAAGCTGCCATTCTCTCCCGAGGTCAGGCCACGCCCCAATCTTCTATAATTAAGAAAAAATTCGAGGAGAAGGGGTACAAGGGAGAAAGTCTGGATAAGGTGATTGAGGATATATCCATGGTACCTAGAAACAACTTATTGGAAGAGAAAACCACCACAAGAAATAGAAACAGTCAAGAATGGAGTTTCTTGTCAGGTTTCCATACACAATACAAAGAGGTGGAAGCAATATTCCAAACCCACTGGCATGTACTCCTGATGGATAAGACTTTGAAAACAGCTCTCCCACAGAGACCAGGTTTTATTTACAAAAAGGCACCAAGTCATGCAGACAAAATTGTAAAAAAGATTCTTGATCCTCCATCCAGACACCCATCCTTCTGGGATAAAGACGGATTTTATTCATGCAGAAAATGCAAGGCATGCAGAGAGGTGAATGTACAGTTACGGGCATTAGAAACATTCACCTCTACAACCAATAATAATGAATTTAAGATTAAGGAGTTCATAACCTGCAATACACCATATGTTGTCTATGCAATTCAATGCCCTTGCAAACTGATATATATAGGCCGCACCAAAAGGTTGCTACGCATCAGGATTGCTGAGCATATTGCAAACATCAAACTCGGTTTCAAAGAACATAATTTATCCCTCCATTTCAAGAACCATCATAAACAGGACCCTTCTGGGCTAAAGTTCTGGGGGATAGACCATCTCAAGCCCAATTGGAGAGGCTCTAACCGGGTACGTGAACTTTCTAAGAAGGAGACCGAATGGATATATTTGGTTGACACTTTGTCGCCAAAAGGCTTGAACGTAGACCTTGACATAAACTGCTTCATCAGTGACTATTGATCAAGGTGTATCAGGACTACGTTCAAGCGCTCCTTCGCATCACGTCATTTTATTATATTTTTTATTATTTATTAAATATTGTTTATTAAATATTAAATATGATTTGTTAAATATGGTTATGAACCAGGGCTATGAACCAAATATGAGCCCCTTTATGTCCATTGACTTATATTTACATTTATATTATATATGTATATAGATATATGCATATATCTTACATGCCTTCCGTTTTTATCTCTCATATTTATTGGCTTTTTATGAACATATCTTGATGGTTTTATAAGACCCACATTATCATTTTTATATCATTTTTTATATATTTTTTATATTAGATGTTCTTATGTAAATTTTATCCAATTTTTTGGATGCGACCTTTTATGCGACTTTTTATGCGATTTTTTTGTGGTTTTATCGCTTTTAAGTTCGCTATAATTTACTTATTTACTCATTATTTGTATATATATTTATTATATTTATTATATTTATATACATATATACATAATCACATTTATGATCCTGTCGAGTTTTCTTGCATCACTTAATATGCATTTCTAAATACAGTGATTTCGTCCCTTATGCGCTTTCATGTATTAATTTAATTAATGTATGATTCACTGTACCAACCCCGTTTCTCTCAAATAGATTATCCTTATAATCACAATATGATGCTCTGCTAATATGATACAGATTCTCACTCCCTTTGTTATGCCATCTTTTAATCAATGTTCAGGATTGCTCCGAATCCCTTTTAAAGATACATAACTGTTATGAATGGCATTTAGGTATTGCCCAATACCAACATATATATATATCTCTGGGTTTCATATGTGTACTTTGAATTACCCTGTAATGATAGTATTAAATAACTCCTGCACAGCGCTGTATGACTTAACATGATTAGATTATTGTCTATGCGTCAGGTGCCTGGTTTGAACCATAAAGAAATACTACAAGAGTGTTCCGATGTACAAAGTCCTGTTTTTTCAGAATAGTCTGCATTGCAGATCGATGCATGAGTTTCTCCTGCACGCAGTGGTTGTAACACAGCTGCTGCGTGTTTGCTGTTTTCTTGCTCCCAAACATGGGCTAAATATCATCAGTGTTTACCCATCCTATTATTAGAATGGGATGCCGGCTATTCCTGATTGGATACTGCCCAGAGGGGCGGGATACAAATAACCCCGCCGAGCGTCGTGTAGCCACGCCCTCTGTTGAAGTCGGAAGTGACGAAACGCGTAAGGGCGTGGCCTACACGACGCTGACCGGAAGTGACGCCTTGCGTTCCAGCTGCGCTCCACCGCCACCAGGAAGCTGTTTCTGTGTCTAGAGAGACACTTCACAGACTACAGGAAGCGCTATGGATGCCGCTGTGGGGTATTTCTAACTACCCTAAAAACGCAAGTGATTTTTCTGCATAACTGAAAGAATTTCAAATGTACGCTGCTATTTATATGGGTGTTTTTATGGGTGGTTTTATGTATTAAAATAAACAGAATTACGCTATGTGCAATACTTTATTATCTTTTATGGCGAGTTTATTTGGAGTCAATTCCCCCCTGGACCCCTGATGCAGTGGTGTTTTGTGATGCTGAGAGGTTAAGAAGGTTACCAGGCCGTTTGGTGTCCATCTTTGCTGTGGAATAGTGGATGCAGTTTAACCAGTTGATGACCTTTACCTGACATGCCTGTTTAATTTGTATTTCTGGTGAGTTTAAACCCCTGAGGGGGATTTTCTCCGCACGTGGTGAAACAAGTCACATGGGATATCACCTGGTCTACATTTGAACATAGAGGAAGTCACGTTGATGCGATTTTGAACTGTCCACTTACCACCATTTTCTGCACAAAACGAACATTTATTTATTCAGTTTCATCTTGCACTTTATTTTCTGACTGTGAACTGAGTATCTCGTTTCAGTATTTATTGATACTGGAATTTTAGCGCTGTTTTTAGTATTTATCTTTCAGGAACATTACCGCTTGGAAATTTTTACTATCCATTTTTTATATTCTGTATTAATTTAAACAGCTACTTTTATATATAATTATTCACTGATTTTTATATATAGTTATTACTGTTTTTATAGGTGTGTCTAGCTAAGATATAGACTGTATTTCAAACATCAGGCGCCGAGTAGTGGACAATAGGCCTTTAGTCACACTTTTTTTATTTATATACCAGGATCGACTTACTACTGGTTGACCAAGGCTCCCTAGACCTAATACTAGAAGCAACTATTGACCGGATAACAATCTCAGACCATGCCCCTGTGACACTCACACTCTCACTAGCTCAGGCCATGACTAAAGCGAGGACATGGAAACTTAACGAAAACCTGTTAGACGATTTAGGAGTGGTGGCGGGGGTTAGGGAGACCTTGACTCATTACTTCGCTGAAAACAATAACGGGGAGGTTAATGAAGGCACCCTTTGGGAGGGCCACAAGGCGGTAGTGAGGGGCACTTTTATAGCCATGGGAGCAAAACTCAACAAGGCTAGACAGGCGGACTTCCAGAGAGTATTGCGGGAACTCCAGCTAGCAGAGATCAAACATAAACATTCGTCAGGTCCTGAGGAGCTCAAGCGACTGACAGAGCTAAGACAGCTCTTCTCCAAATTATTGGACCGTAGAATAAACCGCAAATTACGTTACCTAGCCCACACTTATTATGAGCACGGGAACAAGTGTGGCAGGCTGCTGGCTCGAGCTCTGCGCAAAAAAAGACTCCTGGCACACGTCCATAAATTACACTCCTCTACGGGAGAACCCGCACAACACACCTCCAAAATAGCAGCCTTGTTCCGTGAATACTACGAGAACCTATATAACCTGAACCCCGCCTCCTCGCCCACTGAGATAGAATCTAAAAGGTCCCGTATTAAAACATATCTTACATCGTCTCCCCACCCTGTCCCCTGAACAAGTGACCGACTTAGAATGCCCGATCACCACTGATGAACTACTGGCCACCATCAAATCCCTGCCGGCAGGTAAGAGCCCTGGACCAGATGGTTTCACCAGGGCCTACTACCTAAAGTTCTTTGATAAAATACAATCCCCACTCTGTGCCCTTCTCAACTCCTTAGCCGCCGGAGGTTCCCTTCCAAGGAAGACCTCGCTAGCTCACATTACTGTTCTTCCAAAAGAAGGGAAGGACCCCACCCAACCACAAAGGTATCGCCCAATTTCTCTCCTTAACACCGACCTAAAAATTTTCTCCAAAATCATTGCCAACCGCATGAAACATCTGCTGCCTGAGCTGATCCATGCGGATCAGACAGGCTTCATAACGGGCAGAGAGGCCAGAGACAACTCTAACAGCTTATCCACTGGGCATGTGCGAGCGATCGAATGCCTCCATATCTAATTCTATCAACAGATGCGGAGAAGGCATTCGATCGCGTAGACTGGGACTTTTTGAACACCGTACTCCAGGGCACTGGACTGGGACCACGTATGTTACGATGGATCTCTGCTCTGTATATATCCCCTACGGCACAGGTCAAGGTGAACGGAGATCTCTCCTCGCCATTCCCCATCCGAAACGGCACGAGACAGGGATGCCCGCTCTCACCCCTCCTGTTCGCGCTGGTCTTGGAACCCCTATTGCAGAAGGTTAGAAATAACCAAAATATTAAGGGGGTGCGGGTGGGCTCCACTGAGCATAAGCTCTCTGCTTATGCAGATGACATACTATTCCACATAGTGGAACCCCAGGTCTCGTTGCCGAATCTGATGGAGGAATTAACTGCATACGGAGAAATATCCAACTTCCGTATAAATTTCACAAAATCTGAAATACTCCTAGTCACCATCCCACCGTCCATGACAGATACACTAAAAGGATCGTTCCCATTCACCTGGGCCTCCCCCTCCATGAAATATCTCGGCGTCCAGCTTACAGACAGACCAGACTCCCTGTACGCACATAACTACACGCCATTGCTCAAGAAGATCTCACAAGATCTGCTACAATGGGACAGGACGCACTTTACATGGCTGGGTCGGACGAACATTATAAAGATGACGATATTACCACGCATTCTTTTTATGCTACAAATGGTGCCAATACACCTGCCAAAACGCTTCTTTACTGAGCTACGTAGCTCATTCATCAAATTTGTATGGGGGGGCAAGAGGCCCCGTCTGGCCATGGCAACGCTCCAAAGAAACAAGATGGGGGGGGGGTCTGGGAATACCTAATATCCCCCAGTACTATCAAGCGATCGCTTTGCAGCGACTCTTAAACTGGAAATTTCATGCGTCATCTAAACTGTGGGTCCCCCTGGAGAAGACGATGGCAGGCAGGGACTTGGCGGGTGCCCCCTGGGTCCCCGCTGGGGATAGAGGACTTTCAGATTGGGTCTCTCCCCTGACTGTCCACTCCCTGCAAACATGGGACAGAGTGAACGTTCGCTTAACTCTGGCCCCACAGACATCCCCATTGATCCCGGTGAGTGGATACCCGTGGTTTTCCCCGGGGGAACAGGCAGCAGCACTGGGTACATGGACGAGAGACGGTGACGTTAGCCTAACAAAACTACTAGAGGGGGACTCAGTGATGCCGCTAGCCACTCTGAGGGAACGCTACGGTAGCTTCCCCTTTGATTTTTGGAGACACCGTCAGCTAGTGACTTTTGTAGCTAAGCGCCACAGACAAACACCAATCAGAACCACGTTGACGGAATTTGAAAGCATTTGGACAGCTGCTGACCCAATACCACACATGATTTCGGTACTGTATAGACTGTTGGAAACAGCGACCCCTAACCCCAAGCCCCTTTACATCAAGGAGTGGGAAAGAGACCTGCAACTTGAATTCACAGAAGAACAACTTAACCACCTTTACCGCTTGACCCACTCGAGCTCCATAGACGCCAAAACACAAGAAAATAACTTTAAAATCCTGTCAAGATGGTATAGGGTCCCCACTACCTTAGCTAGAATTTTCCCCACTGCATCTGATCGCTGCTGGAGGGGATGTGGAATAAAAGGCACATTCCTACACATTTGGTGGGAATGCCCAATATTGAAGCCATTCTGGTCTATGGTGAACAAACACATCTCTGACAGCTTGGGAATAGACGTCCCGGACCTGCCGAAGCACTTCCTCCTCCATGTGCCTCCCATGTCTCTGTCTCGCTATAAAAAAAGTGCTCTCCCCCACCTCCTCAACGTGGCTAAACGGCTAATTCCAATACATTGGAAGAGTGCGCAGATCCCTAGCGAACAAGACTGGCTGGGGAAGGTGGGGGAGATCATGGAAGCAGAGAGTTGGTTGGCCACCTGCCGAGACACTCGAGACAAATTTGAGCTTACGTGGGCAGCATGGAGAACCCACATGCAAGATACAGCCTGGGTCCCCTCTAGCCTAGATATTGCGCTACTTGCACTAGCAGATCCTTCCTTTCAGAGACTTGTCCAGGCGAACCATCCGACAGCAACCACAAGCTCCACCTGAAGGTGGACACCAGCGAATCCGGTGAGATCTGGTATATGTGCTTCCTCTTCAACTGATGGACTTCCATCCTAACTACATATCACCTACAATCCTCACTCGCTTGTCCTCCTTTCTTTTTCCTTTATTTTCCTTTTCTTCTTTCGGGGTACATGCCCCAATCTTTACTCACCTTTTTCCGTCGTTGTTAGTTGTTTTTATTTGACCTGGTTTTTCACATTTTCTTGCGTGACAACCAGGGGATATATAGTTACTTAAGGGGAACACCCCTCCACCCCCCAACCCGGGGGGTGGTCCGTCTGTCTAAATGGACCGAATGTCCAAGATGGGCGGGGAGTCTCCCTAAACACCAGAAAAGCTGCACCCCAGCAGTTGTAGATTTAACCACTTACTCTTATAGCGATAACCTTGCACCCCCCCCCCCTCCCCCCTTGCCCTTCCCCCTTGCTCCCCCCCCCTCCCTCCCCCCCCCCCCCATTTGAAAAATGAAAAATAAAAAAAAAATTATACAAAAAAAAAAAATGGAGTGCAACCAAATGCCTTCTCTGCTCCTTTCCTTGGACCCGGAGAAGGCGTTAGATAGAGTAGATTGGGCACACTTGGAGGCTGTCCTGTGCAAATTTGGCCTGTGGGGTGTATTCTTATCCACTATTATTAGCTTATACTCGTCCCAAAGCGCTCATGTATTGACATTGGGTGTCATTTCAGACCCTTTCAAAATCACAAATGGTATGAGACATGGTTGCCCACTCTCCCTTTTAATATTTTCTATGGTTATGGAACTGCTGGCACAGGCAATTCGCTCTGCTCTCTTGGTTTCGGGTATCTCTTGTTAATATTTGAAAATGAAAATAAAAATTATACAAAAAAAAAAAATCTTTTACGCCGTGGGCTGGTGGAATTGCATGGGCTGAAATTTATTTATTACCACATATTCTTAACATTTTTCCTACCATACCTGTCCCATTTCTTCCTACCCAGTTGCATAAACTTCAAGCACCCCTCAATGCTTCCATTTGGCAACACAGGTGCCCTGGGATTGGGAAAGCTTTTCATACTACTCTAGTCCGACCTGGTGGAAATGGCACCCCTAATATTCAAGCCTATTATTGTGCAGTACTCTTGGAACAACTTAATATGTGGTAATTAGGGATGAGCCGAACACCCCCCCTTTCGGCTCGCACCAGAACCCGCAAACGGACCTAAAGTCCGTGCGAGCTTTAGAACCCTATTAGTTTTAATGGATGCGAACGTTCAAAATTAAAAGTGCCAATTTTAAAGGCTAATATGCATGTTAATGTCATAAAAAGTGTTTGGGGACCTGGGTCCTGCCCCAAGGGACATGTATCAATGCAAAAAGAAGTTTTAAAAACGGACGTTTTTTCAGGAGCAGTGATTTTAATAATGCTTAAATTGAAACAATAAAAGTGTAATATTCCTTTAAATTTCGTACCTGGGGGGTGTCTATAGTATGCCTGTGAAGGGGCGCATGTTTCCCGTGTTTAGAACTGTCTCTGCAAAAAGTGTCATTTTTGAAAGTAAAAAAGCTATTTAAAATCACTCGCGGCTAATGTTAATTGACGGCTCCCGTAATACAGAGAACAGTCATTCATTGAAACTCATTCATAAAAAAAAAAGTCATTGATAAAAAATAAAAAAAATGAAAAAAAAAAAGCGTAGGGTCCCCCTCAAAATCCATACCAGACCCTTGAGGTCTGGTATGGATTTTAAGGGGAACCCTAGCCAAAAAAAATGTCGTGGGGTCCCCCTCAAAATCCATACCAGACCCTTATCCGAGCACGCAACCTGGCAGGCCGCAGGAAAAGAGGGGGGGGACGAGAGCGGCCCCCCTCCCGCCTGAACCGTACCAGGCCACATGCCCTCAACATTGGGAGGATGCTTTGGGGGTCTAAGACCCCTAAAGCACCTTGTCCCCATGTTGATGAGGACAAGGGCCTCTTCCCCACAACCCTGGCCATTGGTTGTGGGGGTCTGCGGGCGGGGGGCTTATCGGAATCTGGAAGCCCCCTTTAACAAGGGGACCCCCAGATCCCGGCCCCCCCCCCCTGTGTGAAATGGTAAGGGGGTACAAAAGTACCCCTACCATTTCACCAAAAAAGTGGCAAAAATGGTAAAAATGACAGGAGACGGTCTTTGACAATTCCTTTATTAAAATCTTCTTTCTTCATCCTTCGGTTTCTTCATCTTCTCCTTCCGTCATCTTCTTCCATCTTCTTCTTCCTCCGATCCGCTTCTTCTTGCGCTGGTCTTCTCGTCCTTCTCGTCCGGCATCTTCTTCCGTCGGCGTCTCTGTCTCTTCTTGGGCCGCTCCGCGCAATGGGAGGCTCCCGCTGTGTGAGGCTCCGCTCCGTCTGACAGGTCTTTTATAACGGAGGGCACCTGGTGACCCCGCCCCCCTCTGACGTCATGGGGAAAGCCATCATGGAATTCCCCATGACGTCCCCGTGCGTCAGAGGGGGCGGGGTCACCAGGTGCCCTCCGTTATAAAAGACCTGTCAGACGGAGCGGAGCCTCACACAGCGGGAGCCTCCCATTGCGCGGAGCGGCCCAAGAAGAGACACGGACACCGACACCGACGCCGACGGAAGAAGATGCCGGACGAGTGGTATATCACACATTGGGATTCCCTACAAAAGCTCTTTGTAAAATTGTATTATACACTTGCTAGACTTGATGTGATCTACTTCTAACTCCTATGTTGGAAGAATTTAGGCTTTTCATGAACTCTATATCATATACAGTGGGACTGCTGTTTTATAAAGGACTTGTCAGGGCTGGGCTTAGCCCTCTCTTCTCAGAGCTCAGGCTGCTCAGCTGTTGGTTAATTACCAGCACTCTTTATTCCACAGTGATTCACCTGATGATCATATCCTGCTCATCACTCAGCCTGCTAGCTATTTAAGCTTCTTGGATCAGATCTCCTGTGCCTTCGCCTTGGTCAAACATATCTAGAGACTCTCTGCTGGTTTCCTGTTAATGACTTGCCTGGCTGATGCCCCTTCTGGTTCTTGATCCTGTCTGCTGCTCTGACTACGCTTATCTCTGGCTCCCTGATGGGCTCTTTTCTTGTCAAGCTTTAATTATATAGTCTAATTCTTACCCGATACTAAAAATGTAAGGGCTGATGCATTGTTGCAACAGTTTTCCTCCGCTTCCAAGATAAAGTCGGTTCCTGTTCCTGTGATATCTCCCGACCGTATTCTGGCTACGGTTTGTACCAGTCTCACTTCACCTTTGGGTGACAGAATTCTTGCCGCTCAGATTCATTCTCCTCCTGAGAAACCTTGCGACCGCTGTTTTGTCCCTGAGAGTCTTTGCACTGCTGTGCTCTAGACTTACCGTTCTCCCAAGGCTGCTGGCCACTCTGGGAAAAATCAACTCATTTGGGCTAATTCCCAACAATTCTGGTGGCCTAGTCGCCGTGCTGATGTAGCCGCCTGTTCCGTGTGTGCTATGAGTAAGACACCATGACACCTTCCAGTGGGCCTCCTACAACCCATACCCAATGGAGAGAGGCCTTGGACCCACCTGTCTATGGATTTTATTGTGGAGTTACCCAACTCCCAGGACAACACATTTATCCTTATGGTGCTTGACTGGTTCTCGAAAATGTCACATTACATTCCATTTATGAAGTTGCCTACATCCAAAGAACTGGCACCCATTTTTGCTTGGGAGATCTTTCGATTACATGGGCTATCCAAGTTCATCATCTTGAACAGGGGTAACCAGTTTGTATCCAGGTTTTGGCAAGCCTTTTGTGCACAGTTGGGAATTTTAGAGCAGTCACTGCATTGTTATATTTCTGACCATCATAACAACTGGTCACACCTTGGGCAGAGTTTTCTTACAATAGTGTCGTTAATTCCGATTCCCAATTTTTTTTCAGAAACTAAAATCCTGCTGAATCTCCCAGAAATAGTGGTATGTTGAAAAATGCTTTCTATCTGTGGTGCGAACCTGTATGCTATTTCCATTTTTTGGGTTAAAGAAAAGAGACACAATTTTTTCAGATGCTAAACGCCTGCTTAAGCTTTCAGAAATTGCAGCCTGTCCAAACAGGCGTTTTAGCTGTGGTGCAAACCTATAAGCTATTTCTATTCTCAGTGTAAAAAAAAAAAAAATATGCGCCTACTCTCAGAAATTGTAGTCTGTTCAAAAAAGGCTTTCTAGCTTCGATGCAAATCTGTGTACTATTTTTATCGTCTGTGTCCAAAAATGACATTACTTTTTTCAGAAGTGAAATGCCTGCTCAGTCTCTTAGTTTTCAGAACTAAAAGCCTGCTGGATCTCTCAGAAATAGTGGTAAGTTGACAACTGCTTTCTAGCTGTGGTGCAAACCTGTATGCTATTTCCACTGTATGTGTTTAAAAAAGGCACAATTATTTTTTCAGATGCTAACACGCTCAAACTCTGAGAAATTGCAGCCTGTCCAAACAGGCTTTTTTTTTAGCTATGGTGTAACCCTTATGCTATTTCCATTCTCACTGTGCAAAAAAATAAACTATTTTATTTTTTCCCAATGCAAAATGCCTGCTTAAGCTCTCAGAAATGCTAGTCTGCCCAATAGGGCACGTGACAAAGGGTTAAAAGTTGTCCTTAACTGTTTTAAAAACATTCTAAAATGTCTTTATACATGAAATCTACCTGTTCACTCTCTTTGGAATAGTGGAAAAGCAAAAAGGCTTCAAGAAGTCTGCATCAAATGTTTACAATTGTTTGAGTATAAGGCCTGAGAAAAAAAAAAGACATTGTGATTTTTTTTTATCCCAGATCAGGTCTGTTTTATCTGTCTCCGATATAGAATCTTGCAAATAGGGAGTACATATTGTCTAATTGCTAATTAGTTAAGTTTTTGGCTTTTTGCTCTAAAAAAACACACACATACCCAGTGAAATCATTTTCCCTCTAATAACTGCCTTATTGGCCTTCCATACCACTTGATCGGATACCTCTTCAAATGTATTAATTTCAAAATATAATGCTAATGTGCGAGACAGGGACTCCTCACAGGGACTCCTGCATTGACGGTAGATTCCACGCTACAGAGTTCCAGCCATGCTGACTAATAGCTTGGCAACCCTTTGAAAGCAATGACAGGCAAATGTAAGAAGGGAATGTGCACACCAACAAGGATTCACAATTGATGTGAACTTCCCCTGTTTGCCTATTCAGCGAACACCCAAATTTGCAAGGCGCTCGGTGTCATGTTTGCCTGCTGAGTGCCCCCATCGCTGCACAGTGCATTCTAAGCTCTGATTGGGCAAATCTTTGCCTAATCAGGGTATAATGAATAGCTTGCTGTTAAGGAGCGGGCCAGGCATCCTTAAGAACAGATGAGTCACCAGCTGTCAACGAGCTTCCCCGCTAACAACTGAATTTAAAAAAAAGCATTAGCAATAGAAAAACTTAAAGAAAAATATTTTTTAAGGTAAACCCCACGCCCAAATTTTTGCCGGCAATTTAACTGTCATTTTTTTTTTTATATATGTCAGTTTTGCTCCAGCAGGTTCTATACATGGTACAGATGGACCACTTTACAGGCACACTGGGGGGGGGGGGGGGGGCAGGCTCTATAGTTAACGGAATTTTTTATTGTTTCACTTTAAGCATCATTAAAATCACTGTTCCTGTAAAAAAAACTATCTTTTAAAAAAAAATTGCATTGATACCTGTCCCCCAGGGCAATACCCTGGCCCCCCATACCCTTTATATGGCCAACAACTTGCATATAAGCCTTCAAAATGGGCACTTTTGATTTTTCAAGTTGGGATCCCATAGAAATAATAGGGTCGAGAGTTCTGACATGAACCGAACCGGGGGATGTTCGGCCCAATACTAATTGCAATATGCATGCTTTGCTGCGGTGGTGAGCACTACAGCCCAAATGTTTAAATTGACACTGGTCTATGATTTATGCCTAGCATGACTTCATTATTACCCCAGGAGGGTCTTTACGGTTTCCCCCTGGCGCTGCTGTATAACTACCCTGAACCTCATTGCAGATGGATGTGTGTTTGGGTGACAGCCCTGCTCGTGGATACTTTGTAACATACAGTGTTTGATTTCCATATTCTGGAACTGTGCAATGCCTTCTAGGTCTCATCAAAGCATTAACAGGAAGTGCAAAGCCTTGTGGAGATTAAACTGCTAAAATCTGGTCTGTGGGATAACAAAGAAAGCCTGCATAGACTCACAGGTGATATAGCCTTGCTCCTAATTATTACTAGCCGTACGAGGCAACCTGTTACAATATATCTGCAATATTTACACATGCCGCTAAATGAGCTAGAATATTGTCACACAACCAATTAGAGTATAATGAATAGCTTGCTGTTAAGGAGTGGGCCAGGCATACGAACGGATGAGTCATCAGCTGTCAACTAGCTTCCTCGTTAACAACTGAATGAAAAAAAAAGCATTAGCAATAGAAAAACTTTAAAAAATTGGCGTGGAGGTCCCGCTGGTATGGATTTTAAGGTAAACCCCACGCCAAAATTTGGGAAATAGATCGAGAGAAAACAGTGTTGATATTACACAACCAAATGTTGTGGTGTGTGCTATCAGCTACAACATCAAATTACAAAGCACACCAGTCAAAAAAGGTACTACCAACCAGTTTGGTTGTGTGACAATATTCTCATATTCATCTCATTTAGCGGCATGTGTAAATATTGCAGATATATTGTAACTGGTTGCCTCGTACGGTAAAATTATAGATATTGGAATTTCCTTTCAAATGTGGCTGTTAGCGAACATAATGAATACTAATTTATCCACGTTTACGAATTATCCGGCATTCGTTATTTCAAAAAATTGTAACTTCGGATAAATTCATATTCGTTAAGTTCCCCAACAACCAAATTTGAAAGGAAATTCCAATACCTATAATTTTGTAGTTTATAACTATTATTATAGTTATTATTATTATTATTATCATCATCATTATTTATTATTATTATCGTTATTTATTATTATTAAATAATAATAATAATAAAAACTATAATTATGGTTAATAAACGTAATATTTTAATTATAATATAAAATTATCCAAATGTTTTTTGTTCTTTTGGATTTTCATTCTTTCTGATTTTCAAATTTTTGTTCTTTCATATTTTCTTTTTTTTTATTTCACATTTTTGGATTTTTGTTCTTTCTAATTTTCAGATTTTCATTCTTTTGAATTTTGGATTTTCGAATTTTGGATTTTCATTCTTTCGAATTTCTGTTCTTTTAGAAAATTTGTTTTTAACAGTCTTTCATTAATTCTGATGTTTCCAAATTAACGAATATGATGAATCTTGACGAAAAACGAATTTGGAACAAAACAAATTGCACATGTCTAATTTATGCTATGGGTGGGTGTTACCATGTACTTGTATTAAAAAGTATCCTGTTCTCTTTGCATTGCTTCCTTTGTGTAAAAATACCTGACGATCCTGCCAGCTTTCTTATTTCAAATTAACCACCAAGGCATGGAAGCACATCTATCCTAGTATGGTCAGTTTGCTTCTTTGCATTCTACTTGGGAGCACAGCCTACCCATATTTCAGTAGTCAAATTTGTGGTGGCATACCCACCACCCCCACCCCCACCTTCCCCCCAAACAGCTTTTTAGTGGGAACATCTTTTTTTTTTTTTTTTACTGTATCAATACACATTGATTTTGCAATTGCTTGTATTTCTATTTTAAACTAAAAAGTTTGCATACATTTTTGGACTGGATTTTATATCACTTGCTTGCAGCACAGAAAACCTTGCATTGTCAACTACCAGCAGTTTTACATTATATTACTTTTCTATTTGTGGTAGCAACCTAAATGTTTGCAGTTACCGTACAATATCTTCCTACAATATACTGCATGCACAATGAATAGTTCGAAAATGCATAATTCATGCTATCAGCCTGCTATAGATGAAAATAAAGAACTCTCAAAGATTAGAGTTTAAAATGCTGTTGTATTATGGATTCTTTTGATCCATAGACAATGTTTACCCCTGAGTTAAACTGAGGTCTGCAATATCTAGAGATACAAAATGCAGAAACATCTAGTCATTTATCCTTTATGGCTACATGAACTTGTTAGGCAAAAAATCTTTATTCTGGGTTTAAACTTATTTCCGTTTTGGTGACAAGATTTTTCATTGTATTTGTAAATATTAAAAGCAACGTAATCTTATTATTTTGCTAAGAAGAGAATAACAATAAAAAGATGCATTTTAACATCCACTACATTTTAAAAACAGAACAATTTATTTGTTTTTTTCATTTTACATTCGCAGATTGTATTGTGTAATCTTGACATTTTTATGAATAATTGTCATTTGATGTGTTGATTGCTTTATTTAATTTATAAATATTTATCACTGTCAGAATGATTGATTGATTTTTATCATTTGATAGTTTTCTCTTTAAAATGTAATGCAAAATATAGTATACAATGTCCCTTCCAAGCTCTAACACGCTAGAATACTTTGATTATTTCCTTTAAACTGTTTTATGCATAATTTATTTTTACAGGGCAATTTTAATTTTAAGATGCTATAGTAAAGGCAAACTGCCTGAAACGTTTACAATATACACATACAGTAGCTTTTTGTTATTTTATTTAAATTTAGGAGGACAATTTCTTTATACGGAGAGCAATGGACAGAACTTTTGGTAAATTAACTTTACTTGTTCAGGGATTATAAATGCAGCATATTATTATCACTTCATCCAAAGTTCAGAAATATTTGTTTACTCTGCTTTATACAAGATAATTAAAAAACATTTCTTAAATTATTTAAGATTCTGATATTATATTGCTACACTGTAATATTCCGTCTTTCTTTCTATCTATCTATCTATCTATCTATCTATCTATCTATCTATCTATCTATCTATCTATCTATCTATCTATCTATCTATCTATATATATATATTGTTTCTGCTTGGCCATAATTTTACAATAGTATAATTAAAAAAATCCTTATTTAATAAAAGCTTGCATTGTTTTTGCAATTTGACTATTAATGTTCTTAGGCACAATGCTCTATATTGAGAACTGTTCATGTTCATATTCCTCAGTGCTGCAGTGACAAAGTATATGGAACCACTCAGTCTTTAATATTGGAACATTGCTGGCACATCAAATGTACAAAGACCAGTTTTATTAATCCAAAAATGCAACACAAATGCAAATGCAGACTTAGATGTTTAAGTGAATTTATGTGGCATTTTGGCAGCCTGAATTCTTTGTAACCATAATACACTGCCTGGCATTTGAATTCATTGGTATAGAAGGGGGTGCATACTTGTGCTGGAAAGTTGTGTATTCCAAAGCACAACATATTTATTACCCCTCTTACCATAAATGCCATTAACAAGCAGACAGGGAGGCGCAAGCGCTGCAAAAGATTTATTTTAGCAAATAAGATGGATAAAAATGTGCTTACAAAAGCTGAGTTCAGCTCTGAGGAAGGAGGTGCAACTCAGAGATGCCAAGGATACAGGAAGCCACAAGTAACTAGTGTATTAACGCAAAAGATTTATTTGAGCAAATAGGATGGATAAAAATTGGATACTTACAAAAGCTGAGTTCAGCTCTGAGGAAGGGGGTGCGCCCTTGAATCTCTAGGCGGCTATACAGCAAAATACAATTGGATCATACACTATATGGCATATTGCAGTCTATGTTTTTTTACCAGTTGCACTTTTGTAAGTATCGAGGTATGGAAGACCCTTACCATGCCAACATCCAAAATATATCAATAAGTCCAAAAACTGGCAGACTTTGTGGGCACACAATGAGAGGGAAAATCAATAAAAATGTATACATTTTATTACAGCATAATTAAAATTAAAAAAATATATAGCCAACATACAAACAACACCCTGTATGAACACAGTTACAGAGGGCTGGATCTAAGGTACAAAGATTGATTTCATAATGAATCAAAGTAGGAGAAGGATTTCTGATCCAGTAATGCCTCCAAAAACTTGCTCATCAATGCGTTTCACTAAAATATTAGCTTCCTCGGGACAAATACTGGGTAGGTGCTGGTATATTTAAAAACAAAAGAGTACATGTATAAGCATTTAGTATAGTATATATCTATATAAATATAACTATGGTTGTTACAACATTTCTCCAGGAAATATACTTATACACAAAGACCAATTACATATAGACATGACAACATGTATGCTTGCCTGGTAAACTTGTGGCTCAGTGTATGGGAGAACCTCACAGAGCTAACAACCGAAAAGGCGAAATTTCATATATGTGTGAACCGACCTGAATATGTAAATCCACGCAAACACACCCACAATCAAAACTCCACCCCCAAATAAATGGACAGACAAAAAAGCCATCCATGGTAAATAATATGTGGCAGACAACGCAGTGATATATCACACGATCACCAAGCATACAATCAGCCCACAACGGTGCAACCATACGATGCAAAATTGGAAACCGAGAACACATCAACATCAAAGTGTAACGCAGCCTCTACAAACACCCATATCTCACATCATACCCTAAACAGCAGCCAAGAAAAAAAGCAAAAATTTATTTTGGAGAAAGAGGTCTCCCGCCAACAAGCAGCAAGCAAGCTCAATGACAATTTAGACATAAACAGGACCATTGTAAGTATCAAAATTGTATCTATCCTATTTGTTCAAATAAAACTTTTTTCTTCAAAATAAAACTTTTTTTTGCACTAGATGCTTGCGCCTTCCTGTCTCGTGTCTCTGCCTTGTTTTTGTAGTTTTACTTTGGATTCCCCTATCCATGGGAGGCTGCATCGGTCTAGCATTTGATATCGTTGCACAGACCTATTCAACAGTGGAGGACCTCTGAGCACTGGAAGTGCTCATTTTATAGCTGCCATTATAGTTAGGCAATCACCTTCATTAAAACTGTCAGGTATAGAATTGGGCCGAAAACCCTCCGGGTCGATTCGCGCCAGAGCTCTTGAACATTGCAAAGGACCCAAACCGCAAACTTAAAAAATCTAAATTCCCCATTTTGAAGGCATTTATGCAAGTTATTGGCCATGAAAAAGTGTATGGGGGCCTGGGTACTGGCCTGGGGGACATGTACCAATGCAATTTTTTTTTTTTTAAATGATTGTTTTTTAAAGGAGCAGTTTTTTTAATGATGCTTAAAGTGAAACAATAAAAATGAAAAATTCCTCTTAAATTAGTGCCTGGGGGTTCCCCTTAGTCTGCCTGTAAAGTGGCACATGTGTACCCTGTATAAAACCTGCTGCTGCAAATTAAATTTGAATTGATTTTCCCTTTTATTGATAAACAGCAGCTTGGGGAGACAGTCTGTATGATGAGGCCACAATGTAGTGCACTCAGAACAAGATTAGAGATGTTTTGACAGACTGGATGAAAATAACAAAGTTTTGCTCCACAGTGAGCAAGCCTTATGTGAAAAAGCAAAATTATAGTACACTCAGGCCAAGATAAACATTTCTTTTAGATAGTCTGGTGTCTCTTTTGCAGAGTTTGGACAGAAGTAACAGGTGTGGAACAATTGGGCTTTGGGTGTTGGTGGTGCATTCACAACATAACCCAATAGATGAAAGCAAGAATTGGCCTTGCCGTACCATTTTTTAATTATATGCCCCAGTCAAACGGTTGTGGAAAAATTGGTCTTTGGGTGTTGGTGGTGTCTTCACACCCTAACCCTATAGAGCAGGGGTCTCAAACTGGTGGCCCTCCAGCTGCTGCGAAACTACAAGTTCCATTATGCCTTCGCCTGGGAGAGTCATGCTTGGAACTGTCAGCCTTGCAATGCCTCATGGGACTTGTAGTTTTACAACAGCTGGAGGGCTGCCAGGTTGAGACCCCTGCTATAGAGGTACCCTTGATAAATGTAATAATTGGACTTGCTGTAAAAAAAATAATTTGAGGCACCTGTCAAACAGTTGCAGGAAAATTTGGTCTTTGGGCGTTTGTGGTGCCTTCACACCTTAACCTTCTAGAGGTACTCTTGATGAAAGCAAGAATTGGCCTTGCTGTAAAAAAAATTAATTTGATGCCCCTGTCAAACAGTTGGCAATGACTAAGCACAGGTGTGTAAAACGCATTTGCTGAAGCCACAAGAGATGTGTGTGCAGGCTGTGTCCTCGTTTTTAATGGATCTAAAATAAAACTACTATTTTTATGCTGGCAAGTGCCACCATTTTCTTTATTTCTCTATTTATGCTCTGGTTGCACACCAAGGCTGGCACCCAGCATTTATTATAGCAGGGAAGATCTCATATTTCATCTGAAGCAGTGCAAATTTTGTTCTTTGTCCTGTCAAGAATTGTCCTTGCTGTAAAAAAAAAATATTTGATGCCCCTGTCAAACATTTGCGGAAAAAATGGTATTTGGGTGTTAATTGTGCCCATGAAACCTATACCAAAAATTTACTTCAAGATAAAATCAACACCCACAAAGCTAGGCAGCCTAGACAGTCTTGCAGAGATTCCAGAACCCCAAAACACTTAATCAGCGACATCAGCAGCAGGGCCTTGATGGCTGCTGCTAATCCAGGACATTTTGGCAAATGTCAGCCAGTCAATGGAGTCTATGGACAGACAAATTTTTTTAGCTGACACAAAACCTTAAAGCTAGCTTTTCCATGAGACTGTAAACTACCAGAGTCTGGAAAGCTGTTACATAAACTCCTCTTTAGGTGTCCTCCAGTTATTTAATCCTGTGCTCCTTCTGCGAGGACATGTTGAGTTCCGAGACTTTCCCTTTGTAACGGTGGTTAAAGTGGTTGTTATCACACTTCTATTACACCACCACATCCTCTCTGCACCATAATCAGAAGTTTCCCTGTGCCGGTGTACAGTAGAAAGACTGCACGATTCTCCGCTCTGGGCGCTTAGCTGATTCCTCTCCCCTGTTCTGTCTCCACCTCATAGCTTCAGTGGGCAGGGCCAAGCCCTCCCGCTGGCGTCAGCCGGGGAGGAGATGGAGAGAGGAGACACACAGCCCTGAGCCACCTACAATCAGCTGAGGGGCGGGAGCGGAGCTTGTACTGGTACAATTGTGCAATATTTTTACTAAACACAGGCACAGGGAAACTTTTGATAATGGTGCAGAGAGGATGGGATTGTGTAATAGAAGATATGAGAGCATCTAGAGAAGCAGGAGTGGAGGGAGGGCAAGGAGCAGAGAGGGGAGGGAGAAGGAGGGGGAGAAGGACACAGAAGAGCAGGCTGCGGCTGACGGAATCATGCAAATAGACCACAGCATCAGGGGCTCAGCAGCCATGATTATCGTGGTCTGTTTGCAGAGGGGAGGGCATAGCTAGGCAGGATCATCCAGGTATTTTAGGTGATGCGGGGGTCCAAATGACATAGCAAAAGCACTGTGCTGTATAACATGCTTTAAGGGAACAGGGTCTGTATTATTTTGGGGTTAAAAAACGCTTTAAGGGGGGTTGCCTACCAATAATTATCTTCTCCTTGATTCCACAAATTCTTGGGTCTTTTTGCAGGCTATGAAGAATAAGGGAACCCATGCACTGCAAGTTTGCAGAGGCATGAGAAGCAGAGTCCTCGGGGTCACTGAAGATTACAATATCTGGAACTGACTTCTCCCAGCCACGTACTACTTCCAAGGTTTCCAGGGAATGAAAAACATATCTTCTACTTCTGCTTCAATGCCTCCAATACTGCCAGAAACCTCCTCCCTTTCATCTTGTGTGTTCTGGGGTGTCGCAAGAATGGTGTCTGCATAAAGCGAACCTTAAGAGGAAAGGAAGTCCTCCTCTTGCTCATGCTGCTCTGCCTTAAGTGCCCTGTTCCTAATGCCACTCAGAGTGGAACACAAGAGGGATTTTGTTACTGATGAATGCATTGTCACGGCTCACCATCCTTGTCGCCTCCTCAAATGTTGATGGTACAGTGCATGCATCTTTTATCAGCAGCCATTGGCGTGGGGAAAAAAAAACAAGCTCCCCTCAGCCTTTCATTGTTCCATACTCACACAGGTACTCATTGATGGCCTTCTGCTGCATGTGCAGCTGGTGCAGAATTGCAAAGTTAAGTTCCACAGGGTCGGCAAGTCACAATATATAAATAAACCATGCTATCGCTATAAATAGCAGCCAGCACTGGAGGTGTAGTGAGAAAGTAAATATGTGAAGAATAAGTGCAGCGCTATCTAATATAATATATGAGCAACAAAAGATAATCACATCAAACTATATACCATACATTAACATATAGTGATATAAGTGATATACAAGATTAACAGTAACAGATGGAATCTTTCCAGCGATCGTGCACAAGTAGTGGTATCAGAGAGTAACAAAGCTCGCCAAACAAGCCATAAATGAAAGTGGGACTGTATGTTGACTTACTCAACACCGCTGTTTATGTCCTAACAGGCGCTTGCAACTTTGGAAGCATGTAAGTGCATTTCCTACCATTTGTTTTAATAAATACCTTTTTATACGGAATTACACTATGTTCCTCCCTCTCTTTTCATTTATGGCTTGTTTGGCAAGCTTTGTTACTCTCTGATACTACTACTTGTGAATGATCGCTGGAAATATTCGATCTGTTACTGTTAACTGGGGACCCTTGGAATTATACTACTAAGCCTGTTTGACCCACCAAGTGTATGCTTGCGTGCGTCATAGCTTTCTGGTAAGCATTTTGTGTTGTCGTTGGTGGTTCACTTTTGTCACTTGCTGGATTGGACACATATGGACACATTTATTTTTCAGCCACTTATATTTGGACTGCACTTTTTTGGATATTTATCTGGAATTTTGTTAGATTCGATTCAGTTCTAACCAGTCACCCAATGTTCACTTTTTTGTATATCACTTATATCACTATATGTTAATGTATGGTATATAGTTTGATGTGATTATCTTTTGTTGCTCATATATTATATTAGATAGCGCTGAACTTTTTCTTCACATATTTACTGGGCATGTCACAAATCAGGCGGTTTGTGACATGCCACCTGAAATGGCCTACAGACTTTTCTGGCCTGCCTTAGAAGATCTTGCAAACCTGGGTACCTGTTTAAGAAACGCTGCACCACCAAATTGAGGACATGTTCCAGGCATGGTACATGTGTCAACTTTCCCTGTTGAAGAGCGGGCAGATGGTTAACGCCATTATCGCACACCACAATTCCTGGCTCAAGCTGTCATGGTGTGAACCACCTCAGGGCCTGCCCCCAAAGATATGAAAAAATCTCTGCTCCGATGTGGCTCCTGTCCCCAAGACAGACCAGCTTAAGCACTGCATGGCATATTTTAGCCTGACGCATTGAATAGCCACTTAAATACTTATGGGGTATTGGTGGTTCATATGGCAATTCAGCAGAGGAGGGCATTTATTTATTTATTTTATTTCAGGTACTTATATAGCACCGTCAATTTACGCCTTGCTTTTTCATATAGGGCTTCTTATACAACTCTTTATTAACACTTAATCCTAATTAGTCACCCCTAATAAACTCATAACTAATTTGCTGCAGATTTTTTTTCATATTTAGTTTTTTTAAGCA
Source organism: Lithobates sylvaticus (assembly GCA_028564925.1). Taxonomy (NCBI): domain Eukaryota; kingdom Metazoa; phylum Chordata; class Amphibia; order Anura; family Ranidae; genus Lithobates; species Lithobates sylvaticus. The sequence continues at coordinate 467,680,359 of CM053027.1, forward strand.
TCAATATTTAAAATGTTTTCATTTGTAATTATTTTGTTCCTTTATTTTTTTTTGTGACAAATTTTTCAAAAAGCACAAAATTAGGAAGATAAATCCTATATTTTATTAGTAAATAACTTTCCATGCTTTTATTAGAAATATTATTTTAATGCCATTATAAGTAGAACAACTGAAAACGAGTTGTTTAAAAGCTAACATTTTTTTTGTTACAAGTTTCGTCTATAGATTGCAGAGAAAATAAAATATTTATTGCAGGACAATTTTGAGAAGGCAAAGCATTATTTGTACAAAAAAATGATATGTTATTACTTAGTTAGCTTTAGTAATGACACATTTTTTGGTGAATCAATAGGCCCATAATTGAAATGTAAACATTTCTCTGGCCTATAAGTGGTATACAGGTGTGAGAGCTAAAGTGGTTAATAAGAAAAAGTGGTGCTTTGTGACTGCCATATCCTCCTACATTTAAGACCTTTGAGCTGTTTTGGATTCTTTAAGGACCTGGAAATTATCCTGATCAGTATTATAATGTTAAAAAGCAAACAAAACTATTTGTAGCAATTTTATGATGGAGAAAGTATAAAATTCCTACGGCATAATGTACATTGATTCACTAAATACGATTTCACTTTTTTCTTTTCAAATTCTCCTTCGGGGATGCTAAATGCCAGCACCAATACGTTCATAAAAGTAGGTCGAAGTGCAGCTAAGGTTCCTGCTAAACTATTTTCAGTGTTAGTGCAAAACGAGGAACTTGTATTGAATAAAGATTTATGGTCATGATGAAAGAAAGTAAACATTTGCAAGGAGATAAATATTATTTTAAATGACACTGCCATTTTATGTAATCATTTATTTATTTATTTTTGCTATTACATTTAAAGGACTGGACTGAAAATCTCAGCTGGTGATTTTTTAAAGGAAAATGAAATTAACTGGTTGAAATTATTTTAATTAAAAGGCATCTAGGAGTGCGGTATGTTAACCACTTTAATATCAGCATATTACATGATCTTCCTATCCAGGACATTTTTCAGTTTTCTGTGATAGTTTGACTGACCAATACTAGGTTGTGCAATTCTGTACCCAGATGAATGTTATACCTTTTTGAGACAGAAATAGCCTTTTTGCTGTTATTTAGTAACCACAGTTTTTTTTTTTTTTTTTTTACTGTATAATGGAAATAACACCAAACATTTTGAAAAAATAAACCCTTACTTTCTATTTCAAACTTTATCAAAGAAATAGCCTTTCTTCACAAAATTAGACTACAATGTATTCTGCTACATATCTTAAGCTAACTATTTCTGGTATTGGAACAATTTTTTCTCCCAACAGATAGGTGTTGCTATGGGCGTGAAATTTGTGACCAGTATTGCAAACCTTTTTTATGGGAGAATGGGAAGATAAGGTCATCTTTAATCCAAAAAGAGAAGAACAAATTTTCTATAAACTATATATTGATGACCTGTTTTTCATCTGGGAAGGATCAACAGAATCTCTCCAACAGTTAATTCAGAAATGATAATGACAACAATATTAAGCTCACAACTGGAGTAGAGATACATTTTTGTCAATGCATACCGTCAGAATGATAAATTAGAGACAAAAGTATTTTTTAAGCCAACATATCACAATAGTTACCTTCCAATGAAGATTGGACATCATCCCCTCTGGTTAAAGAATATCCCTAAAGGTCAGATCATGAGAGTGAAAAGAAATTGCTCCCAGACTAAGAACTTTATCTCCCAGTCAAAGGTACTGACAGACAGGTTTGAGGCTAAAGGTTATAACCTACAGTTCCTAGATAACATAGTGGAAGAGGTATTAACAATTCCTAGAGAGGATTGTCACGTTCCGGGTACGGCGGGGAACAGGAGGTGGATACCCCTATGCCAATGGGGCGATAGCACGGGTTGTATTGGAGGACCGGTTCTAATGTTGCTACTGGTTTTCACCAGAGCCCGCCGCAAGGCGGGATGGACTTGTAGCGGCGGTAGCAACCAGGTCGTGTCTTCCAATAGCAACTCGACCCCACTGACAGCTGAGACAGGCGCGGTACACAAGGATTAGGCAGAGGCAAGGTCAAACGTAGCAAAGGGTCAAGGCAGGTGGCAAAGGTTCGTAGTCGGGGGCAACAGCAACGGTCTGGATACACAGTAGGAGCAAAACACACAAACGCTTTCACTGGGCACTAAGGCAACACAAGATCCGGCCAGGACAGGAAGGGGAAGTGGGTTTATAAGGTGTTTGGGGTGTAACTGTAATTTGGGCCAGGCACCAATTACTTGTGCGCTGGCCCTTTAAGAACAAGCCGAGTTGCGCGCGCGCGCCTGGGGAGAGGGGACGCGCGCGCAGGGAGACACAGGCGGGGGCAGGTGAGGAGAGAGAGATGCGATCCCCGGGCGGACGGAGGCCGCCGCGAGGATCGCATCCCATCGGCAGAGCAGCGCCTGCGGTCAGAGGAGCTGACCGAGGCGCTGCAGGACAACGGGCGCCGTGAGCCCTCCCGGAAGGAGGGGACACCCGGAGCGCTCGGCGTAACAGTACCCCCCCTCCTTGGGTCTCCCCCTCTTCTTGGGTCTCCCCCTCCTCCTGGAGCCCCAGAAGCTGAGGATGAGATCTTTGTCTATGATGTTACCCTCAGGTTCCCAGGACCTCTCCTCAGGACCACAATTCTCCCAGTCAACAAGATAGAACCGCTTACCTCGGACGGTTCTAGAGGCGAGGATTTCTTTAACGGAGAAGATGTTGGAGGACCCGGATACAGGAGCAGGAGTGATGACCTTGGTGGAAAAGCGATTAATGATAAAGGGTTTGAGGAGGGAAACATGGAAAGAGTTGGGGATGCGGAGGGAAGGGGGAAGATGCAATTTGTAGGACACGGAATTGATCCGAGCCTTGACCTTGAATGGACCGAGGTAGCGGGGACCCAACTTGTAACTGGGGATGCGGAACCTGATGTACCTGGAGGAGAGCCACACCCTATCACCAGGGGAGAAGACAGGAGGGGGTCTTCTTTTACTGTCAGCATGTTTCTTCATGCGAGAAGAGGCCAGGGCAAGCGACTTTTGAGTCTCTTTCCAGATGGACGACAGCTCTTGGGTGACTTCGTCTACAGCAGGGACTCCGGAAGAGGTGGGGAAGGGTAGGGGGGGGTAGAGGATGACGGCCGTATACTACAAAGAAGGGTGATCTAGAGGAGGACTCAGACTCCTTCAGGTTGTAAGAAAATTCGGCCCAGGGCAAGAGGTCAGCCCAGTCGTCTTGACGAGCAGAGACAAAGTGTCGCAGGTAGGCCCCAAGGATTTGGTTGACTCTCTCCACTTGTCCATTGGACTGTGGATGGTAGGCAGAGGAAAAGTCCAGTTTGATTTTCAATTGACTGCAGAGGGCTCTCCAGAATTTAGACACAAACTGAACGCCTCTATCCGAGACGATGTGAGATGGAAGTCCATGAAGACGAAAAATCTGGAGGAAGAAATGTTTTGCAAGTATAGGTGCAGAAGGGAGACCTGGAAATGGGACAAAATGCGTCATTTTGGAGAAGTGATCAACGACCACCCATATGGCTGTATGGCCGTGGGAAGGAGGAAGGTCCGTGATGAAGTCCATAGCTATGTGGGCCCAAGGTTGTTCCGGCACAGGCAAAGGATGAAGAAGACCAGCAGGCTTTTGGTGAGGGGTCATGTTTCGAGCATATATAGTACAGGCCTGTACAAAGTCCGTCACATCCTTTTTTAAGGAGGGCCACCAGTAATACCTGGAAATCAGTTGGGAGGACTTCTTGACTCCAGGATGACCAGCTAGCTGAGAGGAGTGGCCCCATTTGAGAATCTGAAGACGAAGACGTGGGGGGACCAAGGTTTTCCCAGGAGGAACTTGCACCAAAGAGGCAGGGGCAGAAGAGATCAGACACTCAGGGGGTATAATGTGTTGTACCGGAGACTCCGACTCAGAAGTATCGGTGGAACGTGATAGGGCGTCAGCCCTGACATTTTTGTCCGCGGGACGGAAATGGATCTCAAAATTGAAGCGAGCAAAAAACAACGACCATCTAGCTTGACGTGGGTTTAGTCGCTGGGCAGGTTTTTGTGACCCGTGAAGATCGTGATGGGGTGAACGGATCCCTCAAGGATATGTCTCCATTCCTCAAGTGCCAGCTTAATGGCCAGTAATTCACGGTCTCCGATGGCGTAGTTCTTTTCGGGGGGAGAAAAGGTCTTAGAAAAAAACCCACAGGTTATGTTCTTGCCCTTAGAATCTTTCTGAAGAAGCACAGCTCCAGCTCCCACAGAGGAGGCATCGACTTCCAGGAGAAACGGTTTGAGAGGGTCAGGCCTGGACAAAACGGGTGCAGAGGCAAAGGCAGACTTAAGGTGGTTAAATGCCTCATCAGCTTGAGGAGGCCAGGACCTAGGATTCGCAGCCTTTTTGGTTAGCGCCACAATAGGCGCGACAATGGTGGAGAAGTGAGGAATAAACTGGCGATAATAATTGGCGAAGCCGAGGAACCGCTGGATAGCCCGCAGTCCAGTAGGACGTGGCCAGTTTAGGACGGCGGAAAGCTTCTCAGGGTCCATTTGGAGACCTTGTCCAGAGACTACGTAACCCAGGAAGGGAAGACTGCAGCGTTCAAAGAGACATTTCTCTAGTTTGGCGTAAAGGTGGTGATCTCGGAGCCGTTGGAGTACTTGACGGACATGAAGACGATGCACCTCCAAGCTAGAGGAGAAAATCAGGATATCGTCCAGATAGACAACAACACAAGAGTACAGCAAATCCCTGAAAATCTCATTTACAAAGTCTTGGAAAACCGCAGGAGCATTGCATAAACCAAAAGGCATGACGAGATATTCAAAGTGTCCGTCACGGGTGTTAAAGGCGGTTTTCCATTCATCGCCTTTACGGATACGGATGAGATTATATGCGCCCCGGAGGTCCAGCTTGGTAAAAATTCTTGCTCCGCGCAAACGGTCGAAAAGTTCAGAGATAAGGGGCAGCGGGTAACGATTTTTTACCGTGATTTTATTAAGATTACGATAGTCAATGCAGGGACGTAAGGACCCGTCCTTTTTGGCGACAAAGAAGAATCCTGCTCCAGCAGGGGAAGAAGACTTGCGGATGAAACCTCTTTTGAGGTTTTCCTGGATGTAGTCTGTCATAGCTTGTGTCTCCGGGATGGAGAGAGGGTAGATCCTGCCCCGGGGCGGAGTGGTGCCAGGAAGAAGATCAATAGGGCAATCAAAGGGTCTATGTGGCGGCAGGACCTCAGCTTGTTTCTTGCAAAATACATCGGCAAAGTCCCGGTAGGGTTGGGGGAGACTAGGCAGAGAGGTAGCGACGAAAACTTGTTTAGTGGGCACCGCTTTGAGGCAATGCCTGTGGCAGGAGGGACCCCAACTTTTGATGTCCCCCGAGGCCCAGTCGAGGGTAGGAGAATGTAGCTGGAGCCAGGGTAGGCCCAAAAGGATCTCAGAGGTACAGCTGGGTAACACAAAGAAGCTAATCTTTTCGTGATGGAGAACTCCAATCTTCATGAGGAGAGGTTCAGTGCGATAGCGCACGATACAGTTCAGGTTTTGACCATTTACAGAGGTGATGAAAAAAGGCTTGACGAGACGGGTAACTGGAACATTAAATTTGTTGATGAGTGAAGCTTCAATGAAGTTTCCTGCCGAACCAGAGTCCAGAAAGGCCACAGCGGAGAAAGAGGATCTCTTGGTCAGAGAAATCCTCACTGGAATAGTCAGACGTGGAGAGGAAGAATCCACACCTAGCAGCGCCTCTCCCACGTTAGCTAGGTCGGGACTGGCGCAATACAGGCACAGATTATGGTCTCGGCGGCGAGTCCTCTCTTGTGTGGTCAAGCGTGACCGATCCACTTGCATAGCCTCCTCAGCAGGAGGAGCAGGAACGGGTTGCAGAGGATTCTGGAAGAGAGGTGCCAGGCGAGGAAACCGCCTGACGCGACCAAAGTCCTTTTCCTGACGTAGCTCTAGGCGTCTTTCGGTATAACGCATGTCAATGCGGGTGGCTAGCTGGATGAGTTCAGACAGGGTAGCAGGAATCTCTCGTGCGGCTAGCACATCTTTGACATGACTGGATAGACCTTTTTTGAAGGTCGCGCAGAGGGCCTCATTGTTCCAGGAGAGTTCAGATGCCAGGGTGCGGAACTGAATGGCGTAATCGCCCACTGAAGAATTCCCCTGGACGAGGTTCAGGAGAGCCGTCTCGGCAGAGGAGGCCCAGGCTGGTTCTTCTAAGACACTGCGGACTTCAGAGAAGAAGGCTGGAATAGAAGCTGTGGCAGGATCGCCACGGTCCCAAAGTGGTGTAGCCCAGGCTAGGGCCTTATCAGATAGTAGGCTGACCACGAACGCCACCTTTGACCGTTCTGTGGGGAACTGGTCCGACAACATCTCCAGATGGAGGGAACACTGGGATAGGAACCCTCGGCACAGCTTGGGATCCCCATTGAATTTGTCAGGAAGGGACAGGCGGACTCTAGCAGCAGCAACTCGTGGCGGAGGAGATGCAGGAGGTGGTGGTGGAGATGGCAGAAGCTGCTGTAGCATAGCAGTCAACTGCGCCAATTGCTGTCCTTGTTGAGCGACCACTGTGGTCAGATCCGAGAGGCTTGGCAGCGGGACCTCAGCGGGATCCATGGCCGGATCTACTGTCACGTTCCGGGTACGGCGGGGAACAGGAGGTGGATCCCCTATGCCAATGGGGTGATAGCACGGGTTGTATTGGAGGACCGGTTCTAATGTTGCTACTGGTTTTCACCAGAGCCCGCCGCAAGGCGGGATAGACTTGTAGCGGCGGTAGCAACCAGGTCGTGTCTTCCAATAGCAACTCGACCCCACTGACAGCTGAGACAGGCGTGGTACACAAGGATTAGGCAGAGGCAAGGTCAAACGTAGCAAAGGGTCAAGGCAGGTGGCAAAGGTTCGTAGTCGGGGGCAACAGCAAAGGTCTGGATACACAGTAGGAGCAAAACACACAAACGCTTTCACTGGGCACTAAGGCAACACAAGATCCGGCCAGGACAGGAAGGGGAAGTGGGTTTATAAGGTGTTTGGGGTGTAACTGTAATTTGGGCCAGGCACCAATTACTTGTGCGCTGGCCCTTTAAGAACGCGCGCGCCTGGGGAGAGGGGGCGCGCGCAGGGAGACACAGGCGGGGGCAGGTGAGGAGAGAGAGATGCGATCCCCGGGCGGACGGAGGCCGCCGCAAGGATCGCATCCCATCGGCAGAGCAGCGCCTGCGGTCAAAGGAGCTGACCGAGGCGCTGCAGGACAACGGGCGCCGTGAGCGCTCCGGGATGGAGGGGACACCCGGAGCGCTCGGCGTAACAGTATTTTGCTTATCAGTACATATATCAAAAGGTATATTTAATGTATTACAGCCATCTTTTTGGAAGATTTTATGTTTTCTGGCTTGCTATTAATTTTAGCAGCCGGATATTACATCCTTGGCAGCCATGTATGTATGTTTATATGGTTAATTGTCTATGGAGTTGTGTTAAACACCGAATGGTGGCATTTCTATATTGTTACAATTAACAAAGCTATGTCTGATTTCAGGCACTCGGCTATCAATACCTGTGGCTTTCTTTCTTCCCCTTGTTGCCGGACTATATTATGTTATGCGCACAGAGAGAGGAATGATCGTCACAGATTCTATGGGTACAGGCGGCTTCCTTCACAGCAGGACTGGTGAATACGCTACATTTTATCTTTATACTGCTCTATTGTTTTAACAAACTAGTATGTAGATTATGTATGGGGGGGCTTATTGGCTACAATAGAATTTTGATAAACAGGTTTACGCTATGTGGCAATTTTATTTTTATATTATATATGGAGTACCCCCAAGGAAATACTAAGGGACTATAGGGGCAACTGATCAGCAAAATATTTTTTATGGAAATATAAATTTATTAATATAAAATATATGGTGCATACATCACCATTAGCAATTGCATAAAAAGACAAGAGCAGAATAATATATCATATATAAATGTGAATCCTTCAATGTTAAAACTGACGCGTTTCTGGACAATGTAGAATCCTTTCTTCCGGGGCATTTCATGCAAAATAGTGCTACTATATTGATATTTTATAATGAGACAAAGTCACACATCGGAATCAGCATCAGGTTTAAAAAAATTGCATCTTTGAAGTCAAGTAAAAACAAACATACCGGTCGAGTAAAAGATATGCAAAAAGGACTACCACCTAGTATGTAGCTGAAGATGGAAGCAGGCTATATTTCTGCAGAGAAGTCTGGGTGAGTAAGAGACCTGAAGAGATATTCGTACTCAAAAGGAAGATCGGTGAACATCAAAGAAGCATGGAACTGTATACCATTATTATACCCACTGTGCAGGCACTGGCAATACTGCTAGGCATTAATGGTGTCGAACAGTGCCCAAAGAATGAACAAAAACCCTAAAAAAGAGCAAATTTTTTTATGAATACAAGGCTTAGGAAAATACAGCTGTCAAAAGTACATAGGCAGCATTATCATAGGAATAGCATTTAGTGCAAAATATTTCAAATAAAAGACAGTATCGCAATACAAATTAAATTCACGGTCATAGTTGATGAATTTAGGTGGTATATAATATATATTGAGGAAACATATATAGGATGTAAATTGTCCTCAAAATATCCAGGCAAAACACTGCATAGAAGCCAGTTCGCTTATCGTAATTGATGCATCCAGAACCTAGAGGAGATACATGCAGAGTGTAACCAAACTGACCTTAGGTGGGCCAAGCAGAGCAAGCGACGTGGTCCAGAGTGTAGCACCATAGACGGTGCAGCAAAGGTGGTAGCCTCCTTAAATGGCCGTGAGATTGATGCCCACGCATGCACACTGGGCAGCGCGTGTCAAGTGTAATGTCACCAAAGATTTGTGAGTAGCCAATGGGGAGTTCAGTGGAGGAAAGTGTGGGCGGGGATTACGGCCGCCGCAAATTACACCAAGAACCCAGGAGATCAAAAACGTCACCAGGCAAGGGGGCGGCATCAGCAGCAACGACGGCCCCAATCACGTTCACACGCATGGCCTCCTCCCATAGATATAACTATGCGTAGTACACAATAGAAAGGGGAGGGGCCAGGGTCGACAGGGGATACCTTCAGTATAACCCCCATCATACAGGAAAAGGGGAGGTGGGCAGTGGCGGCGTCACCAAGAGACAGCGCACGTCCCATATAAGTCAGTGCCATAGCCCTCCTCTTCACATAGGCATACACAGTAGTGATGCACAGGAAGGGGAGGGACAAGGAGCTACTGGAAGGCATACTAAACTCGGCCATACAATGCAGAGACGCTGATAAACCTGACACTACGCACCATCAAAGATGGAACCGTGAAAAAATTGATATAAAATCCAATAAAAAGCTATTTAAAGCACTCTAAATAAAGTGAACCCAGAACGTATAACACAGATAGAGGAATTGTACTAGAAATGTCATCCTTTTTAAAGGGTTCCTCACCTATATTAACTGCTTATTGGGTATGCATACTTCCTCCATCTGTGTCTTCAAATTAATGACCAGCCACATGCAAGCAGCCATAGGTGGAGGTATTTACATGCATAAGGGAGTCTGTTTCAATTACAGGGGGAGGGTGGAGGAATCCCTGAGACCGACCCCCGTCGCCAAGATCAAAAGTTCAGGAGGGCCATATTGGATTCGGAGGGATGGGAGGGGGCTCATCTGTCCACTAAAAATTAAAAGAAAATAATTGCGCTAGGTGTATGAAAAATTAATAAATCAAATTAACATAAAATAAACCGTGAAGTATATCCTGCAGCTGAACACTATAACCCCAATATAGGGCACAATGGTAGATATATAGAAAGAGAGTGCAGCGCTGGATAATAAGTAAAGAGTAAAAAACTCCTGAAAAAAACAGTAGTGAACGTGATCATTCAAAATAAACTGAACAATATGAACCCAAAAAATCCTGAGGGTAATAAGATTGCTATGTATCAGCAAACGTGCTTAATAGCACAAAAAAAGTTCATAAATGTAACGTCCAAACAATTCATATGTGGAAACATTTCATGTGTAGAAACATCCAGAAGGTATCCAAAGTGCAATTATGGTAGATATGCGTTTTCACTGATCATGCTGCCCGTCACCATATAGTGAAACAATGGAGGCTTACCAGAAAGCCAGCGACCACCTTATTCAGGGGGGTCAAACTAGGCTTGGTTGAACAGCCTTGGTGCTTCTCCAAAGATCAGTCAGCCTCTAGGAAGGCCCCTTCCAAAGCTCACTTCTGTGGTAGGCTATGGCCAGGTGTTCCGTTCCCACGGAATGGGTATGAACATCCAATGGGTGAAAAGATGGGAGAGAAAAAAAACTCCAGTAGTGTAGACGTTCCTTATAGAGAATTTATTGAGTAAAAAAAAAGGGATCCAATACATAAAGAATGAACCTTGCAAGGTAAAATAGCTCCGTGTGTCTGCGAGAATGGTTCACGCATGCGCAGTTCGTGTGTGCGCAACGTCCCTAGGGAAGAACTGTGCATGCGTGAACCCTATTTTTTTTTTTTATGTATTGGATCCCTTTTTATTACATTTAAGGTAATTGATAACAAAAATCATGTTTAAGTATGCAACGGTCATTGCAGCCTACCTGCCCATCTTTCATATAGCCCATAATCTGCCAAAGTACATTTACAGTACAAGCTTTAATACAAACAGTGTAACAAGATATACAGAGTATGTCATGAAGATCCTGCCAGAAATCTAAACCCGGGCCGTCCTGGCCCTCAGATTCCATTGCGCATGCGCATGCGCGCCCGGGCGCGGGCACGTGCACAACCGCGCACAGGGAGACGGGCGCGCGCCCTAGTTAGCACCAGCCGGCCTATTTAAGCCTGACTTGAGCAGACGGTCTTTGCTGTCTGCTCTACAGCGTTGTGGTGTAGTAAAAGAAACCTGATCCTGTTATACCTGTTCCTTTGACCCGGCTTGCCATAAAGACTATCCTGCTTTCTGCCTGTACCCGACCCCGGCTTCCAGTGACCATCCTCCTGCCTGATCCATTGTACCTTGCTCTAGTTCAGATTCATTACCTGACTTCTTGATGAACTTTGGTTCCTTGTTTAGCCTTTGTCCAGTCTGCAGTCTGACCCTCTGTAACGAGCCTGTTCACCTGCTGGTTCCAGTCCAGTCTGTGGTTCCGTTTCCTGTGTTCAGTTCCTGTCAGCTCTGCTATCCCAGCTTACCTGTGAACCTGCTTGCCAAGCCGTTGTCCAGTTCCTGTCAGCTCTGCTATCCAAGTGTACCTGTGAACTTACTTGCCAAGCCGTTGTTCAGTTCCTGTCAGCTCTGCTATCCCAGCTTACCTGTGAACCTGCTTGCCAAGCCGTTGTCCAGTTCCTGTCAGCTCTGCTATCCAAGTGTACCTGTGAACTTACTTGCCAAGCCGTTGTTCAGTTCCTGTCAGCTCTGCTATCCCAGCTTACCTGTGAACCTGCTTGCCAAGCCGTTGTCCAGTTCCTGTCAGCTCTGCTATCCAAGTGTACCTGTGAACTTACTTGCCAAGCCGTTGTTCAGTTCCTGTCAGCTCTGCTATCCAAGTGTACCTGTGAACTTACTTGCCAAGCCGTTGTCCAGATCCTGCCAGCTCTGCTATCCAGTTTACCTGTGAGCCTGATTCCTGTGATCCTGCCAGCTCTGCTATCCAGTTTACCTGTGAGCCTGATTCCTGTGATCCTGCCAGCTCTGCTATCCAGTTTACCTGTGAGCCTGCTTCCTGTGATCCTGCCAGCTCTGCTATCCGGTTTACCTGTGAGCCTGTTTCCTGTGATCCTGCCAGCTCTGCTATCCAGTTTACCTGTGAGCCTGCTTCCTGTGATCCTGCCAGCTCTGCTATCCGGTTTACCTGTGAGCCTGCTTCCTGTGATCCTGCCAGCTCTGCCATCCAGTTTACCTGTGAGCCTGATTCCTGTGATCCTGCCAGCTCTGCTATCCGGTTTACCTGTGAGCCTGCTTCCTGTGATCCTGCCAGCTCTGCTATCCAGTTTACCTGTGAGCCTGCTTCCCAGTGATCCTGCCAGCTCTGCTATCCGGTTTACCTGTGAGCCTGCTTCCTGAGATCCTGCCAGCTCTGCTATCCGGTTTACCTGTGAGCCTGCTTCCCAGAGATCCTGCCTGCTCAGCTAACCTGTTTCCTTCCCACCGGTCTGTTGATCCTGCCAGGCACCCGTGCTCCTCCTCACTCCTGGCTCTCCTGTTCCCACACCAGGGGACCAGGAGTGGGAGACGCAAGGGAGGCCTCTCCCTGCAATCTCGGGCTCGCACCACCAGGTACGTGACAGCGTATAAGTGTGTCATTTCTTATTAACAATTACATTTCTGGCTAAAGGGTCGGTTACAGGGAAGGTGGGCGGTAAAAAAAAAAGGGTAAGGGAGCAGTAAAAAAGGGGAAGAGGTGGGCGGTAAACTAAAAAAAAAAAAAAGGGGGGGGAGGGGGCACTAAAAAAAATAGGGGGGGGGGGGGAATGGTCTGGAAATCATAGGTCACGACTGTCACTAAAGAAACGGAGCATAGCTAATAGCATTGTTTAACCCTAGCAGAACAGTAGCTTTAAGTCTGTAAATCCATCTGGCCTCTATTTGTAAGATTATTTTTTTTTGTCAAAATCACCCCCTCCTTTCTGGGGGGTGAACTCTGGCCAATACTTAAAATTTGAGAGTCATAGTCATTTGAGTTTCATAGTTATGAACCTGAGCAAAATCTAGGTATGGGTTTCTTTTGTAATACCACCACATTTGTCAGTGACATGATCTTTGATCCATCTCCAAAAATGTTGTTTAGTTTTGCCCACATAGTGGCTTTCACGGCCACATGTGAGCAAATACACTATACCAAGGGTATTGCAGTTTACAAAATGATAGTCAAGAAGGGGCGTGGCCTGCGGAGGAGTGGAATGGCCGTTTCTTGCTAGAGCTCCTGCTCTCCTCATCTCCCTAAGCGGCTAGCGGCGACAGAAAATAAACCTGAGGACTCAGGGACACAGCGGAAAGCTCACAGACTCTCACCCCAGCCATGGAGAAGCGTACTTTGCGGGATAAACCCCGCAAATTGGACTCCTTCCCCAAACAGAACGGTGCTGTGAGGAAGAAAAATGGCACTGTCCCTTCCCCCCTCACACACACAGACAAGCAGGCAGCGCGCTCTGTGAGGAGAGAGACAATAGAACTGCAGGCAGAGCCATTGTCACTGGAACAGGAGACATTCCAACCTGATGTTACTAGCCCTCCTAAGCAGAAGAGAAAAATAGATACAGAAGAAGACAAAGTAAGTGACATTGATATAGATGAGGTAACTGAAACAGAAGCAGAAATTAACCCTTTTGATGAAAAGCTAGATGCTTTCCCCACCTCAGGAAAGGCTTTAATTGACTCTGATATGAAAGAAATGTTAAAATCATTAAGAGGAGCAATTCAGCATGACATGAAATCATTTATGCAAAAATCCAAAAGGGAAATAGATGACTTAGGAGACCGTGTGGATTACATTGAGAACAAACTGACTGACTTCACAGATGCCCACAATGAACTAGTAGACGATCATTTTGCTCTTGAAGAAGAAGTCAAGTCACAGTCCTCGAAGACAGGGCCAGAAGAAATAATATTAAATTCCGCGGTATACCGGAAAATGTCAAAAATATTGATTTGAGGAAATTTCTACAAAAAATGTTCACAGATCTTATCCCCTCACTACAGAATCAAGACTTAGTGATTGACAGAGCTCACAGACTTCCCAAACCATCATATATCCCGGAAAAACTCCCGAGAGATGTAATCGCTAAAATCCATTTTTTCCAGACAAAAGATATCGTGATGCAATTCGCGAGACACCATGCTCCACTGCCAGACCCATACGCTGGAATTACCATGTACTCCGACCTTTCTCAAGCCACTATCCTGGCGCGTAAAAACCTAAACTCGATCACAAAAATGCTACGCAATCACAAGATAATCTACAAATGGGGTTTCCCGACCAAACTGATTGTGGAAAAAAATAATGTGTCACACACAATCCACACATTGGAAGAAGGACTCAAAATACTAGGGAAATGGGGCCTGCTTATTAATGAAGAAACCAACTCGTCCATTAAAGCCACAATAGAGAAATTGACACCTCCATGGAATACTAGTCGTGGATGACACGTCCGCTGGATAAAGAGTATGGGAGTGAGACCCTATTCTCTCTCCCCCCTCTCTTGCAACTCACCAAAATCCCAAGTGCCTCAGGTTTATAGTTCACAGGGAGAATAGGTCTTTATTTACCTTCGACTTCTAGTCCCTGAGTTAAAGTGCATATTGAAATGCACACGAGAGTTGCACACCAACTCACCAGTTCTTATATGTTTCTTTATTTTTGTGAGTCTAAATCCCTGCTCCCTTCCTCATCTTTCCCCCTCAGCTCAACTTTAACAAGCTCAGATATGTATGGAAGCAGCATAGCTGCAAGACATCTATTCCCACCATGACTAATTTGAACTTACTATCACTAAATGTGAAAGGCCTCAACACCCCATTCAAAAGGAAAGCCCTATGGACTGATGCATTGAAATTTGGAAGCGACATCTTATGCATCCAGGAATCACACTTTGCAAGGGAAAACCCCCCTCAATTTGCCCACCCGAAATTCCCACACATCTTTGCATCCTGCAATAGCAAAAAGAAGAAAGGAGTCCTAACGATCATTAAAGATACAATCTCTTTCCAACTCCTTGATTCCAAAATTGATCGACAAGGAAGATATGTGATTTTGGTCGCTAAAATTGAAAACACAGTTCTAACACAATAAATAATGTCAGCCTAAACTCTCCTAATCTTCTCCCTAAAGAAGCCTCAAGTTCTAATCAGTCTAGGCTAGTTATGTACCAACGTCAAATTGTACCTTCGTTTGTAGCGATCGTCTCGTGCGTGAGCTTTCTCTCCCCTCGTCTCCCAGATCGTGGCTACGACACAGGCGTGTGACGTTTTATATACAGTGCGCATGCGTCAAACTCCGCCCGCCCCTGACGATCTTTCTCGTCTATTCCCCACCCTTCTCTTTACGGCGCAGTGGGGAGAGCACATGGCGGGGACACAGCAGGTGCGCCCCAAATATCCCCCCAACGAGGAGGTGGACGAGGAAAGTCCGGAGGCAAAAACGTCCCGATCCCGGAGCCTGAAATTCAAGGCCTCCAATATGTCATTTGGAGAAATGTTGGAGATGGTGGACATATTAAAGAGGAGCGACTATGATGGGAAGTATGGGCCTTACCTCAACCCCAATGTCCGCAAGGCCAAGATCATGTCTAAAGTTGTGAGAAGGCTGTACAATCATTTTGGGGTACAACGATCCAAGGAGCAACTGAGGAAACGCTGGTCAGACCTGAAACTGAGGGAGGCCGATCAGTACAGAAAGATCAAGAGAATTCTTCTAAAAAGTAAGTAGTTGTGTTTTGTGTTTGATTTCTTGCATGCATACTGCTCCATGTGGTTTGATTTTTACAAAGTTGTACATTCCAAAATGGCCACTTTCATGTTCGTCTGTGCATTCGATCGTACTCAGCCTCGATCTTTCTGCCACTGTCATGGTCGTGTGTGTGTCCATTCGATCGTACGCAACCTCGATCGTGCGGCCACTTATAATACGATGTTTGGTGTTTTTTTGGGGAAAGGAAGTTTGTTCTCACTAGAAATGTCATCAAGAATGTAAAGCCAATTTATTCAATGTAAAGGAGAGGTCACTCAGTAGCTGTTTACCCATCTGGACTCTAGAGCACTAGTGCTGGGACACCCAAACCCCCTTTTTATTATGCTTTTCCACACATGTGCTCCAGTGGATACTAGAGGGGGGTCTCCATCACACAAACTTCTACCAAAAAGCTAGTCAGTTTAGCACCTTTACAAAGTGACTTAATTCATGTAGTTGACATTTGTAACTGGCCAAACTAAAATAGTGTCCGTCACTTTCAAGCAATGTTTGTCATTTCCTATTTCTGCCCTCAATAGCTTGTGTTGCTAAATCTTCCTTTTGGACATTCTCATAGGGGAGCGAAAACTTGGGCCGTCTGAGGAAACCCCCAAACCAACACCTACCAAAAAAGGGGAAAGAGCAGAAGCAGAGGAGGAGGAGGAGGAGGAAGGAGAGATCATCGAACTTGGAGAAATTGTCACCACAACAGGTGAGTGTGGGAGAACACAGCTACTGGTAAGCTAATCCATGTATGGCTGCCTCATTTCCAACACCCCATTTTTGTTTGTTTGTGGTTTTTAGGTGACGTGGATGTTGTGGAAGAAAAATCGCACTTTACCACAGAGAGTGCCCACGTACTCATCGGAGAGATAATGGTCTGCAATAGAGATCTAGATGACATAAAGCAAAACATCAATGATGTTCAACAAAAATTGAAGAACATCATTGATATTTTAGGAAAAATATGAAAACGCACCAAGTAATTAACACACATTTGTGCCAGCTTCAGAACACATTTGCAACTTAAAAACTGTCTGAAATTTGGAACATGCACACATTGTGTCCACATGTGCTAGCTCCCACCATGGTGGATGAATGGCAACGTTTTTTTTGGGGGTGCAAACACTTTACGAACTACGAAAGTGGTTGTGGTGAAGGGGTTGCACCCCCAAAAAACGTCCATTCATCCCCATGATGGAAAATGGCACTTTTGAAGCTTCTAGGCATGTGTTTTACCATCTAATGACCATTTTCAGTCCCAAATTGTGTGCATGTTCCAAATTTCCACTTTTCGGGGGTGACCCCCCCATGTGATGAAGGCAAGATCAAACACACTTTGAACATATAGTCATGTCTGATCTTGTCTTCACTTTACAAAGTTGAACTTTCCAAGTTCCTAGGTTCTGTTTTGCTCCATGCCTGGTTTTACCAATTGCGGAATGTTTGTAAACAATGTTGTAAATAACCAAGATGTTGTCAGTTTTGGCGTGAAGATTGTAAACGCACTTGGGAATGTTTTCCTAGTAAACTTTTATTTTTCTAAATGTGTGGCTTCCTTATTTAAAAAACACAATGCATTATGTATGTAAAATGAAAAGGATATGGGGGGCAATGGGTGTTATTTACTAAAGGCAAATCCACTTTGCACTCCAATTTTCTTTCCCGGGGAACTTTTTCAATGCACTTGTAGAGCATAGCGGATTTGACTTATGTAAATGACACCCACAGTGCTTTGTACGAAAACACGGAGCACAGCATTTTGGAGAATACACACATGTCAGACCTGGTGATGAAAAGGAGTATTTTGGGTGTCAGTTATGCAGTACAAACCTTCTCTAGACCAAAGATTAGGTAGCAAACACACAACATGAGAATAATCTTTTTGGGAAGAAGAGACTGTTACCTCCTTTTGCCCAGAAAGTGCATTCCCACTGTCGAAGGCAAAGGGAAAAAAATGTCAAAGTAAAATAAGCTAAAAAGAAGACTGAAATGACATGAAATCATAGGTTGGTTAAAATATCAGATTTATTAAAAAATGCCTCTCACACATCGTCAGGCAGAGCAATGGCCCCCCTACCCACAAAGTACTGCATATATTGGTCCCGGACCACACGGGCATTTAGAGGGGGCAAGCCTGGACGTGCCACTCGAAGGGCTGTGAGTTCGGCATTTGGAGGGCCCTCCACATCTGGGCCAACGGGCACCACATAGTTCCTGTTATGTCTTTTGAGGAAGTTGTGCAATATGCAACAGGCAAGAACTATGTGGTTCAGTTTGTATTCCGCCAAGTTAAATGCCGTCAGGAACAGGCGGAAGCGGCTGGCCAGGATGCCAAAAGCGTTCTCCACAACTCTTCTGGCTCTGGACAGCCTGTAGTTGAAGACCCTCTGGTCCGGGGTGAGGGTCCTCATCGGGAACGGCCTCATCACATGGGGAGTCAACGCAAACGCTTCATCTGCGACAAAGACGAAGGGGAGTCCTTCGGCATTCTCCTCTGGAGGTGGCAAGCACAGACTGCCACTTTGGAGACGCCAGTAGAACTCCGTGTGCGTAATGGCCCCACCATCCGATATCCGGCCGTTCATCCCCACGTCCACATACATAAACTCGTATGTTGCCGACACCACCGCCAACATCACTACACTATTAAACCCTTTATAATTATAATAGTAGGACCCCGAGTTGGGCGGTGGGACGATGCGGACGTGTTTCCCATCAATTGCCCCTCCGCAGTTAGGAAAGTCCCAACGGCTGGCAAAGTGGGAGGCCACAGTCTGCCATTCCTGTGGCGTGGAAGGGAACTGTGGAGTGAAACCAGAAAAAAAATTAGTCACTTTGCACCTAAACATTGCAAGCAGATTAGACAATCAACATCTTGGAACAAGAGCATTGTCTAAAATTGGAGGCTGGAAAGTATTTGCACAGAAAAGTAGAGGCTCCCCTTCACAGATTACTCACCCCCCATCAATCCCCCCACTTCTGATGGGCCATTGGCAATAACTAGGGGTTTTGGGGGGGGGGGGTGGTGGACAGCTAACCCTCTGCACTTCATTGATTGGCAAATGGCTCAATAATGTGGGCTAGTTTGGCCAGACCCTCTGTACTTAACACTATTGGCAGGCCACAGGAAAGATCAAATAACATTTCAACCCCCCCCCCCAAAAAAAGGCAGGCACAGTGTGACATTATTAAATTACCAAGCAAGCTAATAGGAGGGAAAGAAGAAAAAAAAATAGGAAATGGAATGTATGGAGGCAGTCCCTTGCACTACATGCTTTGCTGAATTCATCCCTAAAGATGCGCACTATAAAGAGGTAGGTATATAGTGTGTATGGACCTTGGGAAAGCCAGCAGATAAAGGATTGGTACCATCTGACAGAGCAGTTGGGGGAGGGGGTTCCTAATGAGTTTGCCCCCCCCCCCCCACCAAAAGAACAAAAAAAGGGGGCTCTACATGAAGTAAACCACACAGCAAACATTTGTGCATATTTTAGGGGGTGTTTTGGGGCAAACAATACTATGCAGCAGACAAAAGACATTGCTTAAGTGACTAGGCCATAGGTGTCTATTGGGGCAGAAGAGCATGCTGGTGAGGTAAGTGAAGGGAAAAATGCATGAAGGAGAAAAGGGGCACAGCATATTAGAACATATTGCAATCATGGTAATTAGGGAAGGAGGTCAAAAATACAAGTCATTAGCAAACAGAGCATACATAGAAGGGAATAGTAAAGTAGAAATGTTACCTTAATATAGTCCTCCTGCAGGACCTGAATGATGGCAGAACAGGTCTCTGGAATAATGATTCCCAGGGCCTGGGGAGAGATACCTGAAGAGAACTTCAAATCCTGAAGACTTCTCCCTGTCGCCAAGTACCTCAACGTGGCAACAAGCCTCTGCTCCGGAGTAATGGCTTGTCTCATGCAGGTATCCTGCCGGCTGATAAAGGGGGTCAGCAAAGCCAAAAGATGGTGAAAATCGGGGTCCGTCATCCTGAGAAAGTTCCTGAAATCATCAGGATTATTCTCCCGGATCTCACGAAGCAAAGGCATGTGCGAGAACTGGTCACGCTGAAGCAACCAATTCTTGGTCCACATACTCCTCGTCACTCTGTTCATGGACGGGTCTTGGGTCAAAGCTAAAAGCCCGACACCAATTCCGCGTACAGCACGAACTCGGCGACGAGTACGCACGGGAAACATCGCTCAGAAGGTCACAAAAGGTCGGCTGGTCAGAACGGACAAACAGAAAGCACCGATAAACAGCAAGGCCTGAAAGAACGAAGTGAATACCAGCAACGAGCAGACAATAAGCAGTGCAAATCAAAGCGTCCTATATCAAGATATAGGCCGCAATGACCAACAAATGCGAACTGACTACACGCACTAATAAACAGATACGCACGACAAGCACAAACTGAAGAGCAGTAACGATCTGAGTCAGAAATCTGAGAAGCGCGAATCTTAAGTCACCAAACTTCCACTAACTCTCGATAAACACGGGATCAGCAGAAGGAGCCCAACGGGTGCCTGACGTGGTGCTGAACTTCCCTTTTCTAATCTCGTGGACGACGACTTACGTCACGACGTTCTTCCGGACCGGATATTCCGACAACGTAGTCCGACCGTGTGTACGCAACGCCAACATCGGACAAAGTACGTCGGACAAAGTCCGACTGACCTGGTCCGCGGATTGTCCGAGCGTGTGTATGGGGCTTAAGTGGAATTCTATTTTACAGAAAGGAGGGTTCCTGGTGTTGTCTTTACATGTAGGTTATGCAGTGTTTGAATTTGAAGCCTTTTCTGACAGCTGGCCTGAGAAAAGAAAAAAACAATGTGTTAACAATTGCTTCCATATGACCAAAAATATAGGCAAAGTGTTAAAAGAATGTTTTATTCAACTTCAAGTTCTACTACATTTTGTTTGTTACACAAGATATTATTTTCATGGCATGGCCTTGTGGGTTTGCTGGCTCTAAGTAGTGCTAATGTTGTAATTCAGCTAATTTAAATTTGACTTTCCCTCTGATTAGCACCATTGGGGATTATAATTAAAATAGTTCAAGGAGCTTCAGGTGCAGAATGTGAATTAGCAGATGCAGGTCTTATCCATGCCTCTGATAGTATGTATTTTACATCTGTCTATGACTTTAGGTAAAAAAATAAAAAAATAAAACAAGGAGCTTAATCTAATACACTGTTTTAAAAAAAGAGTGTATTTTTGGTTCTAAATAAAGAGAAAATACTAAATCTATACAACTCCTTAAAAACAATACAACAGACATTCAGCTTTGATTTATTATACAGTGTTAGTAGAATACAGAATTTTTTTTTTAATATACTTAATGCCGTGACATTCACATGTATTTCAGCATTAATGGAATCAGAGGTAATTGTTTAACAACAATCATTGCATGTCATTGCAAGGTAAATCATAGCTTGTTTCTGTAGTTCTTAAATTATTGAGAAATTTTCTCAAACAGCTTCCAATATTTCACTTCCAATCAAGAATTGAAACACAGTAATGTTCTGTTGCCCTAACTGTTTTATGTGAGCTGGTTTAGAGTGTTGGAAAAGGTGAAATATCCTATATTTTATTAGTTCTAAATTTCTCGATTGAGTAAGACAAGAAATGCACGATCATTTTTTTAAGGCAAGAGAAGAAAGCTATAGAGTTTCCTATCTATTTTGTAAAGCATTCTATCAGTTACCCAAGGGCATTGCAGGTTACACAGTTTATTATATCCAAGCTATGGTTATTTTGTGGCAGATATACAGGGTTGTTTAGTGAAATAGACCAAAGAGTTATGACAATATGCAAAGTGATCTAACCCAAAGTAAGCAATAAGACAAAGTGTTGGCTAACTATGCATCATTGTATATATAACAAAAAGCGTACGGCTACTAACTATGTAGATTGAGAAATTCAAACATGATAGTATACAACGAAACAGTAGTCTTGCATGGAAAACTTATTTATTACTCAAAACGATAAAAAAATAAAAGTTTTACTTCAATAACCTCCCCAAAATAGAAAATTTGTAGACATAACTCACAAAAGGGAATTAAAGCAAGGGGAACTCAAAGTAAGTCAGTGTGTTAGGTAAGTTAGGCTACAGAATGGACTATTTAATAGATAACCTAATGCATGCCATGTTTGTGTCGCTTATTTGTATAGTGGTAGCACACTGGAATTATATTAGGCTGTGATAAATTCCGGTATTGAAAATAATTGATAGAATGAAAAAGTAAAAAATAAAATAAAAATTAAGTAAACAAACAATAAAAAATTATATGACATTGTATGTAAAGGCAAAACTTTTTTGTGGGGAAGAGTTGGACTTTCTGTCAGTTTTTCTATTGGTGTCTGTGTCCACATTATAAATAAATGTGTTCTCTAAACATAGAGTGAATTAATTTAGTCACATGCTGTGTTGAGATTACTCCAGCACAGTGTGCTAGAGTTAACATTATGTGTTAAGGATGTTTCATACTGAGCTTTGCTTTGTGCTGGTTGGTGTTCTATAAACATAGAGTGAATGAATTCAGTCACATGGTGTGTTGAGATTACTCCAGCACAGTGTGCTAGAGTTAGAGTTAAGGATATTTCATACCTTGCCATTCAGCAGGCTCGGGGCCTCCTCTATGTGCTGGGGGGATCTTTCCCTTTAGGGTTTCACCCTGTGAGGATGCTTCTGTAAAATTAGTTTGGCTCCTATGCCTTAAGGCCTAAGGGTGTAAAGTGTTGCAGGGATATCCTTTCCTGGGAGGCCTCCCTCGAAATATTAGCTGCAACAATGTGCAACAGTGCAACAGTGTGCTCAAACCACATAGAGGAAGCAGACTGCAGAGCCCCCCGACATAGACATGGTGAAAGACTAATGAGTACGGAAGAAATACAGATTTTGTACAATCCAGAACAGTGTTGTCCTGCCTTGAACTTTAAAGAGGTGGTAAAGCCCGCTTTGTGATTTTTACCTACAGGTACAGTGAGGGAAAATATTTGATCCCCTGTTGATTTTGTATGTTTGGTAGGTTTGTTTTAACAGCGAGAGACAGAATAACAACAAAAATATCCATAAAAAACACATTTCAAAAAGGTATAAATTGATTTGCATTTTAATGAGTGAAATAAGTATTTGACCCCTTCGCAAAACATGACTTAGTACTTGGTGGCAAAACACTTGTGGCAATCACAGAGGTAAGACATTTCTTGTATTTGGCCACCAGGTTTGCACACATCTTAGGAGGGATTTTCTCCCACTCCTCTTTGCAGATCCTCTCCAATCATTAAGGTTTTGAGGCTAACGTTTGGTAACTCAAACCTTCAGCTCCCTTCACATATTTTCTATGGGATTAAGAACTGGAGACTGGCTAGGCCACTCCAGGACTTTAATGTGCTTCTTCTTGAGCCACTCCTTTGTTGCCTTGGCCATGTGTTTTGGGTCATTGGAATGCTGGAATACCCATCCACAACTCATTTTCAATGCCCTGGCTGAGGGAAGGAGGTTCTCACCCAAAATTTGATGGTACATGGCACTGTCCATCATCCCTTTGATGCAGTGAAGTTGTCCTGTCCCCTTAGCAGAAAAACACTCCAAAGCATAATGTTTCCACCTCCATGTTTGACGGCGGGGGTGGTGTTCTTGGGGTCATAGGCAGCCTTCCTCCTCTAAACACAGCGAGTTGAGTTGATGACAAAGAGCTTAATTTTGGTCTCACCTGACCACAACACTTTCACCCAGTTCTCCTCTGAATCATTCAGATGTTCATTAGCAAACTTCAGACTGGCCTGTACTTTCTTGAGCAGGGGGACCTTGAGGGCACTGCAGGATTTCAGTTATTTGCAGTGTAGTCTGTTACCAATTGTTTTCTTGGTGACTATGGTCCCAACTGCTTTGAGATCATTGACACGATTCTCCCATGTAGTTCTAGCCTGATTCCTCACCATTCTCATGATCATTGAAACTCCATGAGGTGAGATCTTGCATGGAGCCCTAGACCGAGGGAAATTGAAAGTTATTTTGTGTTTCTTACATTTGCACCAACTGTTGTCACCCTTTCACCAAGCTGCTTGGTGATGGTCTTGTAGCTCATTCCAGCCTTGTGTAGGTCTACGATCTTGTCCCTGAAATGCTTGGACAGCTCTTTGGTCTTGGCCATGGTGGAGAGATTGGAATCTGATTGATTATTTGCTTCTGTGGACAGCTGTCTTTTATACAGGTAAGCTGAGATTAGGAGCACTTCCTTTAAGAGAATGTTTCTAATCTTAACGCGTTACCTGTATAGAAGACACATGGGAGCAAAAAATCTTGTTGATTAATAGGGGATTTATAATAAGGCTTACCTGTATGTAAAATGACTATCTACTAAACGTGCCCAATTTAGGGGAAATTAACCCTGGATGCAGCCGGCGATGTCATCCTTGCATGCGCTCTGAAGGTCCAGTATACCATGTCGGACCTTCAGAGCTTGTACCAGAACCAGGGGCTCCCGTGCGCATGATCCGCCACATCATCATGGCTCCGGCCACTCACACCGCTCGAGCCTGTGAATCCGGAAGAAAGACTGGGTGAAAATGTCAGCCCTCTCAGCAGTGACAGCATGCTTCATTCTTTGGTAAGTATTTCATAATGTGCTAATATATGATGCATACTAGCATATTGTGCAATTGCCTTACAGGTGTTTTTTTTTGTTTTTTTAACTCTGCCATGGTTTACTACCGCTTTAAGTCCTTCCTCCAATATCTTCATCCACATGATCAATAAATCAAATACCTAACCATGATCACCTTCAAAACCTAAACAAAAGTCAGTGCTGAGTTAAGCACTTAGAAGAAATTTGATAAAGAGAGCTTGGACTTTTTAGGCACAACAACACAAAGGTTACAAAAGTATTAATGTATTTAGAAAAAAATGACAAAATATATATAAAATAACACTGATAAAATGAACCAATAAGAAGAATATATAGCTAAATATAACCGACATAACGCTATAACGACATAATCTGACAACAAATAAATTTGCTGTATAGTAACGGTGAATCCAAGAGTACAGTTATATTGCAGTGGAGTAATATCTTTCTCTACATGTTACATGCCTTGTGCTTCTTCAGGAGCATTTGAATAACTATTTAAATAAATAGAAAAAAAAATGCATAAGCAACATATAATGAATACAAACATTTAACATCTAATACGGTCTTCCATTTCACCCATCCCCCCATGAGGTGGGTAGCCCACAAGGCGACCACACAGACAATAAAGGCAAACCAGGCCACTATGAGGGTGTGCATAACATGATAATAAGCATAAAAATAATGTATAGATATACTTTAGTGCATAAAGTAAATAAATTGGGTATAAACCCAGTACTTACAATGAACTATAAAACACAGGCTCACAGCTAAAAGTGATGCAGACAAATTACAGAGCGGCTGCTGAGGGGTCAGATAATCCCATCAGACAATAGAGATCTATGACAGATAATGCAGAGTAAGTCAAAAGATGGCAAAATAATCATAACTAGATGTGCCACAGCAAAAATATAGCAAACTCACCCATTGGAAACATGACCAATGTTCACAAATGGGAGGAGGTATAGGGCTGAAGGTAGATGCAGTGAAGTGGCAGAAAAAGGTGAAGAAATGAGCGCTAGCACAATTCCCTCCTCATAGTAAACATTGCCACGAATTTATAAAAGGTAATTGATCTCAGACTCCCCCCCAGAAAGGTAAGCACTGTTTGGTATAATGCCGGATAGTCTAAGAATAAAAAGAGAGATTGTTTAAGACATGTTGTAGAAGTGATAGGAAAATGACCAGACTTAATGCAGAGAAATAAAATGAAATACCTTTGCCAGGAAGATCCCTCAAAAACTTTCAGCCGCCTATGTAGTAACACACCAAGAGTGTCTGACTCAATGAGACGCTGAGCCAGCGTGCCTATGTATGCAGGTCCCGCCTGTAATCAACCAATTGGCATGAGAGCTGAGGTGACTTCATCCAGACCGGCCATACAACTTTACTGCCCATGTGCCCAGTCCACAGATGCACCCATGCAGTAGATGGTAACACAGCGTGGGATGTGACTGACTGGCAGGCATTGACGTAATGGGGACCAGGAGTGAGGACAAATGCCTCCCAACTGGTTCTCCACGCGCCGTATACTGCAAATGTTTATGCAGGATACGGTGCTGGGCGGCCGCATAATGTGCTGGGATAAAGCCAATAAATGCCTATAAAGGATAATAAGGAGCAACCACCAGAGGGAAGGGGGGGGGAGACAAAACGGTAGACCAATAACAATCAATAGAGGTCACAAATAAGTATAATGATGGTAATGATAAGTAAATATTATTATTATTATACACAATTTATATAGCGCCAACAGTTAACACAGCGCTTTACAATGTAAATATAAACATAAAATAAAAAGCTCAAAATGTCCAATGCATGAGTGACAATCTAATGTTTATTCACTATAGTATGCTTTAACAATACTATAAAATGAAAAAAAAGAATATGTATATAATGGAGAAGAGGCAAAACTAAACTGCCAAACTTTTGAGAGCTTGGATGTGTGCAGGATATGTCAATGAAAGGACAGGTCAGTGGCACCTATTATTTGGAGTTTGAAGTAGAAGTATTGAGTATTAGAATCAAATTTTATTTGAACTTAAAGATAAATTGATTAGACAAAGAAACACGAATAATGACCAAAATGATCAAAATCGTAAATAGGTGGAGATTCTATCGGATGAGGGATGTAAAAAGTATCAGGAATGTGAGAGTCATGCGGATAATTTAGAGAAACGGTTTGTACAATTGGGCCTCATTTATGCCAGGGGCATGTGTGGCATTGAGGCGCTCAATCCAGATAGTCTCCCTCTGGAGAATAAATTTGTCCCATTCTCCCCTTCTGGGATCTTTGGGGATCACAGCCAGGGCAATGAAAGAGACCATAGATACTTATATCTATGTAGTGTCCACAGTGCCACTCTGTGTTGATACAATAACATTTTTTAATGAGTTAAGCACTTGCTTTGTGAATATGTTTTGAAATTGTTTTTAACTTTACTGTTTTAATGAACACTATGAGCCTTTCTATCTGTTTTTACTGAATGGGTCCATGAGGAAATAATAAGGGGATCAGGAAGCCATCCATCTCCTCACCTATCTAGCATCATCAAACAGCTATTTTTGACTATCATGTAATGAGAGGTCATACAAATCTGTTGAGTAATCCAGAGCTACTGGGATTGCACTTTTAAAGGTATGAAAAACCAGCACTTTGTAAAAGTGGATTGTTTGCACATTTCTGCTTCAAATGGACACAAATGTTGTAAAAGACTTTTATATATATATATATATATATATATATATATATATATATATATATATATATATATATGTAGCACTGACCCCCGAAGGAGCTGCTGGTTTTTGTTTGGCTTACCGTCCGTTACCTCACCTGTTCACTGTGTCCGTCCTAGAGGTCCCGTTGTAGAGCTGGTTAAACAATATTGGCTCCGACACTTAGTTCCTTTTTCAAAGATTTATTTGAAAGAACATACATTTTGCAATAGAGGGTTAAGGGTATCCAGGTACCTTGTAATTTGTGGGTTAGAGGTATTTCCTTGATCCAGAGGACAAACAGCTTCCACAGACTGGATCTAGCAACCACCAGATAGACCAGTTTGGACAGAAGCTAATTAACCTACCAGCTTTGGAGTCTGGGAGAAACTGGAGTACCCAGAATAAACCCACAAGCAATAAACCTTAAAATCGCAAAGCAATGTGACTGGTGCTCATCCTTCTAAGCATCCTTAACCACTTCCCGATCGCTGCACGCCCATGTACGTCAGCATAATGGCACAGGTGTGCAAAAGGGCGTACCTGTACGTCCCTTCATAATCCCTGGCTAGCGGGCACACACATGGCGTGAGAGGGTGCCCGCGGTTCCTGTGGACTTGATGTCCGCCATTGTCCCGCGATGAGGAGAGGCAGACTGGGGAAATATAAACAAGGCATTTCCCTGTTTTGCCTAGTGACATGACAGGGATCTACTTCCCCCTGTCATCAGCAGCAGTGATCTCTGTCATGTCCTAGGTAGCCCATCCCCCATACAGTTAGAACATGCTGAGGGAACACATCTCCTCCGGTTACCGAAAAAAATAAAATGTTCTTGTCCTGAAGCTGTATTTCTACTTTGTGATGTTCCCGCTGCCTGGCCCCTTTTATATAGGCATGGGGCGTGGCCATTCAATGACGTCACCCGGAGAACCCGCCACTTGTGACATCATAAGCCCACACCCCCCCATGTTGAGGACATGCAGCCTGGTATGGTTCAGGAGGGGGGCTCTCACTTGTCCCCTCCCTTGCCTGACCTACCAGGCAGCATGCTCGGATAAGGGTCTGGTATAGATTTGGGGGGGCACGATTTTTGGAGGGTCCCCTCCAAATCCATACTAGACCTGAAGGGCCTGGTATTGACCTGGGGGGGAGGGGCCCACGTCGTTTTTTTGCAAAAAAATTTGTCAGCAATTATTTATTTTTTTACAGTCAGCTTTCAGCCGGGAACCCAGCTGACGGCTGATGACTCGGTTGTTAAGGATGCGGCAGCCAGCTTCCCAGACCCCTGCTTAGCAACCAGCTATGTACATACAGTGTGTTTACAGTGCATTCAAAGAGAAAAAAAAAAAGGAAAAGCAAAATGCACGAGAACTGCATGCAAAAACGCATAAAAACCACAGGTTTAAAAATGCAAAATGCACTGCAAAACATGCCTGAAAAATGCATCAAGTGCAGCCGCATAGATGTGAACTCAGACTGATCCAACAATTGTGCAATTGTGTTATTGATTGTATCAATTTATTTTGGCTGGCTATATCATGAAAACAGTGTACCTTCTTTGCTAACACTCATAGGGCAACCTGTATTGCCTGCCATTGTACCTGCAATGTTTGTTTCTTATTCTTTATTCTGTCTAAAAAAAAAAAAAAAAAAAAAAAAAAAAGAAGAATGGAACTTGGAGAGCAGCAGGTGAATCATTAGGTAACATGCCTCTATGTATTTTAGTTAAAATAGAGGTGCAAGGTCCACTTTAATAGGTTATATTCAATATTTCTCCAGCACCAGTTCTCCGACATTTTCATAAATATATTCAATTTTAAATTTTCTCCCCATATTTATGTGCATAGAGTGTGCTAAAAACTTCATCTTGTGCTAGATAGCATTCTCATTGTTTCCAGATCCCACCTACAATGCTGTGCTGCAAAGTATATCAGAATGATACTGGGAGGAGTCTTCAGACAATCTCAGCATGCATAATCCTCTTCATTTTTCATATTTACTGAGGTTAGTGTCAATCACGGCTCCATGAAAGTCCCTCTCATTGCTTCCAATGCTGATCCTGCATGCTTCATTACCAGTAAGCTGTCTTCCACAATGTTTTTGAAAGCAAGTGCTGCAGGCTCTGTGAGTCAACAATTATATAAAGCAAGAAAGAGCACATGCCAGCCCTGGTGTATAATCATTTATTGTGAAAAACGAGGGTTGCATTTACAGACTTCTGGTGTTTAAACAGCATAAACAGCTCCACGACAGCCCCCTCTCCTGGTCTGTATGATCTACAGGGACTTGCAGCGAGGTACAGGGAAACTACAGGCATAAACCGCCTGCTGTCTGCTACCACACACCACTCAAAGCACTCACACGGATCAGCCGGCTCTGCATGACGTCACCCGTGGCCAGGAGAGGGAATGCACTGTGATCATGCTCACCCCTCTAGTATGTTGATAATGGTTGCTAAGACAACATGTTTCGGAGACGTGGCCTCCTTCTTCAGGTAACGCCCTCCTCTCCTCTAGTGACCTTATATCTACGGACCCTCCCGCCCCTCCTCACCATGAGCCAATGGCATCACACAGACCAGGAGCAAGGGGTTTACAGCAGAAAGTGTCTACAAAGGGGAGGGGGTCAAAATAGCAGGAGAAGGTATATCGTTGATATACTTATTATCTGGGATGGATGTTGACAATTTTGTCTCATATTCTACAACAACAGCTTTGGTATCCATTTCACCCATGTAGTAGATGCCAACTCCCTGGTGTTCTTTGATCTTGAACTAGGTAGTGATAAGGATGGCAACATCGCATTCAAAACCCACTTGAAGGAAACTGCTGGAAACTCCTACTTACATCAGAGGAGTTGCCACTAGGGATGAGCCGAACACCCCCCCGTTCGGCTCGCACCAGAACCCGCGAACGGACCTAAAGTCCATGCGAGCTTTAGAACCCTATTAGTTTTAATGGATGCGAACGTTCGAAATTAAAAGTACTAATTGTAAAGGCTAATATGCATGTTAATGTCATAAAAAGTGTTTGGGGACCTGGGTCCTGCCCCAGGGGACATGTATCAATGCAATTTTTTTTTTTTTAAAACGGCTGTTTTTTCAGGAGCAGTGATTTTAATAATGCTTAAATTGAAACAATAAAAGTGTAATATTCCTTTAAATTTCATACCTGGGGGGTGTCTATAGTATGCATGTGAAGGGGCGCATGTTTCCCGTGTTTAGAACTGTCTCTGCAAAAAGTGTTGTTTTTGCAAGTAAAAAAGCTATTTAAAATCACTCGCGGCTAATGTGTATTGACGGCTCCCGTAATACAGAGAACAGTCATTCATTGAAACTGAAAGTCATTCATAAAAAAAAAAGTCATTCATAAAAAATAAAAAAAATGAAAAAAAAAAAGCGTGGGGGTCCCCCCAAATTCAATAACCATGCCCTTCAGGTCTGGGATGGATATTAAGGGGAACCACAGCCAAAAAAAAAAAAATGGCGTAGGGTCCCCCTCAAAATCCATACCAGACCCTTGAGGTCTGGGATGGATTTTAAGGGGAACCCTAGCCAAAAAAAAATGGCGTGGGGTCCCCCTCAAAATCCATACCAGACCCTTATCCGAGCACGCAACCTGGCAGGCCGCAGGAAAAGAGGGGGGGGGGCCCCCCCTCCCGCCTGAACCGTACCAGGCCACATGCCCTCAACATTGGGAGGATGCTTTGGGGTCCCCCCCAAAGCACCTTGTCCCCATGTTTATGAGGACAAGGGCCTCATCCCCACAACCGTGCCCGGTGGTTGTGGGGGTCTGCGGGCGGGGGGCTTATCGGAATGTGGAAGCCCCCTTTAACAAGGGGACCCCCAGATCCCGGCCCCCCCTGTGTGAAATGGTAAGGGGGTACAAAAGTACCCCTACCATTTCACCAAAAAAGTGTCAAAAAATTTAAAAATTACAGGAGACGGTCTTTGACAATTCCTTTATTAAAATCTTCTTTCTTCTTTCTTCATCCTTCGGTTTCTTCATCTTCTCCTTCCGTCATCTTCTTCCATCTTCTTCCATCTTCTTCTTCCTCCGATCCGCTTCTTCTTGCGCTGGTCTTCTCGTCCTTCTCGTCCGGCATCTTCTTCCGTCGGCTAGAGCAGACAGGAAGGGTGGTAAGGAACATTCATGATAACCCAAACTTTCAATCTCAGATCTCATGTTGACTTTCAATCTTCTTCAAAACACTTCCTGCATTCTACAAACTATGCTGTCCTATATCAGCTTTATGGATCTTCAGCTACTTAAAGTGTTAAGCATTTATATAAGACTATGCCAGCCCCTCTATTAGAGGCTGGCATAGCACACTATGTAAGATGTTTTGAAAAATTAGTGTTCTAAATACCGAATTTCAGCTGTCTTCAGGCTGGGCACGTGACTTGCAGCCGCTTTACAGCTCCGATGGATGGATTCTGCGGGAGGAGGAATACAGGAAGTGGCAAGTTCAGGGAGTTTTTTTTTTATAGTTCAGAGGGGGGCAGATTACACAGCACAAGCACTGTGCTGTGTAATCTGCTTTAAGGGACCAGGATCTGTATATATAGATATATATATATATATATATATATATATATATATATATATAATATATATATATTTTTTTGGGGGGGTTAACAAACGCTTTTACAGAGATTAAACTGGATATCTGGAAACCCTTTACCAAGGCAGAACAACTGAGAAGTGTTCTTCTTTTTTAATACAAACGTTTTTTTATTGGTGAAAAAAAAAGTCATGGAAATTACACATCAAATGTGATGAAAAGTAAAGTACAAATACTGGCAAATGACTTTCAAAAATGGTATAGTGACTTATACAGAGTATTTTCAATCCATGTATACAACTTATTAAAACCATTAACAAAACTTTGCAGCTGCTATCAACAAAAGAGTGTGCGATTCGTACCAAACAATGTTATATCATGTATGTAAGGGTCTGTACTCCTACCCCGCAGAGGGGGGTAACCGGGGGGGGGGTCAGAAAAGGGCAGGATCACCTCTAGGGCTCAGAGGGAGGGTCTGTAGAGGCTTGTAGTAGCTGATCTAATAGCCAGCTCGACCATTTTTTGTCGTAGATATGCATTGTGTCCATAATAGAGTGGAACAGTCTTTCCATCTGACGAATGGCTTCCATTCGATGTAGGATTTGGGACCAAGGGAGGGACCGGGATTTCCAGTACAGGGCTATGGACCACTGAATGGCGCCGATTAATGTATGAATCAGGTTAAGAGTTGACGTAGGAATACCTGGGATGGGTGCAAAGAGAAGGCATATCTGAGGGGACAGTTCCACTCTGGAGCCCGATAGGGTCTCAATCTTAGAGGAGGCCTGGTCCTACACCTGCTGGAGTAGAGGGCAGCTCCAGAAGGTGTGCAACATTGTGCCTATCTCCTGGCAGCCTCTAAAGCAAAATTCTGGAGCGGTAGGGTAGTATTTATGTATTCTATCCGGTGTGAGGTACCAGCGGGTGTGTACCTTAAGGAGTGTTTCTTTCACCGAGATAGATTTGGAGCATTTGTGCAGGTTCCTGAGCATATCTGCCCAATCGTCACTAGAAATCTCCATACCTAGGTCAGTCTCCCATTTCAGCATAGCATTAGATTTCTCGGGGAGGTCAAAATCTAACAGGCTTTTATATATCCGTGATATTGTGCCTTTATCCCTAGGTTGAGAAATACATAGTTGTTCGAAAAAGTTCGGGGTATAGTGTGCTACGCGTTTATAGTGTGTATCAAAAAAATGTCTGATTTGGAGAAACTTAAAAAATTCCTCCCTTGGGATCTGAAATTTGGTTTGTAGGTCTGTGAAGGAGCAAAAGATCCCCCGGTTCGTGAGGGATTTTAGGGTAACCAGTGAGTGGTGTATCCACCATAAGTAGGATCCGGGGGAGTTAAATGCTAAGGGGAAATTCCTATCTCCTAGAAATGAGGCTAAGGGGAGGGCTGGGGAGAACAGTCTAAACTTAGACTTGTATAATGTCCAGATACGGAGGGAGTGTCCCACTACAGAGTTCAAGGAGTTGACCTCCCCGGAATTCAGTAAGGGCTGCCATAGCAATCCTGGGAGGAAGAAGGGGCGTATAGACTGCGTTTCAAAATGCAACCAGGGGACCACTTCAAACTTAGAGTGCCATTGGGCCGTCTGGGCCAGCCTGGCTGAAATATAGTAGAGCCATATATCTGGCAGGCCCAGGCCTCCCCGGGACATTGGTCTATGCGCCATGGGCTTTCCAAATCTAGGTCTTTTCCTGCACCAAATAAAAGCATTAATGTCTCTTTGGAGAGCTTGTAACATCTGACGGGGTACATAGTTGGGAAGGGCCCTGAAAAAGTATAGCAGCTTGGGAAGAATAGACATCTTGATTGCAATCACCCTGCCAAGAAGTGATATTTTGAATGTGGACCAGGTTCTTAGCCAATTCCTGGCCATGGTGAATGCTTTGGGGTAGTTTGCCTGAAAAATGTCTGTGAGGGAGGGGGCTAGTTTAATACCAAGATATGAAAGTGTAGAGTTGGATATGGAAATGCCGAAGCTTTGTTTAAGAGTGGAGAGTAACTGATGTGGGATGTTGATAGGGAGGGCAGAACATTTAGATATGTTCACTCCAAGGCCAGAATAGTCCTGAAATTTATTAAGGGTGGTAAGGAGGTTAGGAAGGGATATCAGGGGGTCTGGAAGGAATGCTAGAACATCATCAGCATATAAACTAAGCTTGTATTCGTATTCACCTTTTTTATATCCCTTAATATCATTATTGGCAATAATGGCTCTGGCAAGTGGTTCAATTGCCAGTGCGAACACCAGAGGGGAGAGAGGACAGCCCTGGCGGGTGCCTCTGCCCAGGGGAAAGTATGCTGAGGAGCAGACTGGAAGTCTAATTCTTGTGTGAGGGTTGTGATATAATGCTTTGAAGCCTTGGATGAATTCTCCGGCGAACCCGAACTTTTCCAGGACCTGATCTATATAGGGCCATAAGACACTGTCGAAGGCCTTGTGTATGTCAAGGCCCAAGACAAGAAGCCCCCGGGATGTGGTGTCAGCATCTTGGATAATGTTTGTCGCTAGCCTAATGTTGTCAGTTTGTTCAGGGCCTATTAAAGATGCTACTACAGGGGCAAGTCTGTTGGCCAGTATTTTTCCTAGGATCTTCGTATCATTATTTAAGACTGAGATGGGTCTGTAGTTTTGGGGAAGGGTGTGGTCCTTAGTTGGTTTCGGGATTAGGGTCATATTGGCGTGGAGCATCTCTGGTGGGGGTTTGTGTCCTTGGAGGGTATGGTTCACAAATTTACTTAGTTGCGGTGACAATATCTGGGCAAATTTCTTATAGTAGGAGGATGTAAATCCATCTGGGCCGGGCGCTGTGGAAGATTTAAAGGATTTTATTATGAGGGAGACTTCTTGTTCGGTGCAAGGGACGTTCAGGGATGATAATTGTTCTTCTGTGAGCCTAGGAAGGTTTAGGGAGTCTAGAGAAGTGTTCTTCTTCAAGGACTTTGTATATTTAAGTAGTTCAGCATCTTGTGGCAATCTTACATAAGAGGATACTCACCATATAGGCCATAGCCTGGGCAGACATGCTTTAACTCAGTACATCGTCCCTATAGGCAGAAGCCCAGGGAACTAAAAACTTCTGGAAGGCTGTGTAAAATGTCCACACTACTAGAAAAATCTCCTTAGCGAATGATCAGACTGTTAAATAATCAAAATTTAGAAGGTAATCCCGCTGACACGGTCTGTTGGCGTAAGTTCAAAAGTAGATGGATTGAACAGTAAATTACTTAAGCTTAGCTACGCTCAGAAGTGTAGAAACATTTTTGCTAGCTGCAGCCTAATTGCTACCTAAAGGAAGGCTCTGGTGCAGTGCTCTGCACCCTGAGCACACCCTTTTGAAGCAAATTAGAGCCTCTGACTCTAATCATGTGCTTCAAAATAAAAAAACAATGAAATCCATGTGTCCAACACCCTACAGGTAGATTAGGGGCCTGGCACATGGACAAGTCCACCCTTCTGCAAACCCCCCTATCTAATGGGCCAAAGATGTGGGGAAGAGTCCCTTGTTCCCATCAACATCAGCTGAACAGCTTCAAGTTGCCCCTCCTATTTTAGTGTCATGTGTCCTGGTATAGTTTAGGAGTGATTGCCGTATGCAGTGGCGGTCCGTCCTGGGAGCCGCCTCCCCCCCAGGCAGTCAAAAAATTTTTTTTAAACATGTCCCTTTAATAAAAAAAATTTTTGGGAAAAAAAGGTAATTTTGTGCACTGTGTCCCGGCGCCGGGCGCAATGCAATATTGGAAGCGCCACGTCTATGCAATCACGAGATTGCAGACGAGGCGCTTCATTTTCCCCAAAAAAATCGCTCTGTGGCGCGGTCAATTGCGCCACAGACTTCCGGCCCGATAGACTGGCGAGTGTCCGGGCGAGTGTCAGTTATGACATGAGCGGAAGTGACGTTTTCCACTCGGCTGCACAGCCCAAGCCCACTCTGCTGCTACCATGCTGCTCAGCAGGTAAGAACACTGAAGCTGAAACAGCATGGCACCTTTAGTCCTTCACCGGCACCGCCAATGAAATTTAATGTAGGTGAACATTACTTTCTTTTCATTGTCGGCTTTGTGGTATCCCTCTGTTTCTCAGTGGATGGACAGCAGCCCCCCCCTCGGTTCTCATAGTTTCGGTGGACAGACGGCAGCGCCCCCCCCCCCCCCGTTCTCATAGTTTCGGATTTTGGTGGATGGACGGCAGCACCAACCCCCCCACCTCTCGTAGATTCGGTGGACAGACGGCAGCATCCCCCCGCCTCTCGTAGATTCGGTGGACAGACGGCAGCACCACCCCCCCCCGATTCTCATAGTTTCGGTGGACAGACTGAAGCACCCCCCCGCTTCTCAAAGTATAGGCGGACGCACGGCAGCAACCAGCACCCCCCATCAACTTAAGTTGTATGTGTGGTATGGTGCAGGCAACACCAGCACATGCAGAATGTGTAATAAAAATGAAAATCCTACACATCTACTATTCATTCTAAAGCAAATTTTCATCAAAGACAACATTTTTTAAAGCATATAGCTGCCACGTGTATCTCTGAATATAAATTAAATACAGCTGACCATATAATTTTTTATTTTTTTGGAAAGGCATGTGGAGATTGAAGGATAGACTGCAGGCCAGGGTTTATTGATGTTGAATGCTGCAGACGGATGTAATATTGTAGCTTCAAGAACAGGGATGACTGATTGACTGGCATATCTCCTTCCAAAAGGAAATCA
The DNA here is from genome assembly GCA_028564925.1 of Lithobates sylvaticus. Lineage (NCBI taxonomy): Eukaryota > Metazoa > Chordata > Amphibia > Anura > Ranidae > Lithobates > Lithobates sylvaticus. The sequence continues at coordinate 467,716,512 of CM053027.1, forward strand.
GCCAGGAACCTAAGTAAAAGCCAATGATTACCTTGCACCCCCCCCCCCTTTAAGAAAAAAAAAAAAAGGTCCTTATGTGCACTGTGTCCCGGCGTCAGGCACCGGATGCAGTTCAATATTGGAAGCTCCACGTCTATGCAATCACAAGATTGCAGACGAGGCACTTCATTTTCCCCAAAAAAACTTGCTCTGTGGCGCGGTCGATCGCAAATGCAGATATGTGCTATTTACAGGTTGCTTTAGTAGAGCCCTTTGTATAATGTGCAGCCTGGTATATGATTATGATGTGCAGAGCCCGGTGTATAATGTGCAGCCTGGAATATGATGTGCAGAGCCCTGTTTATAATGTGCAGCCTGATATATGATGTGCAGAGCCCTGTGTATAATGTGCAGCCTGGTATATGATGTGCAGAGCCCTGTGTATAATGTGCAGCCTGGTATATGATGTGCAGAGCCCTGTGTATAATGTGCAGCCTGGTATATGATGTGCAGAGCCCGGTGTATAATGTGCAGCCTGTGTATAATGTGCAGCCTGGTATATGATGTGCAGAGCCTTGTGTATAATGTGCAGCCTGGTATATGATGTGCAGAGCCTTGTGTATAATGTGCAGCCTGGTATATGATGTGCAGTGCCCTGTGTATGATGTGCAGAGCCCGGTGTATAATGTGCAGCCTGGTATATGATGTGCAGAGCCCTGTGTATAATGTGCAGCCTGGCATATGATGTGCAGAGCCCTGTGTATAATGTGCAGCCTGGTATATGATGTACAGAGTCCGGTGTATAATGTGCAGCCTGGTATATGATGTGCAGTGTCCGGTGTATAATGTGCAGCCTGGTATATGATGTGGATTCTATAAGGGGTGGGGCTTATGAGAAGTGGGAGGGGCCACACATGGAGGGGCAGGGTCTTGCGCCCCCCATCCTAAAACTTCACCAGCCGCCACTGGCCGTATGCTTGCTGCTTCCCATTTCTGGCCTGCCATGCTGTTTACTCAGATACAGGGTCTGATATGGATTTGGAGGGCTTTTTTTTCTTGTTTTTGAGTGTCTTGTTTTTTTTTTTAATGTCACTTTTGCATTAGTACAGTGTACAGGTGCACAACATCATGTGCAGGTTTAAAGCAGTATTAAACCCAAAAACAAAAATAGAATATATTGCAGCTTACCAATCCTTAATTGTGGTGGCTGCGTGTGTTTACTTTTTTAGTTTTAATATCCTTTATTTTTACCTGGTAATCTGGCCAGTAACATATTTCCTATTTTAGGTGAAACACAGACACTTTCGAAGCATTGTCAGTCTGGGAGTAGGATCCACTGTAATGGATTGGAAAAGGGAAGTAGAAAAAATAATGGAAGCAGAGAGATGGACACATATGGTTAAAGACCAACAGAATAATTTTAAAGTTATATGGGTAGGATGGCTGTATTACTCCTCAGAAATAGGGTTGGATTAAACCCTTTTGGAGGCAGTGCTACGTTATGGATTGGATAGTCTGTGAGATGCATCTGGCGGGGGGAAGTTGGGAGGATGTTTTTTTTTTTTTGTGTTGTTTCTTTTTTCCTCCTCTGGGAGGCACAGTGGAGAGATGATTAATAACATTAAAGGAAGAGGATAAGTTATAATTGTAGCAAAGGGAAAGACACATAACGGAGAGACAGCTGCACACCCCAAAACATTTTGTGTATCATAGGAAGGTTCCCCCAGGGGGCTTTGAAACAGCAATAAAGGCAATTCAGAGAGGATTTATATAAAATATTTTATTGGAAACATGTAAGGTCAATAACATAACGTATCAAGCAGTATAAACTGGTCAAGGGATAACACAAACATTTCACATTTACAGAAAGCGAAGCAAACACAAATTACAGCATCCCATGATCGTTAGTCTGTTCTGACGGTGCACTGACGCGTTTTGACCCATATGGTCTTCTTCCGGAGATTGGTTTGCTATAAAGAGATATAGTTAGTATCTCAAAAGAAGGAAATATTCCAACATGTATTAATTTTCATATATGCAAGGTATAGTTACCACTGAAAGGTGAAAAGAGATCTATTGACCAGAAGTTTAAAACTGTTGGATAATCCCAGAGGGTCCATATTCATTTGTGTTCCAAAAGCAGGAAGGATCGATCCGATGTGACTTGCAAGCAGTCATGCTGAGGACAACCTCAGAGGGTAAGGGAAGCCAGTACCTGCAGCAAATTCCCAATGATATCAATGCACCAAAAGGGGATTCCAAAAAGTTCTAACGTATTACAAAATGTCAGACAGATACCAATTGTTCATTAGTTTATTAGTTTACGTTCGAGTCCCATAGACTTTAATAGGATTCTAAAGTTCACACGAACTTTAGGTCTGTTCGCAGGTTCTGGTGCAAACCGAAAGGGGGGTGTTCGGCTCATCCCTATTCATTAGTATATGTCTCCTTTATGAAGATCTAGAACATTACATGCCAAACAGATTCCACATCTTCATTAGATATGTTCATATATTGTTATAGTAATTCATTTGTATTAAATGATATAGAGTATGTATGTGTTGTTCTGAGAATAGTATGGTGTTATGTGATAGGAAAAAAAAATAGAGTGAGGTAGTGTATCTAGGGGAGGAAGGGCCAAAAAACTGTGGTAAGAGTGATCTAGTGAAAGGGGTGCAAGTGCTCAGCCCATAAATATGGTCTGACAACATGAGCCTGGTATATGTGAATGCTATAAAGCATCAGTTGACTAGAATAGGATGCCTGGCTTCAACTGAGGGCTCCCCCCACCTTTAACTGAGGACACCCACAGCCTATTAGTGGAGTCCAGGAAGCCCTATACATAATTGTAGGCTGCATGTGGATCAAGACAGGATCACATACATCGTTGAACCTACAGTCATTCCACACGAATGGCTCCAATGGCTCCTTTGCCTTTTCAGGTTACCATCTTTAAAATACACCTCAACACTGCATCTCTGCTTCTGTTTATTGAGTCTCTGGCTCATTTTATATTTGAAGCCAGGCAACCCATTCTAGTCAACTGATGCTTTATAGCATTCACATATACCAGGCTCATGTTGTCAGACCATATTTATATATATATTACATATACGGTACATACTCTAATTTAATACAAATTAATTACTACAACAATATATAAACATACCTAATGAACATGTGGAATCTGTTTGGCATTTAATGTTCTAGATCTTCATAAAGGAGACATATACTAATGAATAGGGATGAGCCGAACACCCCCCTGTTCGGTTTGCACCAGAACCTGCGAACAGACCTAAAGTTCGTGTGAACTTTAGAATCCTATTAAAGTCTATGGGACTCGAACGTTCAAAATCAAAAGTGCTAATTTTAAAGGCTTATATGCAAGTTATTGTCATAAAAAGTGTTTGGGGACCTGGGTCCTGCCCCAGGGGACATGTATCAATGCAAATTTTTTTTTTTAAAAACAGAAATTTTTTCAGGAGCAGTGATTTTAATCATGCTTAAAGTGAAACAATAAAAGTGTAATATTCCTTTAAATTTCGTACCTGGGGGGTGTGTATAGTATGCCTGTAAAGGGGCCCATGTTTCCCATGCTTAGAACTGTCCCTGCACAAAGTGTCATTTTTGCAGGAAAAAAAGTCATTTAAAATCACTTGTGGCTATAATGAATTGTCGGCTCCGCGTAATACAGAGAACAGTCATTGAAAGTCATTGATAAAAAAAATATATATATATGCGTGGGGTTCCCCCCAAATTCAATTGCCAGGCCCTTCAGGTCTGGTATGGATATTAAGGGTCAAATTTTTAAAAAAATTACGTGAGGTTCCCCCTAAATATCCATACCAGACCCTTATCCGAGCACGCAACCTGGCAGGACGTAGGAAAAGAGGGGGGGACGAGAGAGCGCCACCCCCCCCTTCCTGAACTGTACCAGGCCACATGCCCTCAACATTGGGAGGATGCTTTGGGGGTCCGTGACCCCTCAAAGCACCATGTCCCCATGTTGATGAGGACAAGGGCCTGATCCCCAACCCTTGCCTGGGGGTTGTGGGGGGCTTATCAGAATCTGGAAGCCCCCTTTACCAAAGGGACCCCCAGATCCCGCCCCCCCTGTTAGAAATGGTAAGGGGGTACAAATGTACCCCTACCATTTCACAAAGAAAGTGTAAAAAATTGTTAAAAAACACAGACACCATTGGGAAAAGTCCTTTATTAAAAAATAAAAAATTAAAAAAAGATTCCAGCGGTGGTAATCCACTCTTGCTATCCAGCGATGGGTGATCTCTTCTCTGGGGTCCAGCGATGGCTGATCTCTTCCGACGATGTCCAGCGCAGCGGATCCTGTCTCCATGGAGACACTGCAGGAATCCCGTCTTAGCTGAGGGGGACCGGGCCATCCGTCACCTGACCCCGCCCCCCTCTGAAGCCGGGCTTCCCCAGTGACGTACAGGTGACCCCGCCCCCTCTGATGTAATGGAAACCTGCGTTACATCAGAGGGGGTAGGGTCACCTGTACATCACTGGGGAAGCCCAGCTTTTCCCTTGCATCAAAGGGGGGCGGGGTCACCCTTACATCACTGGGGAAGCCTGGGTTTCTCCACGGAGACACAGCTGAGGAGGACCGGGCCACCCGTCACCTGACCCCACCCCCCTCTGACGCAAGGGAAAAGCTGGGCTTCCCCAGTGATGTATGGGTGACCCTGCCCCCTATGATGTAACGCATGTTTCCATTACATCAGAGGGGGGGCCGGGTCACCCGACTTCCCCCTTGCATCAGGGGGGGCGGGTTCAGGTGACGAGTGGCCCGGTCCTCCTCAGCTAAGACGGGATTCCCGCAGTGTCTCCGTGGAGAAAGGATGTGCTGCGCTGGATGTCGTCGGAAGAGATCAGCCATCGCTGGACCCCGCAGAAGAGATCACCCATCGCTGGATAGCAAGAGTGGATTACCACCGCTGGAATCTTTTTTTTTTTTTTTTTTAATAAAGGACTTTTCCCAACGGTGTCTGTGTGTTTTTTAACTATTTTTTACACCGTCTTTGTGAAATGGTAGGGGTACAAGTACCCCCTTATCATTTCAAACAGGGGGGGCTGGGATCTGGGGGTCCCCTTGTTAAAGGGGGCTTCCAGATTCTGATAAGCCCCCCGCCCACAGACCCCCACAACCACCGTGCAAGGGTTGTGGGGATGAGGCCCTTGGTCTAATCAACATGGGGACATGGTGCTTTGAGGGGTCACAGACCCCCAAAGCATCCTCCCAATGTTGAGGGCATGTGGCCTGGTGCAGTTCAGGAGGGGGGGCACTCTCTCGTCCCCCCTCTTTTCCAGCGGCCTGCCAGGTTGCGTGCTCGGATAAGGGTCTGGTATGGATTTTGAGGGAGACCCCCACGCCATTTTTTTTTTTTTTTGGTGCAGGGTTCCCCTTAAAATCCATACCAGACCTGAAGGGTCTGGTATGGATATTTAGGGGGAACCCCACATCATTTTTTTTTTTTTATTTGACCCGGGGTTCCCCTTAATATCCATACCAGACCTGAAGGGCCTGGTAATTGAATTTGGGGGGAACCCCACACATTTTTTTTATCAATGACTTTCATTGATTGTTCTCTGTATTACGGGAGCCAACAATTCATTATAGTGATTTTAAATGCTTTTTTTCCTGCAAAAATGACACTTTGTGCAGGGACAGTTCTAAGCACGGGAAACATGTGCCCCTTTACAGTATTTATAGTATATACACACCCCCCAGGTACAAAATGTAAAGGAATATTACACTTTTACTTTCACTTTTATTCTTTCACTTTAAGCATTGATACATGTCCCCTGGGGTAGGACCCAGGTCCCCAAACACTTTTTATGACAATAACTTGCATATAGGCTTTTAAAATTAGCACTTTAGATTTCTCCCATAGACTTTTACAGGGTGTTCCGCGGCTTTTCGAATTTGCCGCGAACACCCCAAATTGTTTGCTGTACGGTGAACAGGCGAACAGGCAATGTTCAAGTCGAACATGAGTTCGACTCGAACTCGAAGCTGGAATCCCCTTTTGGTGCATTGATATCATTGGGAATTTGCTGCAGGTGTTGGCTTCTCGTACCCTCTGAGGTTGTCCTAACTGTGACTGCTTGCAAGTCGCATCGGATCGATCCTTTCTGATTTTGGGACACAAATGAATATGGACCCTCGGGATTATCCAACCGTTTTAAACTTCTGGTCAAGAGATCTCTTTTCACCTTTCAGTGGTAACTATACCTTGCATATATGAAAATGAATACATATTGAAATATTTCCTTCTTTTGAGATACTAAATATATCTCTTTATAGCAAACCAATCCCCGGAAGAAGACCATATGTGTCGAAACGCATCAGGGCACCGTCACAACAGACTAATGATCATGGGATGCTGTCATTTTTTGTTTGCTTCGCTTTCTGTAAATGTGAAATGTGTGTGTTATCCCTTGACCAGTTTATACTGCTTGATGTGGCAACATGTTATTGACCTTACATGTTTCCAATACAATATTTTATATAAATCCTCTCTGAATTGCCTTTATTTCTGTTTCAAAGACCCCTGGGGGAACCTTCCCATAAGTTATAATAGTAAATTAGGCACAGGATGAGCAACACATAATGGAATCACATAAAGAAGGGTAGATTGAAATGAAAGGTGGAGAGGTATAAAAATGAAATAGTAGAGTGAGATTATATTGAATTACAACACTAAATATAATAGGACACGAAAATAGTAATTTGAAATTATACACTTTTTTTTCTATTACCTATTTATTTTTTTTTTGTATTGTTGGTTGTTTGAAATGCGTAATAGAGTGCTGTAAAGCCCCCCTCTTAATTATATTTTGAATAATGTTTTGCACAAATTGAGTTTTGGTTATGGGTAGGCAAGTGGTGGGCTTTTTCTCCTTTTTTTCTCTCTCTCTTTCTTTCTATTTTTTGAAGAGGACATGATCAAGGATCCGGTGTGTTTTCTGGGGGGGGGGGGGGGGGGGGGGTGTGGGGGGGGGGGGGGGGGGGGGGGGGGGGGGGGGGGGGGGGGGGGGGGGGGGGGGGGGGGGGGGGGGGGGGGGGGGGGGTTGTATGGTGTATGTTAAGAAAAAGATTTATATAGATATATTGTGCAATGAGTATCTCTACGTTGTATGTTGGAATTTGTCTTAATAAAGAAAGAGTGGTTATAAAAAAAAAACTTAATAACAACATCAAAATTGAAGCTGAACCACTTCAACCCGGAAGATTTGGCTGCTCAGGCCAATTTTTGCGATACAGCACTGCATTGCTTCAACTGACAATTGTGTGGTCGTGCAAAGCTGTACTCAAACAAAATTTACGTACTTTTTTTCCTACAAATAGAGCTTTCTTTTGGTGGTATTTGATTGCCTCTGAAGTTTTTATTTTTTGCGCTATAAACAAAAGTAGAGCAACAATTTTGAAAAAAAAAACACAATGGGGGTTATTTACAAAAGGCAAATCCACTTTGCACTGCAAATGCACTTGGAAGCGCAGTCACTCTAAATCTAAGGGGCAGATCTGAAATGAGTGGAAGCTCTGCTGATTTTATCATCCAATCATGTGCAAGCTAAATGCTGTTTTTTTATTTTCCTTGCATGTCTCCCTCGGATCAACAGCGACTTTACTTCCAAGTGCACTTCCAAGTGCACTTTCAAGTGCATTTGCAGTGCAAAGTGGATTTTTCTTTAGTAAATAACCCCCAATATCTTTAACTTTTTGCTATAGTCAATATCCCAAATTTTGTATCAAAAAAACTTTTTTTTTCCTCAGTTTAGGCCGATATCTATTCTACATATTTTTGTTAAAAAAAAAATGCAATAAGCATATATTGATTAGTTTGCGCATAAGTTATAGCATCTACAAAATAGGGGATCGATTTTTGGCATTTTTATTATAATTTTTTTTACTAGTAATGGCAGCGATCTGCGATTTATTTTTTATTTATCAGGGACTGTGATATTGCAGTGGACAAATTGGACCCGTTTGACACATATTTGGGACCATTAACAATTATACAGCGATCAGTGCTATAAAAATGCACTGATTACTCTATGAACGTCACTGGCAGGAAAGAGGTTAACACTAGGGGGAAATCAAGAGATTAACTGTGTTCCCTAGGTGTGTTCTTATTGTAGGGGGAATTGGAATGTCTAGGAGGAGAGATCGGTGTTCATACTTATTATGAACACACGATCTGTTTCTACTCCCCTGAAAGAATCACGAGTCACGAGCGATTGCGGGTGCCCGGTGGTCATTGCGCTCGCATTGGCTCCGGGTATACCCTGCGGGCACGTGTGCCCCTAGTGGTCAAAAGGCGAAGCGACGTAAGGTAACATTGTTTCTGCTGTAGTGAAACTGCGGCGGCTGGTCGGCAAGCTGTTAAAGAGTATCTAATCCCTTAAGCAACTTTCACACTGAAGCGCTTCTAAACTGCCAGTAAAAACACTGAGCGCTTTTGAAGAGCTTTTCAGGTGCTTTTGAAGAGCTTTCCATTCATTTCAATGGGGAGGGGAGTTTTTCACAGCCCTGCCAGCACACTGCCCCAGTGTGAAAGCGTTTATTGATTTTAATGGAAATAAGTTTTCGTGAGCTTTTTAGGCGCTGTTTTTAGCGTGAAAGCGCCTGAAAAGCGCCTCAGTGTGAAAGTGGTCTTACAAATAACATCTCTTATTTGGTCCCTTATGTTCTGTTAAATATACCATTGATAAATGTGTGTCATAAGATAAATATATGCTGGCTTTTTGGGAAATCCTGTGAACTATCTGTGCTCTCTACATGATCTGACTGTTATCAATGACATTGATTTTTACTACAGAACCATATCCCTTTAGATTATGGAAAATAGGCGAAGGGAAGGTTATGAGATCCTATGAAGTGATGAATGAGCATCCTAGGACTGGAAGATTGACACTAGCAGAATCACCAGGATAAAAAAAAAACCTTAAAAAAATTAATTTAATGCAGCCACCACATATAAGGAGTGGTAAACTACAATATATTCAGTTTTAGTTTCTTGGGTTTAGCTGTACTTTAACCCCAATTAAAACTTTTTCAGTTGTGGATAAGGTGAGTCAAAGTTATAACGCTTTTAGGTTTGTTTTATTGGGGGGGAAGGATTTTTCTCTTACTTCCAGGCCCAGTGGCAGGGTGGGTGCATAAGCTTTGTGTACCATATCATGCATGTTGAATACTTGAGCTCATTGATCATATTATGGCAATAAGAGTGTTTGCAACCATGTTGTATGATATAAAAACCAACAGATACTGGCGCTGGAGCAAAAGCAATAATAAATGTGAATATAAAGAAATATATATATATATATATATATATATATATATAGTTGTACTAGAAACTGTATAGTTCACATCAGGCGCTGAGCAGTGTACAGTAGGCCCTTCAGATACACTCTTTATATTATATATATATATATATATATATATATATATATAAATTGCAGCTGCTGTGGAAAAAGTGCTGAAACTTCCGAAAATGTATAAGTGCAAAAAATGACAGCGCTGTCATTTTTTGCACTTATACATGTTGTATAATATCAAAACATTGTCATAGTCCTTTATATACCAACAGTGTAAAGCCCCATACACACGGTCGTATTTTCCGATGGATTCTGTCCTATCAGACAATGTTGTCGGAAATTCCGACCGTGTGTAGGCACCATCGGACAGTTTCCATCGGATTGTCTGACGGACAAAGTCCTATCTCCTGCTGGATAGATTTTTTGACAACAAAGTCCGATCACACCAAATCCGATCGTTTGTAGCGAATTCCGACGGACAAAGTGCTACACATGCTCAGATCACATTACAAGACCAAAGCTATTGGCTACTAGCCTCTACGTAGTCCCGTCGTAGGCAACAAACGTCACCACGTTCAGAATGATCGGATTTTCCGACAACTTTGTCCGACCGTGTGTACGTAAAACCAACATCGGACAAAGTACGACGGACATGATCCAACGGACCTGGTCCTCGGATAATCCACGCGTGTGTATGGGGCTTAAGAAATCTTGCACTAGGATGCAGTATGTAGGCACATTCACCTAATAATATGCCAGATTACAACATTGGAATAAATGTGACCACATTTGCTACAATATAGCCTTTATGCTTTAGATAAAATGCATGACAGTTCTCATCTGGAATCTCCTTAAGGAAAAATAAGCAGGTGAAAAGACACCAATATCTTGATGTATTTTTCTCTGATATAGTAAGTTTTCAAACTATCATTCTGGACTGCACAGCTTTGTATCAGTGGCTAAATTTTTTTTTGTATACATGCATTCTTAAACTGTGCATTGAATAATAGAAATACATTAGTAATAAGATATTAGTAATACTTTAAAATGTCTATTTTAAAGTTCTGGACCAGAAGATATGTTTAATTTTCATACAAAAGAGTGTCTAATCATAGAATAGACAACCTCTGTGCTTTCAGAAAAAGTTGTTTTGCAAATCAGCCATCTGCTCTATGATGGAATTGTTCTAATTTATCCCAGTTGGAACATTTAGGAAATGAAAACATTGTTTTAAGAGCCAGGGAACTTGTATGTGAAAAAATGTTGAGATGACAGATGCCCTGTAAGTTCCTGCTGTGGTAAAATGAGATCATAGATGGTGTTATTTATGAAAATATTGCACCTAATAGTCAAAATTATTTTTGTAGACCAGGTGTAACCAAGATATACTGTATATATTTTTTTTTCAATTTTGTCAATCAGAAAAGAGAACTTACTTTGAAACAGTTTCTAACATTTAGATTAAAAATCACTGCCATATCAAGGCACCTGTGTAAAGTGTGGTACTACTGTAATCTTGTAAATCTATATGAACCCCCAAAGTGAAATGTGTGTGTATATATATATATATATATATATATATATATATATATATATATATATATACACTGAGCAAAATTATAAACACAACACTTTTCTGTTTGCCCCTATTTATCACAAGCTCAACTCAAATATCTACGCCTTTTTCTATGTACACAAAAGGCCTAGTTCTCTCAAATATTGTTCACAAATCTGTCTAAATCTGTGTTAGTGAGCACTTCTCCTTTTCCGAGATAATCCATCCACCTCACAGGTGTGACATATCAAGATGCTAATTAGACAGTATGATTATTGCACAGGTGTGCCTTAGGCTGGCCACAATAAAAGGTCACTCTAAAATTTGAAGTTTTATCACATAGCACAATACAACAGATGTCGCAATTTTGAGGAAACCCTTGAATTGAATGTTCATCTCTCTACCATAAGCCATCTCCAAGGGCATTTCAGAGAATTTGGCAATACATCCAACCGGTTTCACAACCGCAGACCACGTGTAACCACACCAGCCCAAGACCTCCACATCCAGCATCTTCACCTCCAAGATCGTCTGAGACCAGCCACCCGGACAGCTGCTACAACAATCAGTTTGCATAATCAAAGAATTTCTGCACAAACTGTCAGAAAAAGTCTCAGGGAAGCTCATCTGCATGCTTGTTGTCCTCATCATGATCTCGACCTGACAGTAGTTCGTCATAACCGACTTGAGTGGGCAAATGCTCACATTCGATCTCGCCTGACACTTTGGAGAGGTGTTCTCTTCATGGATGAATCCAGGTTTTCACTGTACATGGCAGATGGCAGACAGTGTGTATGGCATTGTGTGGGTGAGCTGTTTGCTGATGTCAATGTTGTGGATCGAGTGGCCCAAGTTGGCGGTGGGGTTATGGTATTGGCAGGCAGATGCTATGGACAATGAACACAGGTGCATTATATTGATGGCGTTTTGAATGCACAGAGATACTGAAATCCTGAGGCCCATTGTTGTGCCAATCATCCACGACCATCACCTCATGTTGCAGCATGATAATGCATGGCCCCATGTTGCAAGGATCTGTACATAAATCCTGGAAGCTGAAAACTTCCCAATTCTTGCATGGCCATCATACTCACCGGACATGTCACCCATTGAGCATGTTTGGAATGCTCTGGATCAGCGTATACGACAGCGTGTTCCAGTTCTTGCCAAAATCCAGCAACTTTGCACAGCCACTGAAGAGGAATGGACCAACATTCCACAGGCCACAATCAAAGACCTGATCAACTCTATGTGAAGGAGATGTGTTGCACTGCGTGAGGCAAATGGTGGTCACACCAGATACTGGCTGTTTTTTTGGACCCCCCAATACAGTAAAACTGCACATTTTAGAATGTCCTTTTATTGTGGCCTAAGGCACACCTGTGCAATAATCATGCTGATATGCCACACCTGTGAGGTGGATGGATTATCTCGGAAAAGGAGAAGGGCTCACTAACACAGATTTAGACAGATTTGTGAACAATATTTGAGAGAAATAGGCCTTTTGTGTACATAGAAAGTTGTAGATCTTTGAGTTCTGCTCATGATAAATATATGTTTATAATTTTGCTCAGTATATATATATATACTGTATATATATATATATATATATATATATATATATATATATATATATTCAACACCCTTCAACCAGGATGAATGGCAGGAGCAACACAAAAAGAAAAAAAACTAAGGAAAAAGGTTGGGGAATCAGGTCACCCGTTCACATCTGGACAATTTATCCCTGATGTGCGGCATGATGCGAAGACCCCAAGTACCCATTAGGGATAAGGGGTGGTCACCAAAAACAAAAAGAAGAGGTGCCCAAAGTGCACAAAAAGAGGTGGCACCGGTCCCCTGTCCAAGGACTAGCCTTTGAAATAAGCAAACCGAACAAAAAAAAGTTTTGTTTGCAGTCCATCTTGTTTCTATCTTCCTTCTCTTCATTTCAAGTCCTTTTCTTTTTTTTTTTTTTAACAAAAACTGTTTTTATTTTCAAAATAAGGGGAACAGTACAGAGAGATAAAACGGTACAGTCGTTATTGTACATGTGCAACATAGTGATTCGTACATATAGGGTACACAACTAACCATAGGTTATAGCTTAAACGCAGGCAACATGCATATACATACATAGGATCTTCGAAAGGGGAGGGGAAATGGGGCAGAAATGATTCCAAGCACAGATCTGGGGAAGGGGAGAAGGGGGGGAGAAACATGCCTGTGCTAAACTTCAGCTTATCTCACTCTTCCCATATCCCACCGTATTTTAAAGGTGTATAGTTGACTGTCATGCACCCACCGTCTCCTCAACCATCCTTATAAGGTCGTTCTCCACTATCCCATCTCGGGCCCCCAGCAACCCAACACCAATGCGTCTGTACAATACCCGTCTCGCCCAGGTAAGGTCCATGTCTCACCCCCCATCTCAGTCCAGCGTCAGCCTTTCCTCCTGCACCCAGGGGTTCCAGATCTTATTAAATTTGTTGGGGCAATTACGGCCCATATACGTCAGTTTATACAAGGGAAGAGCCTTGTTAATAAGGGCCCTCCAAAATTGTGTCGTGGGCGGGGCAGCTCCCTTCCAGTGCAGCAGTATTGTTTTCCTTGCATAGAATGCAGAGTAGAATACAAAAAGCTTCTTGGCCTGGGGTCCCTCTAACGTGTCTACTACTCCTAACAGCAGCGGAATTGGGTCGCAGGGCATTCTAAGCTTACTAACCAGGTTTATTTTGTCGACCACCCCCCTCCAAAACGTCTGGACAATGCTGCATGACCACACCACGTGAAAGAAGGAGCCTTCCTCCAATCCACATTTATTACACAGTGGGCTATATGTAGGGTATATCCTAGCCAGTCGCTGTGGCGAGAAGTAAGCTCTGTGAATGAATTTTAATTGAATAAACCTATCCCTAGCAGAGATCGTCAGGGGGAGGTATTGCTGAATGCCCTCTTCCCAATCGTCGTCAGCCAGCGAGGGTATGTCACACTACCAGACTGAGAACAACTGGGATACCTTGGAGGTGTCCAGACCCGCCAAGGCTGAGTATAATGTAGAAAGGGCCCCCTTCCCTCCCTCCTCCTGTAGTATGGTCTCAATTCCCGTAGTGCCCAGAACCGGAGGCTCTGGGAACTGGGAGCTGTAGGCATGGCGAATTTGCAGGTACCGGAAAAACATATTGTTTGGGAGCCCTTTACTTTGTTTCAGTGTATCAAAGGAGAGCAGCCCCGTTGCGTGAGAGATATCTGCTAGTGTTGTTATCAAAGTCCTTTTCTTCTTTATCTCCTTTATTTTCTTTTCTGCAAAACATTTTTTCCACTATGGTGGATCAGTAAAGCCAGGGCCAATGGCGATATCTTCATGCCAATTCAGGGGCTCTGGTGGTTCAATATTGAGATCCGAGCAAAGTTGTAAGTCCTCTTTAAACCTAAGTGTTGCCGAGTGGTAGGTGTAGCTTAGATGTTGCTTAGATGTAACAGATACTACTCCATTGTTGAATATATCTCCACTGGCTAAAAAAAAAGGGGGGGGGGACAGCCCAAAAAAAGGGGGGGGGGTCAGAGTCTTTTAGTTTAGGCAAGCTGATAAGCCTGACATGCAAAACCGTGGCAACAAGCAGACTGGCAGGCAGGCAGATGTGGGATACTCTGGAAGATAAGGGGGCACTGGTGGACCACAGGTGGTCAGGCAGGCAATATCATATCACCCAGGCAGCAGAGGTGCAGAAGCCAGTCCAGGTTCGATATCGGGTGAGCAGGGAAGGTAATAAAACAGCAGGCAGAAGGCAGGGTCAGGCCACAAGCCAGAATCAGCAACGGAATATCAAGAACAAGCAGGATCAAGACAAGTAGATAGACGAAAATAGGATGGCAAACTCCCAATTCGATGCAAGAGGAAAATTTATTTAGGAGTATAAAAACAAGTACAAAGGAGCAATGACCAGGGGAAAAAATGTGACGCATGTCACACAACTAGCGTGCTTCATCAAAACCATTGAGAATACAATCACCAACACATTGATATACAAAAATATCACATGATCACATGCCTTATTTAACTCAAAACAGGTGTAACTGCTTTGGTGATTGGACCCATATGTTTGGTTCTTTGCTTCCAATTAAAGAGTTCACAAACAAATGGCATTAGTGGTATTGATGTGATACACTGATGTAAGGTGAAATAAACAATATCGATATAATATATAAAAAAGAAAAATGGAAAAAGGAAAAAGCAGAAGAAAAAAGACAAACAAACAATTACCACAATACATGTATAAACACCATTTCAAAAATCACATTTAAAAATGTATAAAAAAACAAAAGAACAAAACTATAAAAGAACATACAGCGTGTCAGAAGGGGAAACACACATGTAATAGAGAGGACAATGACATTTTTACTTGATCTGAAATGCTGGCCATATGACAACAGCATATCTCCCAATCTATAAAACATATATAATAAGTGTGAAAATACAAGATAAATATGTTGTCAACCGGTGATACAAGGCAAAGCATTAAATCAGTCATAAAAATGTGTTAAATCGTTTTTAAAATGTAAGCCCCCCCCGGTATCCTTGTTTGCAAAAAAAGATCCAAAACACCTCACGCTTACAAAGTGTTCTAAAATTAAATTAAAGACCTTTTATCTACATGTTTCCTGCAGCAGTAACAGGGCGTGCACCCCACCTGATGATTGTTCATTTGCAGCCTAGCAGTTTTCACCTGGAACAGTTATTTTGTTTTGTTTAAGTGGATATTCATTGCTATACTTGCTCTGTGACTACACAGCACATTGGCTTGCGATCTCGATACAGGAGATTTGTACATTTGAGATGAACATTTATTCAAACAATGGCATGGCAGGGGCTAGATACAGCAGATCCTTGGGTATGCCGCAAGAGAACCCACTGAGGTCGGCAGTGAACCAAGGTCTACACACGTTGGTTGACAATGACTCCCTGAAATTTCTGTTTCGGAATATGGAGAAGCTCATGGTAAGGAAGAGGAAATCTTTTTGGGACAAAATACTTTGACCGAATAACTCACCCTGGAAAGGATACCAAGGGGTTTGCGGATTAAGAAATTCCCTACCTATGAGCTTATGAGAGCCTTAAAACATGACAAACAGATGCTTTAACTCTTTGCTCATTTGAGCTTATGAATGTCATTGCAAAACCTAAAACTGAAGGGATGGATAAAGTACAGAAGGACATATAAGACATTAAGGAGGAGATCATGCCATTCAAGGATACCCCTCTGTTTAATGAATTAGATATTAAACTCAGTGAGAAAATGGATCACATTGAAAAAGGCTTTTTCATCAAAGCTTAATTAAACAAGCTGATGTTAAAAGCTGATTGGATACCCTGCACAGCTGCACCACATTTTACACTCTCCAGTTTTAGTAAATCAACCCCTATGTTACATACTACTGACCTTTGCTGTCTGCATTACGCTCTCCTGACCGTTGCATTCTGTGTTACACTAACCTCTGAATTCTGCATAACTTACTTCGGAACCTCTGAACTCTCCATTACTTATTATTGACCCCTGAACTCTTCACACCTTCTTTACTTACTAATAAAGCCTTGCTGGATTATCTCCTAAGAAATGTATGCTACACCCTGGAGATCTTTGATCTCTTCCATCTTGTTCAAGTATATCTCCACCTCTTCAGTGTTGCCTTTTCCTCTTTTTGTAGTGTGGCTGAAACTTCAAAATCTTACTATTCATGGTTCTGGAAAACATAGTTCTAAAACAGTGGTCTCCAAACTGCGGCACGGGGACAAGATGTGGACCTTTGCTTGCCTTTATCAGACCCTTGTGGCACTATGTCATCCACTGATACCAACAATGAGGCATAATACCCCCCCCCCACACTTAGACCAGTGAAGGGGCACACCTCCTTCCAATTATACCAACGATGGGACACAATTCCTCTCAAGGACACCAACAACTGGGCAAACTGACACCAATGATGGGGCACAGTTCCTCCAACTGACATCAATGATGGGGCACAACTCCTCCCACCAACACCAACAAAGGAGCACAATCTCATCCAATGACACCATTGATGGGGTACAATTCCTCCCAATGACACCAATGATGGTGCACAATTCTTCCCGCTGACACCAAAGATGATGCATTGTTTATTCCCACTGATGTTGGGACATTTTCTACTCCCAATGGCCACAGTTCAGCCCTCCAAAGTCCGAGAAACAGTAAACTGGCCCCCTGTTTATAAAGTTTGGAGACCCTGTTCTAGAAGATGAAAACCACATAATTTTTATACACAAACCTTGGGAGTAGTAAATAATTAAGTATAAAACAACACTATAATAAAACATTATTAAACTTTACAATACTGCTTTTCCATACTTAGATTAATTGGAGCGCATTTCTTAAAACTGTCACATCAGGTCATATGCAGCTTATTTCCCATAGGTCCCTGCAATGCTGAGGTGGCGAGTGATATCTCCTAATGGCTTGTGATTCTTTTAATTAACAATTTACTATGAATTTTTAATGTTTAACTCTGACTTTAATTTCCAGCCTGCCATTTGGGTACAATTAATAGGTGCAAAAATGTTTGAGTTCTAAGAAAAACAATGTTTTAAAAAAAATGAAAGTAGTAATAGGAAAAGTAAACGGTTTATCTGAACAGAAAAAGTCAACTGTTAATGCTTAATTAATGAGACAATGATTTCAGCCACTGCACATACAGTATCACGCAGCATGGAACAATTAAACATCAGACAGAACAGTGTGTTCAACAATAATACAAAGAATTATGGCTGAAAGATGAAAAGTGGATCATAAACTAAAGTGGATGATCTTGATCTTGATCTCTTTTACATCTGACTTATACAAAAGTTTATAAAACATTGCATTTACAATATTAGCTCTTTGTTAACCAAACCCGTGTCCAGACATTTTGGATGCTGCTCAGCAGCAACTATTGGCAGTGCCATCAATTACATAAAGACAGAATGTCTAGACATTTTGAATTACTTAATGGGTAGGTGAGAAGCATAAACAAACACTTGTGTTAATATAAAATTGCTTCCAGTAGAAAAAAAGGGCAAGGATCATTCTAAACACAAACAAAACTGAAAAATTATGCAGCACCCCTGTAACGCTATAGAGGTCAAGTTTTTTTTTTATCTATCTATATATGCACATGCACATCTTTTACAATTATATTTTAGATTGTACTCTATATTTTGGAGTGTGTTCACTTATCTTAGTAAAAAAGTGAAGCTTTGTTTACTGAATATACCCAATCATGTGCAAAGGCCAATTTTAAGCTTTCAGCAACGCGTGGCAGGTGACGTGGCAAGTGACAATCCGCAACGTGTGGCAGGTGATGTGGCAAGTGAACCATCCACAACTTGTGGCAGGTGACATGGCAATCTGCAGGTGAGGTGGCAAGTGACAATTTGCAATGTGTGGCAGGTGATGTGGCAAGTGACAATCTGCAACATGTGGCAGGTGACATGGCAGGTGGACAATCCACAACGTGTGGCAGGTGACACGGCAAGTGGACAATCCACAACATGTGGCAGGTGATGTGGCAAGTGGACAATCCGCAACTTGTGGCAGGTGACGTGGCAAGTGGACAATCCGCAGCGTGTGGCAGGTGACGTGGCAATCCACAGGTGACGTGGCAAGTGACAATCCACAAGGCGTGGCAGGTGATGTGGCAAGTGACACACTGCATCCGCTGACAAGTGATGTGGCAAGTGACACACTGTATCCGCTGACAAGTGACGTGACAAGTTGCATCTGATGGCAGGAGACAGTGGCAAGTGACACGCTACAGCTGAAGACAAGTGACATACTGCATCTGGTGGCAGAAGACAGTGGCATGTGAAACACTAAGGGCTGCCACTGATTCTGCATTATGGTGAATTGAACAATTACATTTTATATTACAATGTAATAATAGAAATAATGCGCTTCAATCATCCTGACACCATAACAACCATGGTGCCGTGATGATTGAAGCAACAACACCAGGTGTTTGAAGTAAAGTGGGCCGGTCTGGATTAAGTCCAGGGCCATATTTTTGTCCCAGTCCAGCCCTGGGCAGAGCACTCGCTGCCATACCCACACAGTGCACAGTGGACAGTCTGTCTGAACCCCCCACCACCACCGCTGCCTCTGACTAAACCCCCCCTCCCCAAGACCACATCTGCCTCTGACTGAACCCCCCTCCCCACACCACATCTGCCTCTGACTAAACCCCCCCCCACCACCACCATCACTGCTCCCTCTGTCTGAACCTCCCCACCACCGCCTCCTCTGTCTGAACCCCGCTTACCACCACAGCTCCATCTGACAGAACCCCCCACCACCACCACTGTTGCATGTAAATTTGACTTCCTGATACATTTAATTTTAGCTTTAATTGTCATGATATAAAATAAAAGATATGAGGGCATTTTGGTGGGCATAATTTTTTTTTTGGGGGGGCAGCATTTTATTCTTGGTCCCATGTCTTGGGCCGGTACTGCTTATTAGGTATTAATCTCCTTGCTAGCAGCATGATTGTACAGCAGTGGGCAGGGGGGTGAGCTGTCAAAACTGCTCAGCAACCTAAGAATTGGTCAGAATGGTGCCAACTGTGACAAACACTTCCCTGGTGGATTTAGTTAAGATGTTTTAATTAATTTTAAATTAGGTAACTGTGGGCCTTTTTTATGCACAAGGCCAGTAGATAATTAATTTATACTGTTGAGGCAGCCCTAAAATTCAGTGGTAATGGCTTTTTGTTGGCTTCTCTACTGCTCTACTCTCACAATACAAATTTCTGGAAATAAAAAGTCAGTTCAAGTATGTCAGATGCAGGTCACCGGAAAATCAAATGCACTTGCAATGAATTCTGAATTATCTTAGAAGAATCTCAAACTGGTGTCAAAGGTGCGCTGCATTTGTCCATCAAAGCATGTCAACACTAGTCCTTAGGTACTTTTTTTTTTTTACTGAAATGCAGATATTGATATTGCCAAATATACAGTTGACAAGAGCACACACTGACTACTACACTAGTCCAAGACAGCATGTAGTAGTTGTTTAGGTAGTGACATAATAAATTATGCCAGACAGGGAGTGTTCTGCCCATATTGTTTATAATAAATGTGTGCAATGTGCTGTTACAGATTATACTGCAATGTTAGTTTACATTGCTGCCATCTAGTGGTCAGAGTTAGTTATTATTTTGCCAGAGCTTGACAGGAAGTGGTATTTTCCTCAGAGTGAAAGGCAGTAACCTTTAACCTGGAACTGTATTTCCTTCATTTCATGACTGCTCCTGGATCTAGAAGACTGCATGCAGAAGAGCTCTTGATCTATTCCTAATGATTGAATTGTCTGTGAGTACTCTCACTGATAGAGTAAGGCTGCTGTATAATGTTTAATATACTGACACATATGTTTTGTTTATGCTTTTGTTGTAGTTTTACAAAGTTATTTGGAAAAAAGAATACATCCAGATCTGATGTCTCATGTTTCTTGACTTCTGAATTATTGTTAAGCTGTCTGACTAGTGTTATACAACAGTTCAATAACGCGAAGCAGAACACTTACAATACTGAAATGCAGATATTGATATTGCCAAATATACAGTTGACAAGAGCACACACTGACTACTACACTAGTCCAAGACAGCATAGTGTAGCACCTGACTTCGTACTGTTGTGAGTTTGTGAATGAAAGCGCACTTTGTGAACTGCAGTCATTCACCACACAAGCTGAAACGGTCCACTCTCTTTGTTCACCTGAATAGCAGGCTGCAGGTTTTGGTTCTGTGTAAATGAAAGAAGATGCACTGCCTGCCATGCCTTCTCTCCATCTCCTTTGATCAGCTAGGCAGGTGGGTGATCCAGTTATCAACAATACAGATCAGCAGATTTAGCTGAGGACAAGTGCTTTGTGCACAGGATCCCTTGGGGGTATACATCTTCTTTATAGGGAAGCCTTGCAGAAAAAAAGTAATTTCATTAAAATAAAGGCCCTATAATAAAACCCCCAAAATACCAACCCTTGAAATAAAAGGTATTTTTTTAAAGAGGATCCTTGCCACAAAAAATGTTGCCAGGTAAAATACAGCAGCTAAAGGTGGCCGCTGACCTCAAATCAACCACAAAATGAAAGACAAAAAGCCTCCAATAATAACATAAAAACACAAGATACAGTACAGAAATATTCAGTTTGTCAGCTTTTCCTATGAATTCCAATTCACTTATGCTATGGCTGCCCTGTGCCCCCTTTTATAATGAGGAGTTGACTTAACCAAAATCCTCCTTATTGATTTTTGTAAGCCTGCTAGAATGTATAGGTCATGCAGTATGAGTCTGCACATGAATTTTGTTGCAGAAGAGCATTTTAAAGCTTGTTTGGCTGTACTTTTCCTATAGATCACAGGAGTGCAGTTCATGTTGCACTCCTGTGACCCGTTTTTAGCTAACAGCAAGCTAAAGTAGGCTGTCGACTGATGTCACAGCACCTGGTTCAGCTTCTCATAAAGCTGCTGAGTGCTTGAGCCAACCGCTCCCTCTCTTCCACAGCCCAGCACTCCAGTGAGTGCTGCAGGGGCAGAGCAGAGAGAGTCACCACTCTTTGCTCAGAGTGTCAGGGAGAAATGAGTGATCAGCGGTGTCTGATCACTCAGTTCTCAATCTCAGAGCCGGTATGGGACAGATGCAGCATCGGATCGATGCTGCATCCACCTAGGTAAATACAATCTCACACTTCTCTTTTAAACTCAAAGGATTTCCTTTTAACTCATGTTTGCCTGTGAACCAAACCCTATCCTTATTCCAGACTAAGGCTTTATATTTTTAACTAAGAATTTTCTTGATGACTTGTTCCGTGATAGTGAAAAAAATGTTAACGTGTTTAAAGAGGAAGTAAACCCTGATGGGTTTTACTTCCTCTTTTACTAGCTGCAAAGCCTGCAAAAGAAAAGCATAATGGGGTAGTATGCATCGCATACTAGGCCATTATGTGCCACTTACCTGAAAAATTTATTTCCACAACGTCCCCTGTGTGGGCAGCGTCCATCTTCTTGCCCTCTTCCTTCAGGGGCGTGGACTCCGGCTCTGTGATTCGCTGGAGCTGCGTGATGTCACTCCTGTGCATATGCACGGGAGCTGCGACCTGTGGCATACGCTAGGGAAGAAATGGCCTTTAGTTTTGTTTCTTCCCCGTGCATGTGCCGTACCAATTTCCGATGGACTACAAGTGAAATATCTCCTAAACGGTGCACGTTTAGGAGATATTTCCACTACCTATAGATAAGCCTTATTCTAGGCATACCTCTAGGTAAAAGTACAAAAAATGGGGTTACAACCACTTTAAAATTCAAAGCTAGCCAAACATGGTTTAAAATGTTAACAAGGTAAAAAAAAGATAACAAGAGCGCTGAAGTACAGGCATCCTATTGACCCTACAGTGCCTGTAGTTACATTGATGTCTGTGGAGCCCCTGGGATCTTTTTTTTTTTCTCAAAAAATTTCATCAGAAGAGAAAGAAAGAATATACAGGATACAAAACAAGAAAATATAGGTGGTTATATTCTACCAAAGACAAGAAATAACATGTCAGGAAAATCCATACATAGTTCACTCTAAATTCAAACGAGAATAGACATCTTAAGATTTTACAGAGAGGAATAAAAGGGTAATAACGGTAATATATAGGATTATCAGGATCAGTTTTGACACCAGTCTGTCCACAGTTACCATGAACTGTCAAATAATTGGCTCTTGCCTGTACTGGTAGAGAGGGATTTTTCATAGTTTTTTGAACTAGAGATAAGACTTCCGATTTGTTAGGGGGCTTGAGAAGCTTTTCAGTGTCTGGCTATTACCGTTCTTGCAGCAACAAGAACGTGGGTCGTCACAGTGCGAAATGATGGTTATCAATTTGTAAGTTCTGGATTGCTAGGGTAGGGTTGGGTTTAAGGAAGATCCCCGTGATGTTAGAAATTAATTTAAATATTTCTCTCCAGAAACTTGAGAGATTTCTGTAGAACCAAAATATATGGTACAGAGTACCCGTCTGCCTACAGCCTCTCCAGCATAAGGTGGAGTTCTGTGGGGAGAATTTGGACAGTTGGTAGAGGGGTATAATACCAGCTGGTGATTATTTTTTGTAGCAGTTCCCATTGGTTGGTGCAGTAAGATGATGAGTAAATAAATTAAGGCTTGATTCACACCTAAACCGGCTGTGGATCACGCAGCAATGCTGTCCATCCCTGTTCTCCATTTCAGGGATGAATCAGGGCAAAATCTTTACCTGAATTTGGCCCTGAAACAGAGGCAAAGACGCACGTTTCTGTGCAGTGCGCTCGGCAGCCGTCCTGGAGACATGAATTGGCTCCATAAAGAGACGGTCATATTCTCCTGCTATGTGAATTGGATGCTGGGAAACCTGCATCTAATTCACATAGGTGTGAACCCAGCCTTAAATCAGAAAGACGCTGGGAGGGGGGAAAAAATTGTTCAATGTCTGATTTCCATTTAAGTATTGGATTTGTTTTCTCAAAAGCCAACTTTTGATGTAGTAAGTTGTAAAATAGTGTAATTCCCCTGGTGTTTGTGAGCCCCTGGGATCTTAGACTGTACACAAGATAATAAAGAGGAACTAAACCCTCAAATTCTTTACAGCTAAGGTAGTTGCCATTTTAGCCTCCATTTGATCTGCAATTGACATGGAGCTGCAGATGTGAACAGCTATGACACCAGCTGTTTGATGGCATTGCAGTTTGGGTAAGAGTTAACATATGCACACTAGTAACTGTGACAGTTACCATTCAAGGCATGCCTTAAATGTACTGTAACTGTTCAGGGAACACTTAAATCACTGGGTGTATTTCCGCTTCAATTGCGCTACTAGATGAGATTAAGCTCCAGCCCTCATCCCCTGCCTACTGAGGCTAAAATGTCAGAGCCTCAGTGGGTAGTAGAGGTTTACCAATTGACATTTCAATGACGCTTGCATCATTTCAGCATTATGGTTAATGTAGATACTTTTTTTTGGCAAGGTCAGGTTTACTTTAACAATGACAGACTAAAAGTGACAGAGCGAATGACATATGCTGAATTAAAACATACACACAATGCTACATTAAACATATACTAATGCAGCAGATTACAAATCAGACAGTGACACAAACACACAGAAAGTCACCAACAATGTCAGACAAAATATGTCACATCCCTTTTTAAAATATGCACAGACTGGAAATCCAGCAGCTTTTGAGTTTCTTCCCAGAAGTGTGTTATTTTTATCGCAATACAGAATGATATTTCATTATTGGCAGGGTATATAGTTAGTAAAAGTGTCAGTATTAACGCACTGAACAGGCTAGTTAGATTTTGTGGTCATATGAATCCAGTACATATCACTTTAACCTTTCCCACTTCCAGACAATTGACCAGTCTGATGATAAGCTTCAAAATATATATTGTGAGAGCCAATTATTGATAGCGCTAAAGACATTTGAGGCTATTAGGCAACTTCATTGATACTTTGTTGTTGTTTTGTCTTTGTTCATAAGTGGGGGTAAGAGTAGGTAGGAAAACCTTTAGAAAGGGGACCATTTCCCCTCCAAATATTAGCCGGTTCCTCACTTTTGTATAGGGTGTCTGTGTATACTTTTCTGCATTGCTTTCTGATATGAATAAACTCATGATTACTGTGTAATTTATTGTTATAGAGTCAATCATTAAACTGTATAAGTTTTTTTTAGCACTGACCCCCGAAGGAGCTGCTGGTTTGATTTGGGCCTGCACTCTGTTAATAAACCCCCACTGACTTGACTCAGTCCCCTTGACACAGCTGTGGTGCAATATAATACAATACACAATACAATATAATATACCTGTATTGTCACCTCAGGATCCACTGGCTCCACCTGCAATGGGAGAATAACAATACTCCACACAATAAGGTACTTAACCAAACACGTACTTTCTGATAAACTGATACTCAATGATTGTACTGTCATCTCAACATAAAATGACAGGACAATGAATTTTAACCACTTGTCGCCCACCATATAACAGAATGACGGCGGCAAAGTGGTTTCAAAATCCTGACCGGACGTCATAGGACGTGATCAGGATTTTGAGCCGATGCGCGCCCCCGGGGGCACGCATCGCGGCAATCGTTGTTGTGGTGTGTCGGTCTGACACTCCGCAACTACGATCTTGGTAAAGAGTCTCCGACGGAGACTCTTCACCACGTGATCAGCCATGTCCAATCACGGCTGATCACAGTGTAAATAGGAAATGCCGTTGATCGTTTTTTCCTCACTCGCGTCTGTCAGACGTGAGTAGAGGAGAGCCGATCGGCTGCTCCTCTGATCGGGGGGGTCTGTGCTGATCGATTATCAGCGCAGCCCCCCAAGGATGCCCACACTGGACCACCAGGGATGCCACCAGACCACCAGGGATGCCACCAGACCACCAGGGATGCCCAGCACCAGGTATGCCACCCTAGACCACCAGGGATGCCAGTCAGTACCCACAATGGATGCCAATCAGTGCCCACAATGGATGCCAATCGGTGCCCACAATGGGCATCACTGATTGGCATGCATTATTGTTTGGCACTGGCATCTATCAGTACAATACATTACACTGCAATGCCGCCTATCAGTGCCCATCCGTGCCACCTATCTATGCCCATCCATGCCGCCTATCCATGCCAATCCGTGCCACCTATCAGTGCCAATTTGTGCCACCTATCAGTGCCCATCCATGTCGCCCATCAGTGCCACCTATCAGTGCCCATCAGTGCCGCCTATCAGTGCCCATCAATGCCACCTCATCAGTGCCACTTCATTGGTGCCACCTCATTGGTGCCCATCAGTGCTGCCTTATCAGTGCCCGTCAGTGCAGCCCCATCAGTGTTGGTGTTCTTAGGGTCGTGGTTGGCATTTTTCTTCCTTCAACCAGGGTGAATCGAGTTAATGCCAAAGAGCTCAATTTTGGTCTCATCTGACCACAGCACTTTCTCCCAATCCTTCTCTGAATAATTTAGATGTTCATTGGCAAACTTCAGATGGCCCTGTACATGTACTTTCTTGAGGAGAGGAACTCCGTGGGCGATGCAGGATTTCAATCCATGGTGGTGTATTGTGTTACCAATGGTATGTTTGATGACTATGGTCCTAAATGCCTTGAGATCATTTACAAGCTCCACCTGTGTAGTTCTGGGCTGATCCCTCACTTTTCTCATGATCATCCTTACCCCATGAGGCAAGATTTTGCATGGAGCTCCAGACCGAGGGCGATTGATGGTTATTTTGTATTTCTTCCATTTGCGTAAAATTGCTCCAACAGTTGTCTCCTTCACATCAAGCTTCTTGCTGATGTCTTGTAGCCCATTCCATCCTTGTGCAGGTCTACAATATTGTCCCTGATGTCCTTTGACAGCTCTTTGGTCTTGCCCATGACGATGAGTTTTGAATTTGAACTATTTTGTTGACAGGTGTCTTTTATACACATAACGAGGTGTCGTTAATAGCACCTCCTTAAATTGACAGGACTAATCTGTGTACCACATGAGCACATACTGTAGCCAGTCTGTGGGAGCCAGAATTATTGATGGTTGGTAGGGAATCAAATGTATTGATTATTATTATTTTACTCACTGAACTGCAACTCAATTTATAACATTTGTATCATGTGTTTTCTTTTTTCTTAGATTTTTGGTTGATATTATGTCTCTATCATTTAACCACTTTCCGACCGGACCAATTTGCAGTCAAAGGACCAGGCCCCTTTTTGCGATTCGGCACTGCGTCGCTTTAACTGACAATTGCGCGGTCGTGCGACGTGGCTCCCAAACAAAATTGACTTTCTTTTTTCCCACAAATAGAGCTTTCTTTTGGTGGTATTTGATCGCCCCTGCGGTTTTTATTTTTTGCGCTATAAACAAAAAAGAGCGACAATTTTTAAAAAAAACGCAATATTTTTTTATTTTTTGCTATAATAAATATCCCCCAAAAATATATAAAAAAACATTTTTTTTCCTCAGTTTAGGCCGATACGTATTCTTCTACATATTTTTGGTAAAAAAAATCACAATAAGCGATTATTGATTGGTTTGCGCAGAAGTTATAGCGTTTACAAGATAGGGTATAGTTTTATAGCATTTTTATTAATAATTTTTTTTTTATTAGTAATGGCGGCGATCAGCGATTTTTATTGTGACTGCGACATTATGGCGGACACATTGGAAATTTTTGACACATTTTTGTGACCATTGTCATTTATACAGCAATCAATGCTATTTAAATGCATTGATTCCTGTATAAATGACACTGGCAGTGAAGGGGTTAACCACTAGGTGGCAGTGTAGGGGCTAAGTATGCCTAGGGGTGTGTTTCTTACTGTGGGGGGCGTGGCTGTCAGCTAGTGAATGCTGATCTCTGCTCCAATCACAGGGAGCAGAGATCGGCGTCACTAGTTGCTAGGCAGAACTGAGAGATGCTGTTTATTTCCGCATCTCCCCGTTCAGCCTTCCTGTGAGACGATCGCGGGTGTCCCAGCGGCGATCGAGTCCGCGGGACCCGCGACCGGCCTCACGGGGGTCCCGACCGGCGCGGGGCTTAAAAAGGGACTTATATATACCCCCTATGTCTGTCCGTGCCATTCTGCCGACGTACATCGGCGTGCGACGTTCGGGAAGCGGTTAAAATACACCTATGATATAAATTATAGACCCCCTGATTTCTTTGTAAGTGGGCACACTTACTAAATATGCAGGGGATCAAATAATTATTTTCCCCACTTTAGCTTAGTGAACGAGGTGAAGCTCTTCTGACTTCCATCATCCAATCATATGTAAGCAATTGTGTTTTATTTTTATTTTCTTTAAACGTGATTGTGCAATATTTGCAAAGTGAAACTTCACCACATTCACTAAGTTCTGAGGCAACTTCCCTTGCAAAGTGAACACCCTATGGTGAATCAAGTCCAATGTGTTTTATCTTAACTTCATACACAAAAGACTTGAAAAAACACTGCATTTTCATGCATTTTATGTTTATTTTTCAGTTCGTAAAAGTACTTTTCTGTTAGCCTACTTGTCTATGCACACATAGGCGCTTACAGGCATATTAGAAAAGAAGCATTTACAGGCTTAAAAAAAAATTATAATAATTAAGGCGAGAAGAACCGGAGAGCGGGAGAAGAGGCCGGACAGCGGGAGAAGAGGCCAGAGAGAGTGGAGAAGAACCGGAGAGAGCAAAGAAGAGGCCGGAGAGCGCAAAGGAGTCGGAAGAGATCCCCAAGTCAGAAGAAGACCACCGGAGCTGCCTAATAAATTACTTTAAAAACCTGTCTAGTGTGTTTTTTTTATTGAGTCTTTTCCCCAGGTGAATGGGTAGGGGTACGATGTACCCCATACTCATTCACATAGGGTGGGGAGCCAGGATCTGGGGGCCCCCTTATTAAAGGGGGCTCCCGGATTACGATAAGCCCCCTGCCCGCAGACCCCGACAACCAAAGGCCAGGGTTGTCGGGAAGAGGTCCTTGTCCTCATCAACATAGGGACAAGGTGCTTTGGGGTGGTGGGGCTGCAGGGCACCCCCTTCCCCAAAGCACCCACCCCCATGTTGAGGGCATGTGGCCTGGTATGGTTCAGGAGGGGGGACGCTCGCTCGTCCCCACCCCCTTTCCTGACTGACCAGGCTGCGTGCTCGGATAAGGGTCTGGTTTGGATTATGGGGGGACCCCCACGCTGTTTTTTCGGCATAGGGGGTTTCCCTTAAGATCCATACCAGACCTAAGGGCCTGGTATGCTCTTGGAGGGAGAGTCCATGCCGTTTTTTTATTTAAAATTTGGCATGGAGTTCCCCCTTAAGATTCATACCAAACACAGTGCCTGGTATTGGCGGGGATCCAAGTCAGATCCCTGCACCAGTGTGAACCCAGCCTCAATGTCAGCAATGCTTGTCGCTCATTGTGAAAGGAAAAAACACATTTTTCCTTTCCCGATGCAAGCCAGCTTGGTGCTGGCTCCTGTGACGATGCTCGCAGGATGTCAATCTCGCCGATAAAAGCGGTGAGATTGACACAATATCACGGGCAGCTACTGTAGTGTTAAGCCCACTGCTACGTCAAAGTACCCCAAAATCAGTGGGTCCTACGCTATCCATATTTTCTGAATATGCTCACGTGTTTTTAAATAGCCTTGCAGGAGTTAAATGTCATTTTTGTATGTGTGTGCTGTAATCTTTTTTTCTGCCATTTAAACTATTCTCACTGATTGACAGTCCACATCAGGCACCTTTTATATCAATATTACTATCTTCTGCTAGTGTTATTTATAGGTGTCAGGCATGCATTTTAGGTGTGCATTCCTGAGTTTTTTTTCTAGTAGTCATATTCCCATAGCACTATGATTGTATATATCAACATTATTTTAATAGTTTTAAAACCATGCTCATCTGTATAATGCTCCTGCTTATCATATACTTATCACAAGGGACCATATCTCACATATTCTATCCTTTAAAACTTTACTGACTTATGACATTGACATGCCCTACTTCCATAAAGATTCATTATAAAATGGAAATATCAAAAATGGCATGTATTTAGGAGATATGAATTTCATTTAATTTGAACTCTTCTTTAGATGTGTGGTAAGTATCTGTGCTGTTAGTGATTTTTTGACATTAAGATCACTTTAAATGCAAATACAGTAGTGTATCAGGAGCATTAGCACTTAAATTTGAGACAAGATAACATCTGATTAGTAGCATGTTAAATGTAGCTGATGTAAGTTTGACACAAAGCTGCCTGGACTCAAGGGAGTCTGTAAAGTTAAAATATTTAGCAAGGGAAAAATTCTCATTACAAAGTCATTAATAATATTAATTGACTGTAACTAAGTCAAAGAAATAAAAAGAATATAGTTTTCAGATAAGAAATGTTGCCATGAGCTGTGTCTTAGGAAGAAATCTGGTAGGAAATGTGAAAATTTGCAGTTAATGTCCCCATTCAGACTAATAAATTGTTCATATTCAAACAAGAGAATGAATTAATCATTGCAATTAATCTATGCAAAGCAGCATCTTTAAATTACCATAAATTGTTAATAGGGAGATGTCTCAAAAATAAACCATGCAGTTGCTCGTTTTGATAAAATGACTGCTACCATTAAAGCATTTTAAAACTAGCCATTTTTTTTGCCTATCAGGTCAGTGTTCTTGACAGATCAAAACCTCCGAAACTGCATTTGTCATCCAAGTTATAAGTTATGATGGGTATGAAAAAAATGAAAAATGGGATGGAAAAAAATGAAGAATCTCTTGTTCTTTTGACCTCTGTTATCAAGTCGAGTCTTTCATCAAGTTTTTCACTTTTACTTTAAGCATTAAAACTTTCAAAGTCTCTTACATATGAGGCATATACTATACTATATATATATATATATATAATTTTATATACGGTATATGAAATTTAAACCCTTTATTTTATTTAATGTGTTATTATGTGACTTTACATTTTTTTATCAGTTTTGTGGTTTATACCACAGCATATGTCAGGGTTTAGATTTGCTTCTTTTACAAAACAAACTTTTTAAAATGTAATTCATTTATTTCAGGTATTTCTATTTATTTATAGCACTGACAATTAACACAGTGCTTTGCATACTGTACATTCACATCAGTTTGTTTCAAGCCCAATCAGAGCTAAAAACAAAAAAGCAGAAAGATACATTCAAATATGTAAAAAAAAGTTGAACACATGTTTCTTACTGTGCTTGATAATGAAATTGCTCCCCAGTACCAGCCCACAATTCAAGGAATAGGCAGCAGACTGCAGAACAGCACTACAGTCTCTCCAAAGTAGTCCAGGACACTCAAAACTGAGTCACATGTAGAAATCTCTAAACCAAGGGAATATGAACTTTGTGGAGCTCTAGCTGGACAGAGGGAGGGGGTTCTGGACTGCTGCAAAGAAACCACTGCCCCACACAGATCCCAGCTGTCATCCTCTACAGCCTGCTGCCTGTATCTTGAATTTTGGGCTGGTGTTGGGGAGTAGGGATGAGTATCTGGTTTGAGTCAATCGAAATCCAAGCTGTTTGAAGTTTATTGCAGATGAAAGTCATTCATTTAGTCAGAGTATTACTATCCTCCCAATGTTGAGGGCATGTGGCCTGGCATGGCTTGGTGGAGGGCATGTAGGGTGTACTCCAACATATAGAAAAAATATATTATTGTCCCTAAATGACTATCCCCCATGGCAGCGTCCAGCTACCCATAACTTTTTTTAACTAGGATTTCAGACTAGGTTTGTGAACTATTCCCACAAACTAAGCCCAGAGATCAGAGAACTCCCCCCTGACAATACCTTCATCTGCTTTTCTCCTTAGAAGGAACGCACCATTTTTGTTCAAGTATCACATCTACTTGTTAAATCGGGATGCTTACTCCAAGTTGACACAATCATGTAAATCCACTGTGCTCACTAATAGCAGTCACAAATTAGCACCCTGCTGCAACCTCTCACCTTGTGAATTCCTAGAAAATTACAGTTTTGCAGTCTAACCATTTGGGTGGGGGGATATTTTACAGTTGAAGACACCATCTCAGCCTAGGCAAAGTCGCACAACCTGAGCTCAGTGACAGCTTTTCAATAATAAAAGGTACAGTGGCAGCAGTTAAAAAAAATGCTATTTCTGAATATTGTGATATGTCGGGAACTTATTAATGCAGACTTGTAAGGTTACTAAGAGATCCACTTTATGGTGGCCATAAACAGTACTATGCCCTACACCTTTTTTGATCTGATAACTGATGTTACACTAATGCCTTGTACACACAGTCAGACATTCCGACCACAAAATCCGTCTGATTTTTTCTGACGGATTTTGTCTGAAACTTGTGATGCACACACATGGTCGGACAAAGTTGTCGGAAAATCCGATCGTTCCGAACGAGGTGACGTATAAAACATACGACGGGACTACGTAGAGGCCAGTAGCCAATAGCTTTCATCTCCAAATTTCTTCTAAGCATGCGTTCGGAAAAAGTCTGATCGGATTTTGTTGTCGGAAAGTTTTAGATCCTGCTCTCAAATTTTTCCGATGGAAAAGTGCCGCTAGAGCCCACACACAATCAGATTTTCCGACAACATAATCCGATTTGACTTTTTCCATCGGAATATCCAACCATGTGTATGGGGCATTAGAGTCTTTTAGGACTACACTAAAGTAGATTAATGAATGTTTCCGACAACTGCATAATTTCCTTCTGTAATGGGGCCAAACTTTCCTTCTCCTTATTAAAAATTGGATAGGAAGCAAAAGTCTATATGTATGTTGCTTCAATCTAACAGTCATGTTGATAACCACTTGCTGACTGCTGCACGCCGATATACGTCGGCACAGTGGCAGCGGTGGGCAAATGGGCGTACCTGTATGTCCCCTTTAAGAGGCGGGGGTGGTGTACTACCACCATGTACAGCGTGACCGTGCTCTCGGGACCGGTGGACTCGATGTCTGCCGATCTCCCGGTGATCGTGTCACGCAGCCTCAGAACGAGGAAATGCTTATGTAAACAAGGCATTTCCCCGTTCTGCCTTGTGTCATGACAGAGATCACCGTTCCCTGTCATTGTGAGGAGCGATCGCTATCATGTGACTAGTAGCCCATCCCCCCACAGTTAGAATCACTCCCTAGGACACACTAAACCCCTTCATCGCCCCTAGTGGTTAACCCCTTCACTGCCAGTGTCATTTTCACAGTAATCAGTGCATTTTTATAGCACTGATTGCTGTATAAATGACAATGGTCCCAAAATTGTGTCAAAAGTGTCCGATGTGTCCGCCGTAATGTCGCAGTCCCGACAAAAATCACAGATCGCCGCCATTACTAATAAAACATTTTTTATAATAAAAATGTCATAAAACTATCCCCTATTTTGTAGACGCTATAACTTTTGCGCAAACCAATCAATATACGCTTATTGTGATTTATTTTACCAAAAATATGTAGAAGAATACATATCGACCTAAACTGAGGAAAAGTTTTTTTTATATATTTTTGGGGATATTTATTATAGCAAAAAGTAAAAAATATTGTGTTTTTTTTTCAAAGTTGTTGCTTTTTTTTGTTTATATCGCAAATAAATAAAAACCGCAGAGGTGATCAAATACCACCAAAAGAAAGCTATATGTGTAGAAAAAAAAAGGATGTCAATTTTGTTTGGGTACAACTTCGCACAACCGTGCAATTGTCAGTTAAAGCGACACAGTGCCGAATTGCAAAAAGTGCTCAGGTCAGGAAGGGGGAAAATCTTCTGGGGCTGAAGCCGATAATCTAATAAACAGGAAGTGCAGAGACAGGGCTTAAATCAGGAAGCTCATGGGAGGAGCAAAGAGTTCAAGGTTCAGCAAAAGTCAAGGCGCAAGGCAGGGTTGTCCAATGGATCAGGAAAGGTAATGTCCGGTAGATCAGCAAGTAGAGTCATTGCCAAACACAGCAAATATCCCAGATTCAAGTTCAGGCTCTGACACTCTGCCTTGAAAAGGGGATCCCGTTATGCCTGTTGCTTTATGTGAATAAACAAAAGCATTGTCACTAAGATTCTAAGCCTCCTATAAGAAAAGTAGAGCAGACTGACACATTAAAAAACACTTAAAAAAAAAAAAATGCTTTTATTGATGAATAATTTGGCACCAGAAAACCAATCATTTTGGTGGCCTTGATTTAAATCTGTAGAGACTTTACAACAAGCTGCCACAAAGGTTAAAATACGATGCCTATAACACTGCTTTGTGCCAGAACAATGTGGGCGAAGCACAGACAGGAATACTGGTATATTTGTTGGAAACATATTAATTTGTGTAATTAGAGAAAAAGATACAGTGCCTTGAAAAAGTATTCACACCCCTTAAAATTTTCCACATTTTGTCATGTAAAAAACAAAAACATAAATGTATTTTATTGTAATTTTATGTGATAGACCAACACAAAGTGGCATATAATTGTGAAGTGGAAGAAAAATGATAAATGGTTTTCAAAATGTTTTGCCAATAAATATGTGAAAAGTGTGCCATGCATTTGTATTCAGCCCCCTTGAGTCAATACTTTGTAGAACCACCTTTGGCTGCATGTTAGAAGAGTATGAGGGATGTATGTTGGGCAATTATGACCCTACAAAGGTATCATCCCATATAAAACAATTACTGAATAAGAACACAAATGGGGTGGGACTTTACACATACCTTACAGGGTCTAATAAATACACATAGCAAATAGGTTAAAAAAATAAACAGATCTTTAATTTCCATATACAAATGTTTAGCTTTAAAAAAAATTGAATACAACTGGTTAAAATCACAGTTATTGTAAGTTTATCCAGGGTGTTCTGGTCCTGGCTGAAGAATCGATAAAACTTGCCTAAGCGTTTCACGGGGAGTCTCGCTTCATCTGGGCCTTGTATTGGAGCACACATTTGTACATATACTGCAAAGATATACAAACATATTATTGACGAATAATGTATATATACATTAGCAAATAATTATATTACCAAGAAATATTAAACATTAAAAACTTAATATACTGAGTCATGTTGCTTTAAAATTTTGTACTGGTATCCTAAAAGAGCTTGTTACATACACCACAGCATGTCATGGGCAAAGAGAGTGAGCAGGGAGGACAAATTAGCTCAAGTAAAATATAAGTATAAACATAAACTGTATTATAACATCCATATTCATACCTAGAAAACTACCAAAAAGACTGCTGATTCACCTGTGTAGGCTTTGTCAGTAGGTCCGGTGGAGAAGAAGCCTGGGGAGCCTGTGGGGATTAGCTCTGTGTCCCCCAAAGAGAAAACAGACTCCTATGTGATGATGGAGATACAAGTAAACTTAGTGGTGATATCAGGGAAATGGGGGCTAGGGAAGGCAAAGGAGGAAGGGATGGGGAAAGGAAAAAGAGGGAAGGAAGGAAAAGAAGGGGAGATGGGGGACATAAGGGGCATGGGGACTTTATATGAAACAAATAAATAAATTTGAGAAAAAAGAAAATGTTGGGACACTACTCGGGTAAGGTGAGAACTTGATACAATGTATATGATGTTCAGTAGTGACCATGATGAGCGTACTGTATTGTTAAATATATCTTTAATTAAATAAATGAGTATCATACAGAGTAGGTAAAACATAAATAGTAACATCATTTTAAAATAATGATTGGTAGCATAGTACACAATATGACATATGATACAGTAGATATCAACAGTACACACAAAAGAATGGGCACAAACATCATGAACATGTAATTGCTGGCTCAACTTGATATACCCATGGTGTAAACATGGATACTGTGACATGACATCAAATATGAAAGCTCTATGCATTTCGTGGATTGTATCCACTCATCAGGAGCGGCTACATGGGAATACCTGTAATGAATATTAAGTAACTAGTTTAGTAATAGTTAATTAATACAGGAAGAGAAGGAGCAACAAAGTGGTCCTGTCACTTTTACCTGTAGGAATGTAGTATAGGTAGTACAGAGCAGATGGGTAGTGAAAATATAGTGATGTGTTGCACCGGGGGATGAATGACCATCCCCCCGGGAGCTGAGGCGGCAACAGAGGCAACAGCAGGATTGACCCCTCCAGAGACAGAATCGAAGATATTGGGATGAGCCAAATTTCCCTTCCAGTACTGTAATACTGAGTGTAAGCCAGATATGTGCACTGTAGTGATGACACAAAAAATCCAAATGAGCATGTGAGCATAGTAACACAGACCGTGTGAAGGGGGAATGAGGGACAAGGGGGGGGGGGGGGGAAGTGGTGAAAGAGAAAGGATAGAGAGTGGGGAGACTGGTGTAGAGTAGACAACTCCTAGGATAGGAGGGGCTAGAAGTGGATTAGACAAGTGAAGGGTAACAGCCCCCAGAGGGAACATGGCACCACAATGCCGGTTAAGTGTTTGCATAAAGTGAGAAGAAGAATTATATAAATAAATATAGTGATCACCATGGGGTGTGTGAGACCAGAATGGGTGATAGAGTGGAGGTTACCTGCCATCGAACAGTGTGCCGCCAACGTCACGCTATAACGTGCTCTGAGGGGGGAGGCGATACACACAGGCGGAGAACCGCCTATATGTAGACACCTAATCCACCGTCAGTGTAGGCACGCAGATGGTAGACTAGCACGCCGGCACGCGGCGTCAACTTGACGTCAGTCGTGCGTGTGTGTAGGGCGTGGCGTCGACGCGCAGCGGGTACACACCCCCCACGTCCCGCAATCATAGGAATGAGGGGGTGGGGAACCGACACGGTGCGCGTCGCAGCTCCCGGAAGTAAGCAAAAAACAAACCCCCGGCGCTGTGACCACAATCAACATGAAAATAAAGTAGCAAAACAGGATATCCCAATATTGCCAAAAACCTAAGTTGGCGCTTGATGTAAAGCAGCAGTATTCATGGAATAAAAACAGTAGATGAGAGTGTGTTTCCATCCCTAATAAATTTGAGAAAAAAGAAAATGTTGGGACTTTGTATGAGACCTTGACTATCCAGTACATAGGTCTCCATCCCTAATATATTGGAAAAGAAGGGGAGATGGGGGACATAAGGGGCATGGGGACTTTATATGAAACACACTACTCCCTCTGGGGGCTGTTACCCTTCACTTGTCTAATCCCCCGGTGCAACACATCACTATATTTTCACTACCCATCTGCTCTGTACTACCTATACTACATTCCTACAGGTAAAAGTGACAGGACCACTTTGTTGCTCCTTCTCTTCCTGTATTAATTAACTATTACTAAACTAGTTACTTAATATTCATTACAGGTATTCCCATGTAGCTGCTCCTGATGAGTGGATACAATCCACGAAACGCGTAGAGCTTTCATATTTGATGTCATGTCACAGTATCCATGTTTACACCATGGGTATATCAAGTTGAGCCAGCAATTACATGTTCATGATGTTTGTGCCCATTCTTTTGTGTGTACTGTTGATATCTACTGTATCATATGTCATATTGTGTACTATGCTACCAATCATTATTTTAAAATGATGTTACTATTTATGTTTTACCTACTCTGTATGATACTCATTTATTTAATTAAAGATATATTTAACAATACAGTACGCTCATCATGGTCACTACTGAACATCATATACATTGTATCAAGTTCTCACCTTACCCGAGTAGTGTGTTTCATATAAAGTCCCCATGCCCCTTATGTCCCCCATCTCCCCTTCTTTTCCAATAGATTGTCCCAAGTTACAAGAGGCAACATTGAAGAGTGAATCAAACCACACCTAAGCTTTTGCTTATCCTTGCAGCATAGATAGAACCATGAAAAAATCTATATGAAAACCAATAAAAGGCTATTTTAGTAACTCTAGGTAAAGTGAACCCAGAAGGTAGAACACAGATAGAGGAATTGTACTAGAAATGTCATCCATTTTAAAGGGTTCCTCACCTATATTAACAGCTTATTGGGTGTACATACTTCCACCATCTGTGTCTTCAAATGAATGACCAGCCACATGCAAGCAGCCATGGGTACATAAGATTTTGCTCTGACTTTGAGTACGACTTGTCCTTTGACCAATCAAAACAATCCCAGAATGACATAAATTTCTTTTACTGCTGCTATAATCACCATGTCGGTTGTCACAAGTAGGATGGTTAGGGCAAGGATCCTGCTTTGGTTCAACTTCAATGATATTCAATGGGCTGAAGTAGGACCAAAGTCAGACCAAAGTAGTGCAGGGAGCATTTTCAAAGTCAGACCGACTTGTGTCAGACCAGTTAAGACGGCTCTCATAGGGAATCATTGACTTGCACACGTCATGCAACGTGAGCTCCCAATGTCGGAGCGTTTGTCGTACAAGTGTGAACCCAGGGAGTCTGTTCCAATTACAGGGGGAGGGTGGAGGAATCCCTGAGACCGCCCCCATCGCCCAGATCAAAAGTCCAGGAGGGCCATATTGGATCCAGAGGTCAGGGAGCGAGCTCATCTGTTCACTGACCTGCCAGCATGGGGTGTAGACCAAGGCAGCACCCCATGAAAGTCCCTCTCCAGTGCATAAGCTTAGAGAGAGAGAGAGAGACCCACATAGATGGAACCGAATGCCGGGTCATGCCGGGAAAGTGATGGAAAGTGTATTCTGCCCTGGAAACGCCTCTGCTGGGTTCTGGCATATTAACAAAATACTGGTATAGCAAAAAAACAAAAATTTCAAGATTTTTATTAGTTTTTCAAAACATAAATAACAAAGGAAAAATTATACAGTTACATATTCTAGATACTGCATCTCTAGGATAACTGGATCAGTTTCAGAACTAATAAATTTCCATATAATGTTATTATCACAAAATAATGGTAGCTTAAATATCTATACAAGTGGATAGGCTCCTAGAAAACGAGAAAAAATAACAAGATAGGAAGATTGATAATTCCCTGTTTACCCCTAACGGGATCATGCTGTAAACATGGGATAATGTTTCAAAGAAAACTTTACATAAACGGAGGATCATAAGGAATATGACAAGGAAGGGGGGGAGGAAGAGGGGATTGATGTATGGAAGTAGACATATATATCAGACCTTCTATAATAATGCATAAGGAAAGAAGAGGAAGAGAAGTAGAATTATCTCTCAGGGGCATAGTTAGTGGTTCTTAGGGTCCTTCAGATAGTTGGAAGCTCTAGGGTGTCCTATCCATTCGTTCCAATTTTTGAGGAAGTGACTTGTAGAACCTTTTTTATGTGCTAACATTAACTCATAGTGCGCCTGATTGTTTAGTCTCAGTATTACCTCAGATAGGTTAGGTGCTAAGGTAGATTTCCATAATTTGGTAATGGTGAGTCTTGCTGCTATAAGGATATTAGAAATTATAATTCTATACTGTGGAGGATAGATGTCAAGGTTTATACTTAACAAAGCCATTTCGGGTGAGAGTTTCTTCAAATTACCAGTGAAAGAAGCTATGAAGGTGGAGACCGATTTCCAAAAGCTAGAAAGAGTTTTACAACTCCATAATGTGTGTATCAGATTACCTATGTGGGTATCACATCTCCAACACCTAGAGGATGCAGTGGGGAATATTTTGCTGAGTCTATATGGAGTTAAGTACCAACGGTTGAGGATCTTTTGGGCATTTTCCCAGTGTTCAATGCATGCTGTTGATATGCTATTAACCTGTATGGCTTTTTGCCACTGTTCCCATGTGAAGGTCTGAGAAAGATCTTTTTCCCATTTCAGCATATTTTTAGTCTTAGTATGGGTTGGGAAGGATGAAAGTAAATTGTATATATAGGATATACCTTTCTTCCCAGTAGTCTCGTGGGAGAGGAAAAATTCCCATAATGCGCTAGGGATTTCTACACTTTTTTCTGGGTGAAAATTTTTGGTAAAGGATTTGGCGGAAAGTTTATTTTTTATTCTCTGTTTGTGGTTATCTGGCAAATGTATAAAGAAGTTAAATCCCTGTTCAGACCAGGATGATGTATTTATACGTATTTTACAATAATCAATTACTCTGAGTGGTATAGGTACAAGGGCAGGGGTGTTCGAAGATTGCAATTTTGTTAAAGCGAATTTCCAGGCTGTCAATGTGGATTTAATTGTCAAGAAGTTTGGTGCATTTATTTTCCCTAAGGTGTGGCTGGCCATTGATAGGTAGAAAAGATCATTTCCTTTGGTTATTTTCCTTTCAATACTCAGCCAAAGTTTATTATTAGAGTGTTTGAACCAGAATTTAATTTGGTCAAGGAGCGTGGCATAATAATATAAACGAATATCTGGGAGATTCAGTCCTCCTTTAGTTTTGGGGGTAGACATAATAGATAGTGCAATCCTAGGTTTTTTTTCCCATCCAGATCAAGTTGCCAATCTTTGAGTTAATTTGGGTGAAAAATTTTGCCGGTAACGGGATTGGGAGGGACCTAAAATAATATAGTATCTTCGGCAGGATCTTCATTTTAAAGGCTGCTATTCTTCCTATCCAGGATAGCTGTGTTTTTTTTATTGATTGTATATCTTGATTTATTTGGGTTAGCAAGGAGGGGTAGTTGGTATCATACAATTTAGTTGGAGGATAGGCAAGTTGAATGCCTAAATAGGTAATAGAAGGATTATCCCAGTTATAATTAGAGTGTTGTCTTAGTTTAACAACCTGATCCGGTGGGATGTTCATAGGCAGAACATAACATTTATCAGGATTGATCTTATAGTAAGAGATGGATGTGAATGCTTCCAGAGTGCTGTTCACTTCATTAAGTACATTGTCAGTCGCTGATAGTGATAGAAGGACATCATCTGCAAATAGACCTAATTTATGTTCTACCTGATCTATTTTGATCCCCGTGACCTTGGGATTGGATCTAAAAGATATTGCGAGGGGTTCAATTGCTAATGAAAATATAATGGGCGATAGGGGGCACCCTTGTCTGGTTCCGTTCGTTAGATTAAATCTTTTAGATATATTTCCTGCAGTATATACTCTGGCAGAAGGGGTGGTGTAGAGTGACATTATAGCTTCAAAAATAAATCCAGAAAATCCAAATTTCCGAAGAGTTTCCTCCATATATCCCCAATGCACTCTGTCGAATGCCTTCTCTGCATCCAATCCAAGGAGCAGGGAAGGCATTCGACTACGCTCTATAAGACTAAGGAGGTCAATCATGCGTCTAGTGCTGTCTGGGCCTTGTCTCCCTCTCACAAATCCAACCTGGTCTGGTTCAATTAGATAGGGTGTGATTTCTAATAATCGGTTGGCAATGACCTTAGCAAATATTTTCAGATCCGAATTTAGTAGTGATATGGGCCTGTAATTAATTGGTGATGTCGGGTCTTTCCCTTGTTTTGGAATAGTAACAATAATTGCTTCAAGCATTTCTTTGGGGAACGAATGGTTTACCACTGCATGGTTAAATATTTTAGCTAGAAATGGGGTAAGTGTTGTGTTAAACGCCTTATAATATTCACTGGATAAACCATCTGCTCCTGGGGTTTTATTTGCTGGCAGTTTTTGAATGACTCTCTTAATTTCCTCAGGGGTTATTGGGTCGTTCAGCCTTTCGAGGTCACTCTGATCTACAGCGGGGACATTAATCTTACTTAGGAATTGGGCTATTTGTGTTGGTATTGGCTGGATAGTATTAAGATCATCCTTTAAGTTATATAAGCTTTCATAATAATCAGCAAATGCATCAGTTATACTTTGTGGGTTGTATAGTACTTTCCCTGTTTTGTGATGAACTATTTTTTCTATTTTTTGTTTTCTTTGTCTATGGCGTAATTGGGAGGCCAGTAGTTTCCCTGCTTTATTTCCCTGTGAGTAATAGGTTAATTTTAATCTCTTAAGGTATTTTTCGTGGTTGGAAATCAGTATTGCTCTAAGTTCATTTCTTGTTTCGTTTAATCTTTGAAGAAGGGTGGGATTACTGGGGGATGTTTTGTGATCTTTTTCAAGTTCAGTTATTCTAAGTAGTAGTTTGGCTATTGACTGTGTGCGTCTTTTTTTTCCCTCGAGGCTAATTGGATCAATATTCCTCTAATAAACGCCTTATGGGCACACCATATACTAGAGATAGATACCATATCATTATCATTTGCCTTGAAGAATTCTTCCAATCTTTCCTTCATCACTGCCAGAGCCTCCCTTTGGGACAAAATATAAGTGTTATTTCTCCAGAGTGTATGATTTGAATTTGGCTGTTTTAAATTTATGCTTAGTGATATTGGGGCATGGTCGGACCATGTTATGTTAAAGATGCAAGCATTTGATATTTTTTGGAGGAGGACTCTGTCAGTGATGAAGAGATCGATCCTAGAGTATGATTTATGTACTTTTGAAAAGAAAGTGAAGTCCTTTTCTGTTGCGTGGAGACATCTCCATGGATCATGCAGATCCTCGTATGAGAAAATGTCCTTTATACCTTTTCTTTTGGATAGAGTTCCTTTGGTTGAGTCTAGAAGTGGGTCCATCGTTGCGTTAAAGTCTCCACAGTAGATGACATTGCCCTTTTGAATCTTCTTCACCATTTTGATTACTTTTTGAAGGAATTGATGGGGATTTTTGTTTGGTGCGTAAATATTTGCAATTGTTAGAACTGTGTTTTCAATTTTAGCGACCAAAATCACATATCTTCCTTGTCGATCAATTTTGGAATCAAGGAGTTGGAAAGAGATTGTATCTTTAATGATCGTTAGGACTCCTTTCTTCTTTTTGCTATTGCAGGATGCAAAGATGTGTGGGAATTTCGGGTGGGCAAATTGAGGGGGGTTGTCCCTTGCAAAGTGTGATTCCTGGATGCATAAGATGTCGCTTCCAAATTTCAATGCATCAGTCCATAGGGCTTTCCTTTTGAATGGGGTGTTGAGGCCTTTCACATTTAGTGATAGTAAGTTCAAATTAGTCATGGTGGGAATAGATGTCTTGCGGCTATGCTGCTTCCATACATATCTGAGCTTGTTAAAGTTGAGCTGAGGGGGAAAGATGAGGAAGGGAGCAGGGATTTAGACTCACAAAAATAAAGAAACATATAAGAACTGGTGAGTTGGTGCGCAACTCTCGTGTGCATTTCAATATGCACTTTAACTCAGGGACTAGAAGTCGAAGGTAAATAAAGACCTATTCTCCCTGTGAACTATAAACCTGAGGCACTTGGGATTTTGGTGAGTTGCAAGAGAGGGGGGAGAGAGAATAGGGTCTCACTCCCATACTCTTTATCCAGCGGACGTGTCATCCATGACTAGTATTCCATGGAGGTGTCAATTTCTCTATTGTGGCTTTAATGGACGAGTTGGTTTCTTCATTAATAAGCAGGCCCCATTTCCCTAGTATTTTGAGTCCTTCTTCCAATGTGTGGATTGTGTGTGACACATTATTTTTTTCCACAATCAGTTTGGTCGGGAAACCCCATTTGTAGATTATCTTGTGATTGCGTAGCATTTTTGTGATCGAGTTTAGGTTTTTACGCGCCAGGATAGTGGCTTGAGAAAGGTCGGAGTACATGGTAATTCCAGCGTATGGGTCTGGCAGTGGAGCATGGTGTCTCGCGAATTGCATCACGATATCTTTTGTCTGGAAAAAATGGATTTTAGCGATTACATCTCTCGGGAGTTTTTCCGGGATATATGATGGTTTGGGAAGTCTGTGAGCTCTGTCAATCACTAAGTCTTGATTCTGTAGTGAGGGGATAAGATCTGTTAACATTTTTTGTAGAAATTTCCTCAAATCAATATTTTTGACATTTTCCGGTATACCGCGGAATTTAATATTATTTCTTCTGGCCCTGTCTTCGAGGTCTGTGACTTTAAGTTTTAGCTGCTTGACTTCTTCTTCAAGAGCAAAATGATCGTCTACTAGTTCATTGTGGGCATCTGTGAAGTCAGTCAGTTTGTTCTCAATGTAATCCACACGGTCTCCTAAGTCATCTATTTCCCTTTTGGATTTTTGCATAAATGATTTCATGTCATGCTGAATTGCTCCTCTTAATGATTTTAACATTTCTTTCATATCAGAGTCAATTAAAGCCTTTCCTGAGGTGGGGAAAGCATCTAGCTTTTCATCAAAAGGGTTAATTTCTGCTTCTGTTTCAGTTACCTCATCTATATCAATGTCACTTACTTTGTCTTCTTCTGTATCTATTTTTCTCTTCTGCTTAGGAGGGCTAGTAACATCAGGTTGGAATGTCTCGTGTTCCAGTGACAATGGCTGTGGCTGCAGTTCTATTGTCTCTCTCCTCACAGAGCGCGCTGCCTGCTTGTCTGTGTGTGTGAGGGGGGAAGGGACAGTGCCATTTTTCTTCCTCACAGCACCGTTCTGTTTGGGGAAGGAGTCCAATTTGCGGGGTTTATCCCGCAAAGTACGCTTCTCCATGGCTGGGGTGAGGGTCTGTGAGCTTTCCGCTGTGTCCCTGAGTCCTCAGATTTATTTTCTGTCGCCGCTAGCCGCTTAGGGAGATGAGGAGAGCAGGAGCTCTAGCAAGAAACGGCCATTCCACTCCTCCGCAGGCCACGCCCCTTCTTGACTATCATTTTGTAAACTGCAATACCATTGGTATAGTGTATTTGCTCACATGTGGCCGTGAAAGCCACTATGTGGGCAAAACTAAACAACATTTTTGGAGATGGATCAAAGATCATGTCACTGACAAATGTGGTGGTATTACAAAAGAAACCCATACCTAGATTTTGCTCAGGTTCATAACTATGAAACTCAAATGACTATGACTCTCAAATTTCAAGTATTGGCCAGAGTTCACCCCCCAGAAAGGGAGGGGGTGATTTTGACAAAAAAAAATAATCTTACAAATAGAGGCCAGATGGATTTACAGACTTAAAGCTACTGTTCTGCTAGGGTTAAACAATGCTATTAGCTATGCTCCGTTTCTTTAGTGACAGTCGTGACCTATGATTTCCAGACCATTCCCCCCCCCCCCCCTATTTTTTTTAGTGCCCCCTCCCCCCCCCTTTTTTTTTTTAGTTTACCGCCCACCTCTTCCCCTTTTTTACTGCTCCCTTACCCTTTTTTTTTTTACCGCCCACCTTCCCTGTAACCGACCCTTTAGCCAGAAATGTAATTGTTAATAAGAAATGACACACTTATACGCTGTATATCTTGTTACACTGTTTGTATTAAAGCTTGTACTGTAAATGTACTTTGGCAGATTATGGGCTATATGAAAGATGGGCAGGTAGGCTGCAATGACCGTTGCATACTTAAACATGATTTTTGTTATCAATTACCTTAAATGTAATAAAAAGGGATCCAATACATAAAAAAAATATAGGGTTCACGCATGCACAGTTCTTCCCTAGGGACGTTGCGCACACACGAACTGCGCATGCGTGAACCATTCTCGCAGACACACGGAGCTATT
Organism: Lithobates sylvaticus; assembly: GCA_028564925.1. Classification (NCBI taxonomy): domain Eukaryota; kingdom Metazoa; phylum Chordata; class Amphibia; order Anura; family Ranidae; genus Lithobates; species Lithobates sylvaticus. Next base: position 467,761,301 of record CM053027.1, read on the forward strand.
TTACCTTGCAAGGTTCATTCTTTATGTATTGGATCCCTTTTTTTTTACTCAATAAATTCTCTATAAGGAACGTCTACACTACTGGAGTTTTTTTCTCTCCCATCTTTTCACCCATTGGATGTTCATACCCATTCCGTGGGAACGGAACACCTGGCCAAAGCCTACCACAGAAGTGAGCTTTGGAAGGGGCCTTCCTAGAGGCTGACTGATCTTTGGAGAAGGAGCCTGGGGGATCCAACAGCACCAAGGCTGTTCAACCAAGCCTAGTTTGACCCCCCTGAATAAGGTGGTCGCTGGCTTTCTGGTAAGCCTCCATTGTTTCACTATATGGTGACGGGCAGCATGATCAGTGAAAACGCATATCTACCATAATTGCACTTTGGATACCTTCTGGATGTTTCTACACATGAAATGTTTCCACATATGAATTGTTTGGACGTTACATTTATGAACTTTTTTTGTGCTATTAAGCACGTTTGCTGATACATAGCAATCTTATTACCCTCAGGATTTTTTGGGTTCATATTGTTCAGTTTATTTTGAATGATCACATTCACTACTGTACTGCGCTGCACTCTCTTTCTATATATCTACCATCGTGCCCTATATTGGGGTTATAGTGTTCAGCTGCAGGATATACTTCACGGTTTATTTTATGTTAATTTGATTTATTAATTTTTCATACACCTAGCGCAATTATTTTCTTTTAATTTTTAGTGGACAGATGAGCCCCCTCCCATCCCTCCGAATCCAATATGGCCCTCCTGAACTTTTGATCTTGGCGACGGGGGTCGGTCTCAGGGATTCCTCCACCCTCCCCCTGTAATTGAAACAGACTCCCTTATGCATGTAAATACCTCCACCTATGGCTGCTTGCATGTGGCTGGTCATTAATTTGAAGACACAGATGGAGGAAGTATGCATACCCAATAAGCAGTTAATATAGGTGAGGAACCCTTTAAAAAGGATGACATTTCTAGTACAATTCCTCTATCTGTGTTATACGTTCTGGGTTCACTTTATTTAGAGTGATTTAAATAGCTTTTTATTGGATTTTATATCAATTTTTTCACGGTTCCATCTTTGATGGTGCGTAGTGTCAGGTTTATCAGCGTCTCTGCATTGTATGGCCGAGTTTAGTATGCCTTCCAGTAGCTTCTTGTCCCTCCCCTTCCTGTGCATCACTACTGTGTATGCCTATGTGAAGAGGAGGGCTATGGCGCTGACTTATATGGGACGTGCGCTGTCTCTTGGTGACGCCGCCACTGCCCACCTCCCCTTTTCCTGTATGATGGGGGTTATACTGAAGTATCCCCTGTCGACCCTGGCCCCTCCCCTTTCTATTGTGTACTACGCATAGTTATATCTATTAGGGATGGGCCCGGTGCTCGATGCGAACCCACGTTCGCATCGAGCACCGGGCGTTCGCTCGCTCGGCGAGCCCAGAACTATTTTGGCCGCTCGCATCACGTTCGTGTGATGCGAGCGGCCCCGCAATGCATTGCGGCCGGCCCCGCAATGCATTGCCGGCGCAGTGCATTGCTGGCTGATGATTGGCCAAGCATGCACTGTGACCCCGCATGCTTGGCCAATCACAGCCCCGGAAACTCGAAGAGCCATAATTGGCTACAGGCAGGACGCCTGTAGCCAATTACAGCTCAGGGGCTGTAGTACACGCCCCCCCCTATAAAAGGCCGCCACGCCGTCTGCGCCGGTCACATGCTGTTCCGGCGCAGATAGAGCAGGCTAGATCTGTGACACTCTGCTGGATTTAGTTAGTTAGAGAGATTTACTTAGAGAGATTGAGTTAGATAGATTCATTCATTTAGATTGATTTAGAAAGAGGGGCTTGTAGTGTGTTCGTGGCAGGCAGGCAGAGCTCCTATATTTTGTTCCCAGAAGCACCTATAGGACTTGTAGTGTGTTCGTGGCAGGCAGGCAGAGCTCCTATATTTTGTTCCCAGAAGCACCTATAGGACTTGTAGTGTGTTCGTGGCAGGCAGGCAGAGCTCCTATATTTTGTTCCCAGAAGCACCTATAGGACTTGTAGTGTGTTCGTGGCAGGCAGGCAGAGCTCCTATATTTTGTTCCCAGAAGCACCTATAGGACTTGTAGTGTGTTCGTGGCAGGCAGGCAGAGCTCCTATATTTTGTTCCCAGAAGCACCTATAGGACTTGTAGTGTGTTCGTGGCAGGCAGGCAGAGCTCCTATATTTTGTTCCCAGAAGCACCTATAGGACTTGTAGTGTGTTCCTGGCAGGCAGGCAGAGCTCCTATATGTTGTTCCCAGAAGCACCTATAGGACTTGTAGTGTGTTCGTGGCAGGCAGGCAGAGCTCCTATATTTTGTTCCCAGAAGCACCTATAGGACTTGTAGTGTGTTCCTGGCAGGCAGGCAGAGCTCCTATATTTTGTTCCCAGAAGCACCTATAGGACTTGTAGTGTGTTAGTGGCAGGCAGGCAGAGCTCCTATATTTTGTTCCCAGAAGCACCTATAGGACTTGTAGTGTGTTCCTGGCAGGCAGGCAGAGCTCCTATATTTTGTTCCCAGAAGCACCTATAGGACTTGAAGTGTGTTAGTCCCATCACACAGAGATCATATATTTTGTTCCCAGAAGCACCTATAGGACTTGAAGTGTGTTAGTCCATCACACAGAGATAATATATTTTGTTCCCAGAAGCACCTATAGGACTTGAAGTGTGTTAGTCCCATCACACAGAGATCATATATTTTTGTTCCCAGAAGCACCTATAGGACTTGAAGTGTGTTAGTCCAATCACACAGAGATCATATATTTTGTTCCCAGAAGCACCTATAGGACTTGAAGTTTGTTAGTCCCATCACACAGAGATCATATATTTTGTTCCCAGAAGCACCTATAGGACTTGAAGTGTGTTAGTCCAATCACACAGAGATCATATATTTTGTTCCCAGAAGCACCTATAGGACTTGAAGTGTGTTAGTCCCATCACACAGACCTATATTTTCTTCCCAGAAGCACCTATAGGACTTGAAGTGTGTTAGTCCCATCACACAGAGATCATATATTTTGTTCCCAGAAGCACCTATAGGACTTGAAGTGTGTTAGTCCAATCACACAGAGATCATATATTTTGTTCCCAGAAGCACCTATAGGACTTGAAGTGTGTTAGTCCCATCACACAGAGATCATATATTTTGTTCCCAGAAGCACCTATAGGACTTGAAGTGTGTTAGTCCAATCACACAGAGATCATATATTTTGTTCCCAGAAGCACCTATAGGACTTGAAGTGTGTTAGTCCCATCACACAGAGACCTATATTTTCTTCCCAGAAGCACCTATAGGACTTGAAGTGTGTTAGTCCCATCACACAGAGATCATATATTTTGTTCCCAGAAGCACCTATAGGACTTGAAGTGTGTTAGTCCCATCACACAGAGATCATATATTTTGTTCCCAGAAGCACCTATAGGACTTGAAGTGTGTTAGTCCCATCACACAGAGATCATATATTTTGTTCCCAGAAGCACCTATAGGACTTGAAGTGTGTTAGTCCAATCACACAGAGATCATATATTTTGTTCCCAGAAGCACCTATAGGACTTGAAGTGTGTTAGTCCCATCACACAGACCTATATTTTCTTCCCAGAAGCACCTATAGGACTTGAAGTGTGTTAGTCCCATCACACAGAGATCATATATTTTGTTCCCAGAAGCACCTATAGGACTTGAAGTGTGTTAGTCCCATCACACAGAGATCATATATTTTGTTCCCAGAAGCACCTATAGGACTTGAAGTGTGTTAGTCCAATCACACAGAGATCATATATTTTGTTCCCAGAAGCACCTATAGGACTTGAAGTGTGTTAGTCCCATCACACAGACCTATATTGTCTTCCCAGAAGCACCTATAGGACTTGAAGTGTGTTAGTCCCATCACACAGAGATCATATATTTTGTTCCCAGAAGCACCTATAGGACTTGAAGTGTGTTAGTCCCATCACACAGAGATCATATATTTTGTTCCCAGAAGCACCTATAGGACTTGAAGTGTGTTAGTCCCATCACACAGAGATCATATATTTTGTTCCCAGAAGCACCTATAGGACTTGAAGTGTGTTAGTCCAATCACACAGAGATCATATATTTTGTTCCCAGAAGCACCTATAGGACTTGAAGTGTGTTAGTCCCATCACACAGACCTATATTTTCTTCCCAGAAGCACCTATAGGACTTGAAGTGTGTTAGTCCCATCACACAGAGATCATATATTTTGTTCCCAGAAGCACCTATAGGACTTGAAGTGTGTTAGTCCCATCACACAGAGATCATATATTTTGTTCCCAGAAGCACCTATAGGACTTGAAGTGTGTTAGTCCAATCACACAGAGATCATATATTTTGTTCCCAGAAGCACCTATAGGACTTGAAGTGTGTTAGTCCAATCACACAGAGATCATATATTTTGTTCCCAGAAGCACCTATAGGACTTGAAGTGTGTTAGTCCCATCACACAGACCTATATTTTCTTCCCAGAGCACCTATAGGACTTGAAGTGTGTTAGTCCCATCACACAGAGATCATATATTTTGTTCCCAGAAGCACCTATAGGACTTGAAGTGTGTTAGTCCCATCACACAGAGCTCCTATATTTTCTTCTCAGAAGCACCCACAGGACTTCTAGTGTGTTAGTGGCATCACACAGAGCTCCTCTATTTTATTTGCAGAAGCACCCACAGGACTTCTAGTGTGTTAGTGGCATCACACAGAGCTCCTCTATTTTCTTTGCAGAAGCACCCATAGGACTTCTAGTGTTTTAGTGGCATCACACAGAGCTCCTATATTTTCTTCTCAGCAGCACCCATAGGACTTCTAGTGTGTTAGTGGCATCACACAGAGCTCCTCTTTTTTCTTTGCAGAAGCACCCATAGGACTTCTAGTGTGTTAGTGGCATCACACAGAGCTCCTATATTTTCTTCTCAGCAGCACCCACAGGACTTCTAGTGTGTTAGTGGCATCACACAGAGCTCCTCTATTTTCTTTGCAGAAGCACCCACAGGACTTCTAGTGTGTTAGTGGCATCACACAGAGCTCCTCTATTTTCTTTGCAGAAGCACCCACAGGACTTCTAGTGTGTTAGTGGCATCACACAGAGCTCCTCTATTTTCTTTGCAGAAGCACCCATAGGACTTCTAGTGTGTTAGTGGCATCACACAGAGCTCCTCTATTTTCTTTGCAGAAGCACCCACAGGACTTCTAGTGTGTTAGTGGCATCACACAGAGCTCCTCTATTTTCTTTGCAGAAGCACCCATAGGACTTCTAGTGTGTTAGTGGCATCACACAGAGCTCCTCTTTTTTCTTTGCAGAAGCACCCATAGGACTTCTAGTGTGTTAGTGGCATCACACAGAGCTCCTATATTTTCTTCTCAGCAGCACCCACAGGACTTCTAGTGTGTTAGTGGCATCACACAGAGCTCCTCTATTTTTCTTTGCAGAAGCACCCATAGGACTTCTAGTGTGTTAGTGGCATCACACAGAGCTCCTATATTTTCTTCTCAGCAGCACCCACAGGACTTCTAGTGTGTTAGTGGCATCACACAGAGCTCCTCTATTTTCTTTGCAGAAGCACCCATAGGACTTCTAGTGTGTTAGTGGCATCACACAGAGCTCCTCTATTTTCTTTGCAGAAGCACCCATAGGACTTCTAGTGTGTTAGTGGCATCACACAGAGCTCCTATATTTTCTTCTCAGCAGCACCCACAGGACTTCTAGTGTGTTAGTGGCATCACACAGAGCTCCTATATATTCTTCTCAGCAGCACCCACAGGACTACCGACTACAATGGCTGGAAGACCGCCAAGGGGAGGCAGAGCGTGCAGAGCCAAGAACACAGGGCAGGCAGGCTCTGTTTCTAGTGGACGTGGACGTGGACGTGGTCGTGCATCGTCATCAGCACGTGGCCATGGGACACGCGCGTCTTTGTTTTCGGCAGCTGGACATGTGGAGCCGCATCATGCTGAAGGCTTGGTAGAATGGATGACCAAGCCCTCCTCATCCTCCTCATCCTCTCTCACCCAGGCTCAGGGTACTGGCAGAGCATCATCAGCCACCCCTTCCCTAGACCCACCATGTCCTCCTGAGGAGTCCCCCGAACTCTTTGAGCACAGTGTTGGGTACATGCTCCAGGAGGATGCCCAACGATTCGAAGGCTCGGATGATGATACCCAGCTTGAGGAATCTGGCAGTACTGTTCCACCAGCTGCAGCTTACTGCCAGGTTTGCTCTAGTGGTGAAGAGGGAGGGGATGATGAGGTCACTGACTCCACGTGGGTGCCTGAAGGGAGAGAGGATGAGGAGGAGGACGAGGAGGAGGAGGATGCGGCGTCACATGTCCAACGAGGCAGGGTGCCCCCTGGAGGCCAGGTAGAGGCCAGCACAGCAACTGTACAACACCGCAGAGCTCCGCCTGTGCAGGGCGCTGCCTCTGCACGTTATCAGAAAAGTTCTTTGGTGTGGGCCTTTTTTGAGACGAGTGCAGCAGATCGCACCACTGCTATTTGCAATATTTGTCTCAAGCGTATCTCGCGTGGCCAAAACATCAGCCGCTTGGGCACCACAAGCATGACCAGACATATGGCGACCTGCCATGCAGCTCGTTGGCAGGCACACATAAAAGACCCACACCAAAGAACTAAGCGGACCTCTCCTTGCTCCTCCTCAGCTGGGATCTCCATCCCCACTACACCTTCAGTCCTCTCTGAAAGCTGCTCTGAGAGGACTGAAGGTGTAGAATTAGGTGTGTCACAACCAAGTACTTGCAGTACACCGACGTCCGATTGCAGCAGGCAAATTTCCCTGCCCCAGCTGCTGGACCGTAGAAAGAAGTACACTCCCAGCCATCCACATGCCCAGCGGTTGAATGCTAGCCTGGCTAAATTGCTAGCACTTCAACTGCTGCCTTTTCAGTTGGTAGACTCGGCCCCCTTCCGTGAGTTTGTTCAATGTGCGGTTCCTCAGTGGCAGGTTCCCAAACGCCACTTTTTCTCACGGAAGGCGATTCCGTCTCTCTACCGGCATGTGGAGGGCAATGTCCATGCCTCGCTGGACAGGGCGGTCAGCGGTAAGGTGCATATTACCGCTGACTCATGGTCCAGCAGGCATGGACAGGGACGGTACCTTTCTTTCACGGCCCATTGGGTCACTCTATTGGCAGCTGGGAGGGATGCAGGACAAGGTGCAGTAGTGTTGGAGGTTGTTCCGCCACCACGCCTCCAAAACGCTACTACTGCTACTGGTTGTGACACACCTCTCTCCTCCACCCCCTCCTCTTCTTCTTCCTCCAGTGCTCTGTCCTTGGAACCAGCGGTGCTCCGTAGGCGTACAAGGGGCTACGCAAGTACGCAGGCAAAAAGATGCCATGCCGTGCTTGCGCTGGTGTGTTTGGGGGACAGGAGCCACACTGGGCCAGAGGTTCTGGCAGCTCTGCAGGGGCAGGCCGAGAGGTGGTTGACGCCACGTCAGCTTAAGCCAGGAATGGTCGTTTCTGACAATGGCACCAACCTCCTCTCCGCCCTGCGACAGGGGCAGCTCACCCATGTGCCCTGCATGGCTCACGTCCTCAACCTGGTGGTGCAGCGGTTCTTGGGCAGGTTCCCAGGCTTACAGGATGTCCTGAGGCAGGCCAGGAAAGTCTGTGTGCATTTCCGCCGATCTTATAATGCCAGTGCTCGGCTGACTGAGCTGCAAAAGGAGCTGAACCTGCCCAAGAACCGCCTAATATGTGACATGCCCACCAGGTGGAACTCAACGTTGGCCATGCTGCAGCGACTGCACACGCAGCAGAGGGCCATCAATGAGTACCTTTGCGACTACGGCACCAGGACAGGGTCAGGGGAGCTTGGTTTTTTTTCCCCACGTCAGTGGAGCATGATCAGGGATGCATGCACTGTCCTCTCACCATTTGAGGAGGCCACGAGGATGGTGAGCAGTGACAGTGCATGCATCAGTGACACTGTCCCTCTTGTCCACCTGTTGGAGCATACGCTGCGTGGGATAATGGACAGGGCACTTGAGGCAGAACAGAGGCAGGAAGAGGAGGACTTCCTTGCCTCTCAAGGCCCCCTTTATCCGGACAGTGTTCCTCCTGTCCCACCCATCACACAGGAAGAGGATGAGGAGGAGGAGGAGGAGGAGGAGGAGGAGGAGGATTGTGTGAGCATGGAGGTGGAGCCTGGCACTCAGCATCAGCAGCAGCAGTCTTTTAGGGATGATGTACAGTCCCAACAAACCAGTGGACTTGTACGTGGCTGGGAGGAGGTGGCTGGCGATCATGTCATCCTCAGTGACCCAGAAGACTCCGGACCGAATGCCTCAGCTAACCTACGCTGCATGGCCTCCCTGATCCTGCAAAGCCTGCGGAAGGATCCTCGTGTTCTTCGGATCAAGGAGAGGGACCATTACTGGCTGGCCACTCTCCTTGATCCGCGGTACAAGGGTAAGGTTGCGGACCTTATCTTGCCGTCGCAGAGGGAGCAGAGGATGAGACATCTCAGGGAGGCCTTGCAGAAAGGTCTGTGCAACGCGTTCCCAGAAACTGGGAGGCTACAAACTCCTGGTCCTGGGCGACGAGTAGCTGAGGCTTCGGTCAGTAGCAGAAGGAGCGGTGGGGAAGGTGGACGTCTGACCGATGCGTTCAGACAATTTTTTAGTCCGCAGCCCCAAGGTATGATCGGTTCCAGCAACCATCGCCAGCGTCTGATATACATGGTGCAGGAATACCTTGGGGCAAGGTCAGACTTGGACACCTTTCCCACCGAAAATCCTCTGGCTTACTGGGTCCTGAGGATGGATCACTGGCCAGAGCTTGCACAGTATGCAATTGAGCTACTGGCCTGTCCTGCCTCCAGCGTTCTGTCCGAACGCACATTCAGTGCTGCTGGAGGATTTGTGACTGATCATAGGGTGCGCCTGTCCACCGCCTCGGTTGATCGACTGACCTTCATCAAAATGAATCAGTCTTGGATCACCACCAGCTACCAGGCACCTGAGGCGGATATAACCGAATAATTTTTAATGTCACATCACATCCCTTCAAGACTGCCTATGCTGATGCTGAGTGACTGTCCTCTTATGTTCACTGACTATCCTCTTCCTCCTCCTCAATGATCCATGCCACCACACCAGTGCCTAAGGCACAATTTTTCAGCCCCTGTTTAACAGGGGCGTGTACATACAATTTTTATAAAAAAATGCTTCGCAACACTGTGCTCCAAGTACAGTATCTGTGAGGGGTTGCAGTGTTGTGGCACCGGCACCAGTGCCTAAGGCACAATTTTTCAGCCCCTGTTTAACAGGGGCGTGTACTTACAATTTTTTAAAAAAATGCTTCGCAACACGTGTGACTGCTGTGCTCCAAGTACAGTATCTGTGAGGGGTTGCAGTGTTGTGGCACCAGCACCAGTGCCTAAGGCACAATTTTTCAGCCCCTGTTTAACAGGGGCGTGTACATACAATTTTTATAAAAAAATGCTTCGCAACAATGTGCTCCAAGTACAGTATCTGTGAGGGGTTGCAGTGTTGTGGCACCAGCACCAGTGCCTAAGGCACAATTTTTCAGCCCCTGTTTAACAGGGGCGTGTACTTACAATTTTTTAAAAAAATGCTTCGCAACACGTGTGACTGCTGTGCTCCAAGTACAGTATCTGTGAGGGGTTGCAGTGTTGTGGCACCAGCACCAGTGCCTAAGGCACAATTTTTCAGCCCCTGTTTAACAGGGGCGTGTACATACAATTTTTATAAAAAAAATGCTTCGCAACAATGTGCTCCAAGTACAGTATCTGTGAGGGGTTGCAGTGTTGTGGCACCAGCACCAGTGCCTAAGGCACAATTTTTCAGCCCCTGTTTAACAGGGGCGTGTACTTACAATTTTTTAAAAAAATGCTTCGCAACACGTGTGACTGCTGTGCTCCAAGTACAGTATCTGTGAGGGGTTGCAGTTTGTGGCACCAGCACCAGTGCCTAAGGCACAATTTTTCAGCCCCTGTTTAACAGGGGCGGGTAATTACAAATCTTGATCTAATAGTTCACAGCAGGGCCCATTCCTGCGCCCAACACCCCCGGGTTCGGTTCGCACCAGAACCTTCGAACCGACCAAGAGTAACTGTGAGAGCTTACAGTCTTGTGGCAACACCGACCACCACCACCACCACCCCCAATTTTTTCGAACCCTATACGTTATAATGGACGCGTACGTTCGAAATCAAAAGTGCTAATTACAACGGCCAATATGCATGTCAAAAGTGCTAATTACAACGGCCAATATGCATGTTAATGTCAAAAACAGGTTTGGGGACCCGGGTCCTGCACCAGGGGACATATATCAATGCAAAAAGAACTTTTAAAAACTAACGTTTTTTCGGGAGCAGTCATTTTAATGATGCATAAAGTGAAAAAAAAAAAGTGAAATTTTCCTTTAAATATGGTACCTGGGGGGTGTCTAAAGTATGCCTGTGAAGTGGCATGTGTTTCCCGTGTTTAGAACTGTCCTTGCACAAAATGACATTTTTAAAGGAAAAAAAGAAGCCATTTAAAACCACTTGCGGCTTTAGGTTTGTTCTTAAGTAGAATCTGAACAGGTACATTATGAAGTGTAGCTCCATCCCAAAAAAATCTATTTTTAAGCTTTTTGGAGAACATAGGGAGGGGTTATCACCCCTGTAACATTTGCTGTCTTTGCACATCTGTTCAGAACATGTCACCTCACTTTCCGTCCCAATGACAAATGTTTTTGGAAAAAGTGGGGTTTTAATTGAAACAAGGATTGGTGATAAAGTATCAGTAGAGAGGAGATACCTTTTTCCCAAATTAAATCTAACAGGATAGAATTTCCCTTCCTAGGGGTAGATTTCCTCTCACTTCCTGTTTTCTCTTTCCATTTGCAAGTAGGAGTCGTTTGTAAGTTGGATGTATGAAAGTAGGGGCCTGGCGTATATACTCTGCAGAAATTTGCCCTATTAGATGTTGGTGTAGCCACAAGACTGGTGGGCACAGGAATGGGCCCTGCTGTGAGTTAATAGATCAAGATTTGTAATTGCATGCACCTGTTGAACAGGGCAGAAAAATTGGGGTGGTGGTGGTGGTGGTGGTGGACGGTGTTGCCACAAGACTGTAAGCTCTCACAGTTACTCTTGGTGGGCGCAGGAATGGGCCCTGCTGTGAGTTATTAGATCAAGATTTGTAATTGCAAGCACCTGATGAACAGGGCAGAAAAATTGGGCCTTTGGCGGTGGTGGTGGACGGTGTTGCCACAAGACTGTAGGCCCTCATAGTTACTCTTGGTGGGCGCAGGAATGGGCCCTGCTGTGAACTATTAGATCAAGATTTGTAATTACCCGCCCCTGTTAAACAGGGGCTGAAAAATTGTGCCTTAGGCACTGGTGCTGGTGCCACAACACTGCAACCCCTCACAGATACTGTACTTGGAGCACAGCAGTCACACGTGTTGCGAAGCATTTTTTTAAAAAATTGTAAGTACACGCCCCTGTTAAACAGGGGCTGAAAAATTGTGCCTTAGGCACTGGTGCTGGTGCCACAACACTGCAACCCCTCACAGATACTGTACTTGGAGCACATTGTTGCGAAGCATTTTTTTATAAAAATTGTATGTACACGCCCCTGTTAAACAGGGGCTGAAAAATTGTGCCTTAGGCACTGGTGCTGGTGCCACAACACTGCAACCCCTCACAGATACTGTACTTGGAGCACAGCAGTCACACGTGTTGCGAAGCATTTTTTTAAAAAATTGTAAGTACACGCCCCTGTTAAACAGGGGCTGAAAAATTGTGCCTTAGGCACTGGTGCTGGTGCCACAACACTGCAACCCCTCACAGATACTGTACTTGGAGCACATTGTTGCGAAGCATTTTTTTATAAAAATTGTATGTACACGCCCCTGTTAAACAGGGGCTGAAAAATTGTGCCTTAGGCACTGGTGCTGGTGCCACAACACTGCAACCCCTCACAGATACTGTACTTGGAGCACAGCAGTCACACGTGTTGCGAAGCATTTTTTTTTAAAAAATTGTAAGTACACGCCCCTGTTAAACAGGGGCTGAAAAATTGTGCCTTAGGCACTGGTGCCGGTGCCACAACACTGCAACCCCTCACAGATACTGTACTTGGAGCACAGTGTTGCGAAGCATTTTTTTATAAAAATTGTATGTACACGCCCCTGTTAAACAGGGGCTGAAAAATTGTGCCTTAGGCACTGGTGTGGTGGCATGGATCATTGAGGAGGAGGAAGAGGATAGTCAGTGAACATAAGAGGACAGTCACTCAGCATCAGCATAGGCAGTCTTGAAGGGATGTGATGTGACATTAAAAATTATTCGGTTATATCCGCCTCAGGTGCCTGGTAGCTGGTGGTGATCCAAGACTGATTCATTTTGATGAAGGTCAGTCGATCAACCGAGGCGGTGGACAGGCGCACCCTATGATCAGTCACAAATCCTCCAGCAGCACTGAATGTGCGTTCGGACAGAACGCTGGAGGCAGGACAGGCCAGTAGCTCAATTGCATACTGTGCAAGCTCTGGCCAGTGATCCATCCTCAGGACCCAGTAAGCCAGAGGATTTTCGGTGGGAAAGGTGTCCAAGTCTGACCTTGCCCCAAGGTATTCCTGCACCATGTATATCAGACGCTGGCGATGGTTGCTGGAACCGATCATACCTTGGGGCTGCGGACTAAAAAATTGTCTGAACGCATCGGTCAGACGTCCACCTTCCCCACCGCTCCTTCTGCTACTGACCGAAGCCTCAGCTACTCGTCGCCCAGGACCAGGAGTTTGTAGCCTCCCAGTTTCTGGGAACGCGTTGCACAGACCTTTCTGCAAGGCCTCCCTGAGATGTCTCATCCTCTGCTCCCTCTGCGACGGCAAGATAAGGTCCGCAACCTTACCCTTGTACCGCGGATCAAGGAGAGTGGCCAGCCAGTAATGGTCCCTCTCCTTGATCCGAAGAACACGAGGATCCTTCCGCAGGCTTTGCAGGATCAGGGAGGCCATGCAGCGTAGGTTAGCTGAGGCATTCGGTCCGGAGTCTTCTGGGTCACTGAGGATGACATGATCGCCAGCCACCTCCTCCCAGCCACGTACAAGTCCACTGGTTTGTTGGGACTGTACATCATCCCTAAAAGACTGCTGCTGCTGATGCTGAGTGCCAGGCTCCACCTCCATGCTCACACAATCCTCCTCCTCCTCCTCCTCCTCCTCCTCCTCCTCATCCTCTTCCTGTGTGATGGGTGGGACAGGAGGAACACTGTCCGGATAAAGGGGGCCTTGAGAGGCAAGGAAGTCCTCCTCTTCCTGCCTCTGTTCTGCCTCAAGTGCCCTGTCCATTATCCCACGCAGCGTATGCTCCAACAGGTGGACAAGAGGGACAGTGTCACTGATGCATGCACTGTCACTGCTCACCATCCTCGTGGCCTCCTCAAATGGTGAGAGGACAGTGCATGCATCCCTGATCATGCTCCACTGACGTGGGGAAAAAAACCCAAGCTCCCCTGACCCTGTCCTGGTGCCGTAGTCGCAAAGGTACTCATTGATGGCCCTCTGCTGCGTGTGCAGTCGCTGCAGCATGGCCAACGTTGAGTTCCACCTGGTGGGCATGTCACATATTAGGCGGTTCTTGGGCAGGTTCAGCTCCTTTTGCAGCTCAGTCAGCCGAGCACTGGCATTATAAGATCGGCGGAAATGCACACAGACTTTCCTGGCCTGCCTCAGGACATCCTGTAAGCCTGGGAACCTGCCCAAGAACCGCTGCACCACCAGGTTGAGGACGTGAGCCATGCAGGGCACATGGGTGAGCTGCCCCTGTCGCAGGGCGGAGAGGAGGTTGGTGCCATTGTCAGAAACGACCATTCCTGGCTTAAGCTGACGTGGCGTCAACCACCTCTCGGCCTGCCCCTGCAGAGCTGCCAGAACCTCTGGCCCAGTGTGGCTCCTGTCCCCCAAACACACCAGCGCAAGCACGGCATGGCATCTTTTTGCCTGCGTACTTGCGTAGCCCCTTGTACGCCTACGGAGCACCGCTGGTTCCAAGGACAGAGCACTGGAGGAAGAAGAAGAGGAGGGGGTGGAGGAGAGAGGTGTGTCACAACCAGTAGCAGTAGTAGCGTTTTGGAGGCGTGGTGGCGGAACAACCTCCAACACTACTGCACCTTGTCCTGCATCCCTCCCAGCTGCCAATAGAGTGACCCAATGGGCCGTGAAAGAAAGGTACCGTCCCTGTCCATGCCTGCTGGACCATGAGTCAGCGGTAATATGCACCTTACCGCTGACCGCCCTGTCCAGCGAGGCATGGACATTGCCCTCCACATGCCGGTAGAGAGACGGAATCGCCTTCCGTGAGAAAAAGTGGCGTTTGGGAACCTGCCACTGAGGAACCGCACATTGAACAAACTCACGGAAGGGGGCCGAGTCTACCAACTGAAAAGGCAGCAGTTGAAGTGCTAGCAATTTAGCCAGGCTAGCATTCAACCGCTGGGCATGTGGATGGCTGGGAGTGTACTTCTTTCTACGGTCCAGCAGCTGGGGCAGGGAAATTTGCCTGCTGCAATCGGACGTCGGTGTACTGCAAGTACTTGGTTGTGACACACCTAATTCTACACCTTCAGTCCTCTCAGAGCAGCTTTCAGAGAGGACTGAAGGTGTAGTGGGGATGGAGATCCCAGCTGAGGAGGAGCAAGGAGAGGTCCGCTTAGTTCTTTGGTGTGGGTCTTTTATGTGTGCCTGCCAACGAGCTGCATGGCAGGTCGCCATATGTCTGGTCATGCTTGTGGTGCCCAAGCGGCTGATGTTTTGGCCACGCGAGATACGCTTGAGACAAATATTGCAAATAGCAGTGGTGCGATCTGCTGCACTCGTCTCAAAAAAGGCCCACACCAAAGAACTTTTCTGATAACGTGCAGAGGCAGCGCCCTGCACAGGCGGAGCTCTGCGGTGTTGTACAGTTGCTGTGCTGGCCTCTACCTGGCCTCCAGGGGGCACCCTGCCTCGTTGGACATGTGACGCCGCATCCTCCTCCTCCTCGTCCTCCTCCTCATCCTCTCTCCCTTCAGGCACCCACGTGGAGTCAGTGACCTCATCATCCCCTCCCTCTTCACCACTAGAGCAAACCTGGCAGTAAGCTGCAGCTGGTGGAACAGTACTGCCAGATTCCTCAAGCTGGGTATCATCATCCGAGCCTTCGAATCGTTGGGCATCCTCCTGGAGCATGTACCCAACACTGTGCTCAAAGAGTTCGGGGGACTCCTCAGGAGGACATGGTGGGTCTAGGGAAGGGGTGGCTGATGATGCTCTGCCAGTACCCTGAGCCTGGGTGAGAGAGGATGAGGAGGATGAGGAGGGCTTGGTCATCCATTCTACCAAGCCTTCAGCATGATGCGGCTCCACATGTCCAGCTGCCGAAAACAAAGACGCGCGTGTCCCATGGCCACGTGCTGATGACGATGCATGACCACGTCCACGTCCACGGCCACGTCCACTAGAAACAGAGCCTGCCTGCCCTGTGTTCTTGGCTCTGCACGCTCTGCCTCCCCTTGGCGGTCTTCCAGCCATTGTAGTCGGTAGTCCTGTGGGTGCTGCTGAGAAGAATATATAGGAGCTCTGTGTGATGCCACTAACACACTAGAAGTCCTGTGGGTGCTGCTGAGAAGAAAATATAGGAGCTCTGTGTGATGCCACTAACACACTAGAAGTCCTATGGGTGCTTCTGCAAAGAAAATAGAGGAGCTCTGTGTGATGCCACTAACACACTAGAAGTCCTATGGGTGCTTCTGCAAAGAAAATAGAGGAGCTCTGTGTGATGCCACTAACACACTAGAAGTCCTGTGGGTGCTGCTGAGAAGAAAATATAGGAGCTCTGTGTGATGCCACTAACACACTAGAAGTCCTATGGGTGCTTCTGCAAAGAAAATAGAGGAGCTCTGTGTGATGCCACTAACACACTAGAAGTCCTGTGGGTGCTGCTGAGAAGAAAATATAGGAGCTCTGTGTGATGCCACTAACACACTAGAAGTCCTATGGGTGCTTCTGCAAAGAAAAAAGAGGAGCTCTGTGTGATGCCACTAACACACTAGAAGTCCTATGGGTGCTTCTGCAAAGAAAATAGAGGAGCTCTGTGTGATGCCACTAACACACTAGAAGTCCTGTGGGTGCTTCTGCAAAGAAAATAGAGGAGCTCTGTGTGATGTCACTAACACACTAGAAGTCCTATGGGTGCTTCTGCAAAGAAAATAGAGGAGCTCTGTGTGATGCCACTAACACACTAGAAGTCCTGTGGGTGCTTCTGCAAAGAAAATAGAGGAGCTCTGTGTGATGCCACTAACACACTAGAAGTCCTGTGGGTGCTTCTGCAAAGAAAATAGAGGAGCTCTGTGTGATGCCACTAACACACTAGAAGTCCTGTGGGTGCTGCTGAGAAGAAAATATAGGAGCTCTGTGTGATGCCACTAACACACTAGAAGTCCTATGGGTGCTTCTGCAAAGAAAAAAGAGGAGCTCTGTGTGATGCCACTAACACACTAGAAGTCCTATGGGTGCTGCTGAGAAGAAAATATAGGAGCTCTGTGTGATGCCACTAACACACTAGAAGTCCTATGGGTGCTTCTGCAAAGAAAATAGAGGAGCTCTGTGTGATGCCACTAACACACTAGAAGTCCTGTGGGTGCTTCTGCAAATAAAATAGAGGAGCTCTGTGTGATGCCACTAACACACTAGAAGTCCTGTGGGTGCTGCTGAGAAGA
Source organism: Lithobates sylvaticus (assembly GCA_028564925.1). Taxonomy (NCBI): domain Eukaryota; kingdom Metazoa; phylum Chordata; class Amphibia; order Anura; family Ranidae; genus Lithobates; species Lithobates sylvaticus. The sequence goes on from CM053027.1 coordinate 467,778,083, forward strand.
AAATATAGGAGCTCTGTGTGATGGGACTAACACACTTCAAGTCCTATAGGTGCTTCTGGGAACAAAATATATGATCTCTGTGTGATGGGACTAACACACTTCAAGTCCTATAGGTGCCTCTGGAAGAAAATATAGGTCTGTGTGATGGGACTAACACACTTCAAGTCCTATAGGTGCTTCTGGGAACAAAATATATGATCTCTGTGTGATTGGACTAACACACTTCAAGTCCTATAGGTGCTTCTGGGATCAAAATATATGATCTCTGTGTGATGGGACTAACACACTTCAAGTCCTATAGGTGCTTCTGGGAACAAAATATATGATCTCTGTGTGATGGGACTAACACACTTCAAGTCCTATAGGTGCTCTGGGAAGAAAATATAGGTCTGTGTGATGGGACTAACACACTTCAAGTCCTATAGGTGCTTCTGGGAACAAAATATATGATCTCTGTGTGATGGACTAACACACTTCAAGTCCTATAGGTGCTTCTGGGAAGAAAATATAGATCTGTGTGATGGGTCTAACACACTTCAAGTCCTATAGGTGCTTCTGGGAACAAAATATATGATCTCTGTGTGATGGACTAACACACTTCAAGTCCTATAGGTGCTTCTGGGAACAAAATATATGATCTCTGTGTGATTGGACTAACACACTTCAAGTCCTATAGGTGCTTCTGGGAAGAAAATATAGGTCTGTGTGATGGGACTAACACACTTCAAGTCCTATAGGTGCTTCTGGGAACAAAATATATGATCTCTGTGTGATTGGACTAACACACTTCAAGTCCTATAGGTGCTTCTGGGAACAAAATATATGATATCTGTGTGATGGGACTAACACACTTCAAGTCCTATAGGTGCTTCTGGGAACAAAATATATGATCTCTGTGTGATGGGACTAACACACTTCAAGTCCTATAGGTGCTTCTGGGAACAAAATATATGTCTGTGTGATGGGACTAACACACTTCAAGTCCTATAGGTGCTTCTGGGAACAAAATATATGATCTCTGTGTGATTGGACTAACACACTTCAAGTCCTATAGGTGCTTCTGGGAACAAAATATATGATCTCTGTGTGATGGGACTAACACACTTCAAGTCCTATAGGTGCTTCTGGGAACAAAATATAGGAGCTCTGCCTGCCTGCCAGGAACACACTACAAGTCCTATAGGTGCTTCTGGGAAGAAAATATAGGAGCTCTGCCTGCCTGCCAGGAACACACTACAAGTCCTATAGGTGCTTCTGGGAACAAAATCTAGGAGCTCTGCCTGCCTGCCACGAACACACTACAAGTCCTATAGGTGCTTCTGGGAACAAAATATAGGAGCTCTGCCTGCCTGCCAGGAACACACTACAAGTCCTATAGGTGCTTCTGGGAACAAAATATAGGAGCTCTGCCTGCCTGCCACGAACACACTACAAGTCCTATAGGTGCTTCTGGGAACAAAATATAGGAGCTCTGCCTGCCTGCCACGAACACACTACAAGTCCTATAGGTGCTTCTGGGAACAAAATATAGGAGCTCTGCCTGCCTGCCACGAACACACTACAAGCCCCTCTTTCTAAATCAATCTAAATGAATGAATCTATCTAACTCAATCTCTCTAAGTAAATCTCTCTAACTAACTAAATCCAGCAGAGTGTCACAGATCTAGCCTGCTCTATCTGCGCCGGAACAGCATGTGACCGGCGCAGACGGCGTGGCGGCCTTTTATAGGGGGGGGGCGTGTACTACAGCCCCTGAGCTGTAATTGGCTACAGGCGTCCTGCCTGTAGCCAATTATGGCTCTTCGAGTTTCCGGGGCTGTGATTGGCCAAGCATGCGGGGTCACAGTGCATGCTTGGCCAATCATCAGCCAGCAATGCACTGCGCCGGCCGCACCGGCCGCAATGCATTGCGGGGCCGCTCGCATCACACGAACGTGATGCGAGCGGCCAAAATAGTTCTGGGCTCGCCGAGCGAGCGAACGCCCGGTGCTCGATGCGAACGTGGGTTCGCATCGAGCACCGGGCCCATCCCTACTCTGGACCACATCGCTTGCTCTGCTTGGCCCACCTAAGGTCAGTTTGGTTACACTCTGCATGTATCTCCTCTAGGTTCTGGATGCATCAATTAAGATAAGCGAACTGGCTTCTATGCAGTGTTTTGCCTGGATATTTTGAGGACAATTTACATCCTATATATGTTTCCTCAATATATATTATATACCACCTAAATTCATCAACTATGACCGTGAATTTAATTTGTATTGCGATACTGTCTTTTATTTGAAATATTTTGCACTAAATGCTATTCCTATGATAATGCTGCCTATGTACTTTTGACAGCTGTATTTTCCTAAGCCTTGTATTCATAAAAAAATTTGCTCTTTTTTAGGGTTTTTGTTCATTCTTTGGGCACTGTTCGACACCATTAATGCCTAGCAGTATTGAGTATTGCCAGTGCCTGCGCAGTGGGTATAATAATGGTATACAGTTCCATGCTTCTTTGATGTTCACCGATCTTCCTTTTGAGTACGAATATCTCTTCAGGTCTCTTACTCACCCAGACTTCTCTTCAGAAATATAGCCTGCTTCCATCTTCAGCTACATACTAGGTGGTAGTCCTTTTTGCATATCTTTTACTCGACCGGTATGTTTGTTTTTACTTGACTTCAAAGATGCAATTTTTTTAAACCTGATGCTGATTCCGATGTGTGACTTTGTCTCATTATAAAATATCAATATAGTAGCACTATTTTGCATGAAATGCCCCGGAAGAAAGGATTCTACATTGTCCAGAAACGCGTCAGTTTTAACATTGAAGGATTCACATTTATATATGATATATTATTCTGCTCTTGTCTTTTTATGCAATTGCTAATGGTGATGTATGCACCATATATTTTATATTAATAAATTTATATTTCCATAAAAAATATTTTGCTGATCAGTTGCCCCTATAGTCCCTTAGTATTTCCTTGGGGGTACTCCATATATAATATAAAAATAAAATTGCCACATAGCGTAAACCTGTTTATCAAAATTCTATTGTAGCCAATAAGCCCCCCCATACATAATCTACATACTAGTTTGTTAAAACAATAGAGCAGTATAAAGATAAAATGTAGCGTATTCACCAGTCCTGCTGTGAAGGAAGCCACCTGTACCCATAGAATCTGTGACGATCATTCCTCTCTCTGTGCGCATAACATAATATAGTCCGGCAACAAGGGGAAGAAAGAAAGCCACAGGTATTGATAGCCGAGTGCCTGAAATCAGACATAGCTTTGTTAATTGTAACAATATAGAAATGCCACCATTCGGTGTTTAACACAACTCCATAGACAATTAACCATATAAACATACATACATGGCTGCCAAGGATGTAATATCCGGCTGCTAAAATTAATAGCAAGCCAGAAAACATAAAATCTTCCAAAAAGATGGCTGTAATACATTAAATATACCTTTTGATATATGTACTGATAAGCAAAAAAATTAAGGGTTTGAGAGAATTTAAAAATATTTTAAAATATATCTATTAAAAGGTGTATATATACAGTTTTATGGAAAGGCACCCTGCAACGGAAAATGCAGAAGAAACTCACAAGAATATTCTCCGAAAGCTCCGCAAAAGAACACTCTCCTACTGCACATAATTATTCTAAATGTCATGATATTACTGTTACGCCGAGCGCTCCGGGTGTCCCCTCCATCCCGGAGCGCTCACGGCGCCCGTTGTCCTGCAGCGCCTCGGTCAGCTCCTTTGACCGCAGGCGCTGCTCTGCCGATGGGATGCGATCCTTGCGGCGGCCTCCGTCCGCCCGGGGATCGCATCTCTCTCTACTCACCTGCCCCGCCTGTGTCTCCCTGCGCGTGCGCCCCCTCTCCCCAGGCGCGCGCGCGCAACTCGGCTTGTTCTTAAAGGGCCAGCGCACAAGTAATTGGTGCCTGGTCCAAATTACAGTTACACCCCAAACACCTTATTAACCCACTTCCCCTTCCTGTCCTGGCCGGATCTTGTGTTGCCTTAGTGCCCAGTGAAAGCGTTTGTGTGTGACTACGAACCTTTGCCACCTGCCTTGACCCTTTGCTACGTTTGACCTTGCCTCTGCCTAATCCTTGTGTACCACGCCTGTCTCAGCTGTCAGTGGGGTCGAGTTGCTATTGGAAGACACGATCTGGTTGCTACCGCCGCTACAAGTCTATCCCGCTTTGCGGCGGGCTCTGGTGAAAACCAGTAGCAACATTAGAACCGGTCCTCCAATACAACCCGTGCTATCGCCCCATTGGCATAGGGGATCCACCTCCTGTTCCCCGCCGTACCCGGAACGTGACAGTAGATCCGGCCATGGATCCCGCTGAGGTCCCGCTGCCAAGCCTCTCGGATCTGACCACAGTGGTCGCTCAACAAGGACAGCAATTGGCGCAGTTGACTGCTATGCTACAGCAGCTTCTGCCATCTCCACCACCACCTCCTGCATCTCCTCCGCCACGAGTTGCTGCTGCTAGAGTCCGCCTGTCCCTTCCTGACAAATTCAATGGGGATCCTAAGCTGTGCCGAGGGTTCCTATCCCAGTGTTCCCTCCATCTGGAGATGTTGTCGGACCAGTTCCCCACAGAACGGTCAAAGGTGGCGTTCGTGGTCAGCCTACTATCTGATAAGGCCCTAGCCTGGGCTACACCACTTTGGGACTGTGGCGATCCTGCCACAGCTTCTATTCCAGCCTTCTTCTCTGAAGTCCGCAGTGTCTTCGAAGAACCAGCCCGGGCCTCCTCTGCCGAGACGGCTCTCCTGAACCTCGTCCAGGGGAATTCTTCAGTGGGCGATTACGCCATTCAGTTCCGCACCCTGGCATCTGAACTCTCCTGGAACAATGAGGCCCTCTGCGCGACCTTCAAAAAAGGTCTATCCAGTCATGTCAAAGATGTGCTAGCCGCACGAGAGATTCCTGCTACCCTGTCTGAACTCATCCAGCTAGCCACCCGCATTGACATGCGTTATACCGAAAGACGCCTAGAGCTACGCCAGGAAAAGGACTTTGGTTGCGTCAGGCGGTTTCCTCGCCTGGCACCTCCCTTCCAGAATCCTCTGCAACCCGTTCCTGCTCCTCCTGCTGAGGAGGCTATGCAAGTGGATCGGTCACGCTTGACCACACAAGAGAGGACTCGCCGCTGAGACCATAATCTGTGCCTGTATTGCGCCAGTCCCGACCATTTCTTAAAGGACTGCTCTATCCGCCCTCAGCGTCAGGGAAACGCTCGCACCTAGCTAACGTGGGAGAGGCGCTGCTAGGTGTGGATTCTTCCTCTCCACGTCTGACCATTCCAGTGAGGATTTCTCTGACCAAGAGATCCTCTTTCTCCGCTGTGGCCTTTCTGGACTCTGGTTCGGCAGGAAACTTCATTGAAGCTTCACTCATCAACAAATTTAATGTTCCAGTTACCCATCTCGTCAAGCCTTTTTTCATCACCTCTGTAAATGGTCAAAACCTGAACTGTATCGTGCGCTATCGCACTGAACCTCTCCTCATGAAGATTGGAGTTCTCCATCATGAAAAGATTAGCTTCTTTGTGTTACCCAACTGTACCTCTGAGATCCTTTTGGGCCTACCCTGGCTCCAGCTACATTCTCCTACCCTCGACTGGGCCTCGGGGGACATCAAAAGTTGGGGTCCCTCCTGCCACAGGCATTGCCTCAAAGCGGTGCCCACTAAACAAGTTGTTGTCGCTACCTCTCTGCCTGGTCTCCCCCAACCCTACCGGGACTTTGCCGATGTATTTTGCAAGAAACAAGCTGAGGTCCTGCCGCCACATAGACCCTTTGATTGCCCTATTGATCTTCTTCCTTGCACCACTCCGCCCCAGGTCAGGATCTACCCTCTCTCCATCCCGGAGACACAAGCTATGACAGACTACATCCAGGAAAACCTCAAAAGAGGTTTCATCCGCAAGTCTTCTTCCCCTGCTGGAGCAGGATTCTTCTTTGTCGCCAAAAAGGACGGGTCCTTACGTCCCTGCATTGACTATCGTAATCTTAATAAAATCACGGTAAAAAATCGTTACCCGCTGCCCCTTATCTCTGAACTTTTCGACCGTTTGCGCGGAGCAAGAATTTTTACCAAGCTGGACCTCCGGGGCGCATATAATCTCATCCCTATCCGTAAAGGCGATGAATGGAAAACCTGTGACGGACACTTTGAATATCTCGTCATGCCTTTCGGTTTATGCAATGCTCCTGCGGTTTTCCAAGACTTTGTAAATGAGATTTTCAGGGATTTGCTGTACTCTTGTGTTGTTGTCTATCTGGACGATATCCTGATTTTCTCCTCTAGCTTGGAGGTGCATCGTCTTCATGTCCGTCAAGTACTCCAACGGCTCCGAGATCACCACCTTTACGCCAAACTAGAGAAATGTCTCTTTGAACACTGCAGTCTTCCCTTCCTGGGTTACGTAGTCTCTGGACAAGGTCTCCAAATGGACCCTGAGAAGCTTTCCGCCGTCCTAAACTGGCCACGTCCTACTGGACTGCGGGCTATCCAGCGGTTCCTCAGATTCGCCAATTATTATCGCCAGTTTATTGCTCACTTCTCCACCATTGTCGCGCCTATTGTGGCGCTAACCAAAAAGGCTGCGAATCCTAGGTCCTGGCCTCCTCAAGCTGATGAGGCATTTAACCACCTTAAGTCTGCCTTTGCCTCTGCACCTGTTTTGTCCAGGCCTGACCCTCTCAAACCGTTTCTCCTGGAAGTCGATGCCTCCTCTGTGGGAGCTGGAGCTGTGCTTCTTCAGAAAGATTCTAAGGGCAAGAACGTAACCTGTGGGTTTTTTTCTAAGACCTTTTCTCCCCCCGAAAAGCACTACGCCATCGGAGACCGTGAATTACTGGCCATTAAGCTGGCACTTGAGGAATGGAGACATCTCCTTGAGGGATCCGTTCACCCCATCACGATCTTCACGGGTCACAAAAACCTCTCTTATCTCCAGTCTGCCCAGCGACTAAACCCACGTCAAGCTAGATGGTCGTTGTTTTTTGCTCGCTTCAATTTTGAGATCCATTTCCGTCCCGCGGACAAAAATGTCAGGGCTGACGCCCTATCACGTTCCACCGATACTTCTGAGTCGGAGTCTCCGGTACAACACATTATACCCCCTGAGTGTCTGATCTCTTCTGCCCCTGCCTTTTTGGTGCAAGTTCCTCCTGGGAAAACCTTGGTCCCCCCACGTCTTCGTCTTCAGATTCTCAAATGGGGCCACTCCTCTCAGCTAGCTGGTCATCCTGGAGTCAAGAAGTCCTCCCAACTGATTTCCAGGTATTACTGGTGGCCCTCCTTAAAAAAGGATGTGACGGACTTTGTACAGGCCTGTACTATATGTGCTCGAAACAAGACCCCTCACCAAAAGCCTGCTGGTCTTCTTCACCCTTTGCCTGTGCCGGAACAACCTTGGGCCCACATAGCTATGGACTTCATCACGGACCTTCCTCCTTCCCACGGCCATACAGCCATATGGGTGGTCGTTGATCACTTCTCCAAAATGTCGCATTTTGTCCCATTTCCAGGTCTCCCTTCTGCACCTATACTTGCTAAACATTTCTTCCTCCAGATTTTTCGTCTTCATGGACTTCCATCTCACATCGTCTCGGATAGAGGCGTTCAGTTTGTGTCTAAATTCTGGAGAGCCCTCTGCAGTCAATTGAAAATCAAACTGGACTTTTCCTCTGCCTACCATCCACAGTCCAATGGACAAGTGGAGAGAGTCAACCAAATCCTTGGGGCCTACCTGCGACACTTTGTCTCTGCTCGTCAAGACGACTAGGCTGACCTCACCCTTCTTTGTAGTATTCCGTCGTCATCCTCTACCCCCCTACCCTTCCCAACCTCTTCCGGAGTCCCTGCTGTAGACGAAGTCACCCAAGAGCTGTCGTCCATTTGGAAAGAGACTCAAAAGTCGCTTGCCCTGGCCTCTTCTCGCATGAAGAAACATGCTGACAGTAAAAGAAGACCCCCTCCTGTCTTCTCCCCTGGTGATAGAGTGTGGCTCTCCTCCAGGTACATCAGGTTCCGCATCCCCAGTTACAAGTTGGGTCCCCGCTACCTCGGTCCATTCAAGGTCAAGGCTCGGATCAATTCCGTGTCCTACAAATTGCATCTTCCCCCTTCCCTCCGCATCCCCAACTCCTTTCATGTTTCCCTCCTCAAACCCTTTATCATTAATCGCTTTTCCACCAAGGTCATCACTCCTGCTCCTGTATCCGGGTCCTCCGACATCTTCTCCGTTAAAGAAATCCTCGCCTCTAGAACCGTCCGAGGTAAGCGGTTCTATCTTGTTGACTGGGAGAATTGTGGTCCTGAGGAGAGGTCCTGGGAACCTGAGGGTAACATCATAGACAAAGATCTCATCCTCAGCTTTTGGGGCTCCAGGAGGAGGGGGAGACCCAAGAAGAGGGGGAGACCCAAGGGGGGGGTACTGTTACGCCGAGCGCTCCGGGTGTCCCCTCCATCCCGGAGCGCTCACGGCGCCCGTTGTCCTGCAGTGCCTCGGTCAGCTCCTCTGACCGCAGGCGCTGCTCTGCCAATGGGATGCGATCCTCGCGGCGGCCTCCGTCCGCCCGGGGATCGCATCTCTCTCTACTCACCTGCCCCCGCCTGTGTCTCCCTGCGCGCGCGCCCCCTCTCCCCAGGCGCGCGCACGCAACTCGGCTTGTTCTTAAAGGGCCAGCACACAAGTAATTGGTGCCTGGTCCAAATTACAGTTACACCCCAAACACCTTATTAACCCACTTCCCCTTCCTGTCCTGGCGGGATCTTGTGTTGCCTTAGTGCCCATTGAAAGCGTTTGTGTGTTTTGCTCCTACTGTGTATCCAGACCGTTGCTGTTGCCCCCGACTACGAACCTTTGCCACCTGCCTTGACCCTTTGCTACGTTTGACCTTGCCTCTGCCTAATCCTTGTGTACCGCACCTGTCTCAGCTGTCAGTGGGGTCGAGTTGCTATTGGAAGACACAACCTGGTTGCTACCGCCGCTACAAGTCCATCCTGCCTTGCGGCGGGCTCTGGTTAAAACCAGTAGCAACATTAGAACCGGTCCTCCAATACAACCCGTGCTATCGCCCCATTGGCATAGGGGATCCACCTCCTGTTCCCCGCCGTACCGGGAACGTGACAATTACTCTGCATCAAAAATGCATCACATCATCTACATAAGATATAGATTTCATAAAAGAAGACTGTCATGTCAAAAATCATTTATGAGTTACTAATAAAACAATTAATATTCAACTCGATGCTTAACCCTTTGGATGAAAGGGTATCTGTGAGAAATATCCAATGAGTTTCTCGTTTTGATAGATCCCTAATAATGTTGAAGCCTCTCCAAACAGGTTTTATGCACTCCACCCCCCCAAAATTTCAAGCCTGAAGGATCCTGATTATGCTTCAGTTTGAAATGCAGGGAGACATTGTGATCCTTGGACCTGATTTTTATGTTCTGAACATGTTCGGCTTTTCTCACCTTCAAATATCTTTTTCTACATCCTATGTACATAAGCCCACCATGGACATTCTAGGGCGTAGACCACATGTGTGGTATTACAGGAGATGAAATGCCTAATGTCAAAGGTCTTATTATCAGAGGTGGAGTTAAAACTCTCCATACCTCTGGAGACTTCCCTGCAAGCTCTACACCTTCTACATGCAAAAAAAACCCTATCCCAAAAGGAGGGAGGTCTGGTGGGAGGGTCTAATACTTTATTAATAACCCTATCACCGAAGCTGGGTGCTTTTCTATAGATAAATTTGGGAACAGGAGGGAGTACAGTATTAAGCTTTTTATCTAAGCGTAATACATGCCAGTGTTCTTTAAAAATGGATTCGACTTTTCTAAACTGAGAGTGAAACCCCGAAATTAAGCCCCATTCCTGACTGTAATTCTGTTTGTTCGGGGCTGTTTCCCTTAGACAATCCTCTATAGAAATTGTTAATACCTCTTCCACTATGTTATCTAGGAACTGTAGGTTATAACCTTTAGCCTCAAACCTGTCTGTCAGTACCTTTGACTGGGAGATAAAGTTCTTAGTCTGGGAGCAATTTCTTTTCACTCTCATGATCTGACCTTTAGGGATATTCTTTAACCAGCGGGGATGATGTCCAATCTGCATTGGAAGGTAACTATTGTGATATGTTGGCTTAAAAAATACTTTTGTCTCTAATTTATCATTCTGACGGTATGCATTGACAAAAATGTATCTCTACTCCACTGAGTTGTGAGCTTAATATTGTTGTCATTATCATTTCTGAATTAACTGTTGGAGAGATTCTGTTGATCCTTCCCAGATGAAAAACAGGTCATCAATATATAGTTTATAGAAAATTTGTTCTTCTCTTTTTGGATTAAAGATGACCTTATCTTCCCATTCTCCCATAAAAAAGGTTTGCAATACTGGTCACAAATTTCACGCCCATAGCAACACCTATCTGTTGGGAGAAAAAATTTTTCCAATACCAGAAATAGTTAGCTTAAGATATGTAGCAGAATACATTGTAGTCTAATTTTGTGAAGAAAGGCTATTTCTTTGATAAAGTTTGAAATAGAAAGTAAGGGTTTATTTTTTCAAAATGTTTGGTGTTATTTCCATTATACAGTAAAAAAATAAAAATAAAAACTGTGGTTACTAAATAACAGCAAAAAGGCTATTTCTGTCTCAAAAAGGTATAACATTCATCTGGGTACAGAATTGCACAACCTAGTATCGGTCAGTCAAACTATCACAGAAAACTGAAAAATGTCCTGGATAGGAAGATCATGTAATATGCTGATATTAAAGTGGTTAACAAACCGCACTCCTAGATGCCTTTTAATTAAAATAATTTCAACCAGTTAATTTCATTTTCCTTTAAAAAATCACCAGCTGAGATTTTCAGTCCAGTCCTTTAAATGTAATAGCAAAAATAAATAAATAAATGATTACATAAAATGGCAGTGTCATTTAAAATAATATTTATCTCCTTGCAAATGTTTACTTTCTTTCATCATGACCATAAATCTTTATTCAATACAAGTTCCTTGTTTTGCACTAACACTGAAAATAGTTTAGCAGGAACCTTAGCTGCACTTCGACCTACTTTTATGAACGTATTGGTGCTGGCATTTAGCATCCCCGAAGGAGAATTTGAAAAGAAAAAAGTGAAATCGTATTTAGTGAATCAATGTACATTATGCCGTAGGAATTTTATACTTTCTCCATCATAAAATTGCTACAAATAGTTTTGTTTGCTTTTTAACATTATATTACTGATCAGGATAATTTCCAGGTCCTTAAAGAATCCAAAACAGCTCAAAGGTCTTAAATGTAGGAGGATATGGCAGTCACAAAGCACCACTTTTTCTTATTAACCACTTTAGCTCTCACACCTGTATACCACTTATAGGCCAGAGAAATGTTTACATTTCAATTATGGGCCTATTGATTCACCAAAAAATGTGTCATTACTAAAGCTAACTAAGTAATAACATATAATTTTCTTGTACAAATAATGCTTTGCCTTCTCAAAATTGTCCTGCAATAAATATTTTATTTTCTCTGCAATCTATAGACGAAACTTGTAACAAAAAAAATGTTAGCTTTTAAACAACTTGTTTTCAGTTGTTCTACTTATAATGGCATTAAAATAATATTTCTAATAAAAGCATGGAAAGTTATTTACTAATAAAATATAGGATTTATCTTCCTAATTTTGTGCTTTTTGAAAAATTAGTCACTAAAAAAAATAAAGGAACAAAATAATTACAAATGAAAACATTTTAAATATTGATGCTTAAAAAAACTAAATATGAAAAAAAATCTGCAGCAAATTAGTTATGAGTTTATTAGGGGTGACTAATTAGGATTAAGAGTTAATAAAGAGTTGTATAAGAAGCCCTATATGAAAAAGCAAGGCGTAAATTGACGGTGCTATATAAGTACCTGAAATAAAATAAATAAATAAATAAATGCCCTCCTCTGCTGAATTGCCATATGAACCACCAATACCCCATAAGTATTTAAGTGGCTATTCAATGCGTCAGGCTAAAATATGCCATGCAGTGCTTAAGCTGGTCTGTCTTGGGGACAGGAGCCACATCGGAGCAGAGATTTTTTCATATCTTTGGGGGCAGGCCCTGAGGTGGTTCACACCATGACAGCTTGAGCCAGGAATTGTGGTGTGCGATAATGGCGTTAACCATCTGCCCGCTCTTCGACAGGGAAAGTTGACACATGTACCATGCCTGGAACATGTCCTCAATTTGGTGGTGCAGCGTTTCTTAAACAGGTACCCAGGTTTGCAAGATCTTCTAAGGCAGGCCAGAAAAGTCTGTAGGCCATTTCAGGTGGCATGTCACAAACCGCCTGATTTGTGACATGCCCAGTAAATATGTGAAGAAAAAGTTCAGCGCTATCTAATATAATATATGAGCAACAAAAGATAATCACATCAAACTATATACCATACATTAACATATAGTGATATAAGTGATATACAAAAAAGTGAACATTGGGTGACTGGTTAGAACTGAATCGAATCTAACAAAAGTCCAGATAAATATCCAAAAAAGTGCAGTCCAAATATAAGTGGCTGAAAAATAAATGTGTCCATATGTGTCCAATCCAGCAAGTGCCAAAAGTGAACCACCAACGACAACACAAAATGCTTACCAGAAAGCTATGACGCACGCAAGCATACACTTGGTGGGTCAAACAGGCTTAGTAGTATAATTCCAAGGGTCCCCAGTTAACAGTAACAGATCGAATATTTCCAGCGATCATTCACAAGTAGTAGTATCAGAGAGTAACAAAGCTCGCCAAACAAGCCATAAATGAAAAGAGAGGGAGGAACATAGTGTAATTCTGTATAAAAAGGTATTTATTAAAACAAATGGTAGGAAATGCACTTACATGCTTCCAAAGTTACAAGCGCCTGTTAGGACATAAACAGCGGTGTTGAGTAAGTCAACATACAGTCCCACTTTCATTTATGACTTGTTTGGCGAGCTTTGTTACTCTCTGATAGCACTACTTGTGCACGATCGCTGGAAAGATTCCATCTGTTACTGTTAATCTTGTATATCACTTATATCACTATATGTTAATGTATGGTGTATAGTTTGATGTGATTATCTTTTGTTGCTCATATATTATATTAAATAGCGTTGCACTTATTCTTCACATATTCACTTTCTCACTACACCTCCAGTGCTGGCTGCTATTTATAGCGATAGCATGGTTTATTTATATATTGTGACATGCCGACCCTGTGGAACTTAACTTTGCAATTCTGCACCAGCTGCACATGCAGCAGAAGGCCATCAATGAGTACCTGTGTGAGTATGGAACAATGAAAGGCTGAGGGGAGCTTGTTTTTTTTTTTTCCCCACGCCAATGGCTGCTGATAAAAGATGCATGCACTGTACCATCAACATTTGAGGAGGCGACAAGGATGGTTTATTTATATATTGTGAAATGCCGACCCTGTGGAACTTAACTTTGCAATTCTGCACCAGCTGCACATGCAGCAGAAGGCCATCAATGAGTACCTGTGTGAGTATGGAACAATGAAAGGCTGAGGGGAGCTTGTTTTTTTTTCCCCACGCCAATGGCTGCTGATAAAAGATGCATGCACTGTACCATCAACATTTGAGGAGGCGACAAGGATGGTGAGCCGTGACAATGCATTCATCAGTAACAAAATCCCTCTTGTGTTCCACTCTGAGTGGCATTAGGAACAGGGCACTTAAGGCAGAGCAGCATGAGCAAGAGGAGGACTTCCTTTCCTCTTAAGGTTCGCTTTATGCAGACACCATTCTTGCGACGCCCCAGAACACACAAGATGAAAGGGAGGAGGTTTCTGGCAGTATTGGAGGCATTGAAGCAGAAGTAGAAGATATGTTTTTCATTCCCCGGAAACCTTGGAAGTAGTACGTGGCTGGGAGAAGTCAGTTCCAGATATTGTAATCTTCAGTGACCCCGAGGACTCTGCTTCTCATGCCTCTGCAAACTTGCGGTGCATGGGTTCCCTTATTCTTCATAGCCTGCAAAAAGACCCAAGAATTTGTGGAATCAAGGAGAAGATAATTATTGGTAGGCAACCCCCCTTAAAGCGTTTTTAACCCCAAAATAATACAGAACCTGTTCCCTTAAAGCATGTTATACAGCACAGTGCTGATCCTGCCTAGCTATGCCCTCCCCTCTGCAAACAGACCACGATAATCATGGCTGCTGAGCCCCTGATGCTGTGGTCTATTTGCATGATTCCGTCAGCCGCAGCCTGCTCTTCTGTGTCCTTCTCCCCCTCCTTCTCCCTCCCCTCTCTGCTCCTTGCCCTCCCTCCACTCCTGCTGCTCTAGATGCTCTCATATCTTCTATTACACAATCCCATCCTCTCTGCACCATTATCAAAAGTTTCCCTGTGCCTGGGTTTAGTAAAAATATTGCACAATTGTACCAGTACAAGCTCCGCTCCCGCCCCTCAGGTGATTGTAGGCGGCTCAGGGCTATGTGTCTCCTCTCTCCATCTCCTCCCCGGCTGACGCCAGCAGGAGGGCTTGGCCCTGCCCACTGAAGCTATGAGGTGGAGACAGAACAGGGGAGAGGAATCAGCTAAGCGCCCGGAGCGGAGAATCGTGCAGTCTTTTTACTGTACACAGGCACAGGGAAACTTCTGATTATGGTGCAGAGAGGATGTGGTGGTGTAATAGAAGTGTGATAACAACCACTTTAACCACCGTTACAAAGGGAAAGTCTCGGAACTCAACATGTCCTCGCAGAGGGAGCACAGGATTAAATAACTGGAGAACACCTAAAGAGGAGTTTATGTAACAGCTTTCCAGACTCTGGTAGTTTACAGTCTCATGGAAAAGCTAGCTTTAAGGTTTTGTGTCAGCTAAAAAAATGTGTCTGTCCATAGACTCCATTGGCTGGCTGACATTTGCCAAAATGTCCTGGATTAGCAGCAGCCATCAAGGCCCTGCTGCTGATGTCGCTGCTTAAGTGTTTTGGGGTTCTGGAATCTCTGCAAGACTGTCTAGGCTGCCTAGCTTTGTGGGTGTTGATTTTATCTTGAAGTAAATTTTTGGTATAGGTTTCATGGGCACAATTAACACCCAAATACCAATTTTTCCGCAAATGTTTGACAGGGGCATCAAATATTTTTTTTTTACAGCAAGGACAATTCTTGACAGGACAAAGAACAAAATTTGCACTGCTTCAGATGAAATATGAGATCTTCCCTGCTATAATAAATGCTGGGTGCCAGCCTTGGTGTGCAACCAGAGCATAAATAGAGAAATAAAGGAAATGGTGGCACTTGCCAGCATAAAAATAGTAGTTTTATTTTAGATCCATTAAAAACAAGGACACAACCTGCACACACATCTCCTGTGGCTTCAGCAAATGCGTTTTACACACCTGTGCTTAGTCATTGCCAACTGTTTGACAGGGGCATCAAATTATTTTTTTTTACAGCAAGGCCAATTCTTGCTTTCATCAAGAGTACCTCTAGAAGGTTAAGGTGTGAAGGCACCACAAACGCCCAAAGACCAAATTTTCCTGCAACTGTTTGACAGGTGACTCAAATTATTTTTTTTACAGCAAGTCCAATTATTACATTTATCAAGGGTACCTCTATAGCAGGGGTCTCAACCTGGCAGCCCTCCAGCTGTTGTAAAACTACAAGTCCCATGAGGCATTGCAAGGCTAACAGTTCCAAGCATGACTCTCCCAGGCGAAGGCATAATGGAACTTGTAGTTTCGCAGCAGCTGGAGAGCCACCAGTTTGAGACCCCTGCTCTATAGGGTTAGGGTGTGAAGACACCACCAACACCCAAAGACCAATTTTTCCACAACCGTTTGACTGGGGCATATAATTAAAAAATGGTACGGCAAGGCCAATTCTTGCTTTCATCTATTGGGTTATGTTGTGAATGCACCACCAACACCCAAAGCCCAATTGTTCCACACCTGTTACTTCTGTCCAAACTCTGCAAAAGAGACACCAGACTATCTAAAAGAAATGTTTATCTTGGCCTGAGTGTACTATAATTTTGCTTCTTCACATAAGGCTTGCTCACTGTGGAGCAAAACTTTGTTATTTTCATCCAGTCTGCCAAAACATCTCTAATCTTGTTCTGAGTGCACTAAATTGTGGCCTCATCATACAGACTGTCTCCCCAAGCTGCTGTTTACCAATAAAAGGGAAAATCAATTCAAATTTAATTTGCAGCAGCAGGTTTTATACAGGGTACACATGTGCCACTTTACAGGCAGACTAAGGGGAACCCCCAGGCCAGTACCCAGGCCCCCATACACTTTTTCATGGTCAATAACTTGCATAAATGCCTTCAAAATGGGGAATTTAGATTATTTTTTTTTTGTTTCAAAGATTTTATTGAAATTTATCACAATAACATACAAACGATGAACATTATCATTAGTGAGGTTATTAAGATATAAGAATTGTCAATATAATGAGTACAGGTCTATTTAGGATGACAATCACAGTATGATAACTAAGTGCAGGAAAATGCAATAAACATTGTAAATAGTTGTAAGTCACATGACAGAGAGCCCGGGGCTTTCGGTAGTATCTCAACCTCCCCAGACACCCCAGAGGGAGCAAACTGTGTCTTGGGGGGGCGTGACACCACACTTTATTTTTTTTACCTCTTTTCCCCTCCCCATCGAACTCCTGATGGTACGGTATCACCTCAGGTGGTATGAATGGTTAACAGTAGTCTGAGAGGCTCTCAAGGGATTTAAGGTTTCATTTTCTCATACCGGGGAGGGAGATGTCTACATTCGATATTAATATGCATTACATGACTAGTGGTGAGTAACCAAGCATATCTTATGGTATGATAGTGAAGAGCAGATAAAGGAAAGGGGGGAGAAACAATTAGTGGACTTACACTTCCGGCTCTGTTCGGTCTGGGGGGAGGCCTTAAGTTGTTCAAGCTAGTTTTAAACTGCTTGGGTGTGTGAACCACAGTGACCATCATTTGTTAAATCTGTGTTCTGTCAGATTTGTTTTGGAAAAGAGATATTCCATATGACAATGGTCATTGAGTGTGGTGATAAGAGCTCGAATGGTTGGAGGAAGCGGGTTCTTCCAGGCGCGAGCAAGAACTAGGCGTGCTGCAATTAAAATATAATGTATAAGTGGGAGGCTGGCAGTAGGCCAGTGGTGGAGGTCCAGACCGAAAAGAGCCATCTGCGAGGTCAACTGTTGGGAAGTGTTAGTTACGGTTACAATCAATGTGGATACTTGTTTCCAGAACTTAGTAATAATTGGGCAATCCCACCAGATGTGAAATATGTCCCCTATATCCTTACAGTGTCTCCAGCACTTCGAAGATTGGGAGGGAAAGATGGTTGCAAGCCTGGCAGGCGTATAATACCATTTGTGGAAGATCTTCATAAGAGTTTCCCAGTGGGATACATTTTTGGAGATAGTTAGAGGGGCTTTGAGAGCCCGATGCCAGACCTCCATGGGAAAGGAGGATTGTAATTATGTTTCCCAGTAAGTGACAGTCGTTATTTTAAGTTCATCTGTTGGTTTAGAGAGGAGAGCGTAAATGTAGGAAATACCCTTGAATTTGTTAGTCTGGAGGTTATAGTAAGTGAGTAAACCCTTGGAGGTATCTTCAGCAGAGGTCGGTATCTTTGAGAGTATATGTCGGATCCGGAGGTAGATGTAAAAGTCCTTATTTGATAAGCCAAATTCCGTTGTTAGACGTTGGTAGGTTTTAAGGTTCGATTGGAGGTACAGGTCTCCAATGGTTTTGATTCCAGCTTCGAACCAATGCTTCGAACCGGCATAGAGGCCTATTTTGTGGCAAGAGTCGCCTACTGTGATGCCAGAGATAAGGGGATTTGTGCGGATGGTCTGCGCAAGGGGCTCCATTACTAACGCAAAGATAAGGGGTGATAACGGACACCCCTGACGCGTGCCGTTGGAGATTGTAAAGGAATCGGAGAGGATGCCCGAGGTTCGAACTTTGGCACTAGGTGAAGAATATAGTCCTAGTATGGCATTTAGGAAGTCACCCTCTAAACCGAATTTCTGTAAAACTGCCTTCAGATATCCCCAGTGTACTCTATCAAACGCCTTCTCTGCGTCTAGAGAGATCAGCAGAGAAGGCGTTTGATGATGTTCTGCCCAGTGGATAAGGTCTATAAATCTGCGAGTTCCATCTGAGGCCTGACGTTGGGGGATGAATCCTACCTGGTCAGGGTATATGAGGTGGGTCATGTATTGTGATAGCCGTGTGGCCAGTAATTTTGCGTAAATTTTTAAGTCGGTGTTGAGAAGTGAAATGGGGCGATAGCTAGCTGGGTCATGTGGGGATTTACCCGTTTTATGGATGGTGGAGATCGTGGCTTCTAAGGATTCTGTTGGGATTTCCCCGGTAGTAAGGAATCTGTTAAATGAGTTGCAAAGATGTGGGGTCAGTTGTTCACAGTAAGTTTTGTAATAGTCATTTCCGAAGCCATCTGGTCCTGGGGCTGTGTGTAGTGGCAGTGATTTAATTGCGTTTTGGATTTCCTGCTTGGTAAAGGGTAGAGCTAAGTCCGCATTCTGAGAGGGGGTCAGGGAGGGGAGGTTTAATTCAGAGAGAAAGTTCTGAATATTAACATCAGTAGGGGAGTTTTTTAGATTGTATAGATTATGGTAAAACAAGCCAAAACAGTTAGCTATATCTTTGGGGTTAGTCAATCTGTTGCCTTTGGAGTCCTCGAGGTATGGTATAGCGGATTGGGCCGCCTTGCGTTTGTACTGTTGTGCTAGAGCTTTCCCTGTTCTATTTCCCTGTGAGTACCAGGTGAGTCTTAATTTCCTAATATAGAACTCGTGTCTGTTTTGTAAATAAGTGCTTAGCTCAGATCGAAGTTTACCGAGTTCTTCATGGGTGGCTACTGAAGGAGTTTGCATATTGCATCTTTCTAGGGTCTTTATGTTGTCTAGGAAGGAGTTAAGGGTCGCAGTGCGTTTTTTTTTCTCCTGAGCTCCTAGTCTTAGTAATGTACCCCTGATGACCGATTTATGGGCATTCCAGAGTGTGGTGTCATTGGAAACAGAGTGGTTGTTTAAAGTAAAAAATTAATCAATCGTGGATCTGACCAGTTCCCTATTATCCTCGGTACTAATTAAGGAGGCGTTCAGTCACCACAAAGTATGAGAGGAGTTGGAGGGAGAAAGATTAATGACAATTGAGATAGGGGCATGGTCAGACCATGATATAACTCCAATAGTTGAGGAGGTAATGGACTGAAGTAGTACTTTGGAGGTCAGGAACAGGTCGATCCTAGAATAGGTTCTTTGAGCATTGGAATAAAAAGTGAAATCTCTCTCAGTACCATGTTGACACCTCCAAGGGTCATAGAAGTCTTCTAAGCGCATCCAGGAGGAGAGGGTAGTAGACCGTCTCCTACGTGGTGTGGACGAATCGAGAGAGTGATCGATTATTTTGTTAAAGTCACCGCATAAGATAACTTGATCTCTCGGGAAGTGTTGTATTTTGGTTAGAATGGATTTAAAAAAGGGTTTTGGTGAGTGTTTGGTGCATACAAATTAACAATCACTAAAGGTTTGTTGTTGAAGTGTGCTGAGAGTATAAGGTATCTGCCTGCGGGGTCGTACTCTATGTTGGAGATTGAGAGTGAGACTGTGGAGCGAACAGCTATCATTACACCTCTCACCTTTCTGTCAGCATGAGAGTGAAAGATATGTGGATAGAATTTGTGTGTACATCGTGGCGGGTCAGTGGATGAGAGGTGCGTTTCTTGAACGCAGAGTATGTCAGAGCGTTGAGAAATTGCTTCCCTCCATAAGAGGGATCTCTTGAACGGGCTATTTAGGCCTTTGACGTTAAGAGAGGTCATTTTGATTGCCATGTGAAATAAGAAGCAGGTGTCAAGGTGGTACTGAGGTTGATTGTATCCTGTGGGGAAGAATGAGATGGTTAGATACACACTATAGGGTGTATAACATGTTCAACCTTAGGCACAGTTAGTAAATATAAACAGAAGTAGAGAAAAAGTTAAATTGAAACTTCTATATCACTAGCAGGACCAATATAGAGGCGATATATTCTTAGGTAGTAAGTACCGTTACAAACAATATAAGTAAATAAGAAAGGAAAACTGAAAAGGAATGTGGGAACCTGAGATAATGCTGTGTGCTTTGCACACTATAGCAGTACGGCGTGGAGGGTTCAACGGTTAAGCCCCATACACACGGTCGGATTATCCGCGGACCAGGTCGGTCGGATCCTGTCCGTCGTACTTTGTCCGATGTTGGTGTTGCGTACACACGGTCGGACTACGTTGTCGTAATATCCGGTCTGCAAGAACGTTGTGACGTAAGTCGTCTTCCACGAGATTAGAAAAGGGAAGTTCAGCACCACGTCAGGCACCCGTTGGGCTCCTTCTGCTGATCCCGTGTTTATCGCGAGTTAGTCGAAGTTTGGTGACTTAAGATTCACGCTTCTCAGTTTTCTGACTCAGATCGTTACTGCTCTTCAGTTTGTACTTGTCGTGCGTATCTGTTTATTAGTGCGTGTAGTCAGTTCGCATTTGTTGGTCATTGCGGCCTATATCTTGATATAGGACGCTTTGATTTGCACTGCTTGTTGTCTGCTCGTTTGTGGTATTCATTTCGTTCTTTCAGGCCTTGCTGTTTATCGGTGCTTTCTGTTTGTCCGCTCTGACCAGCCGACCTTTTGTGACCTTGTGAGCGATGTTTCCCGTGCGTACTCGTCGCCGAGTTCGTGCTGTACGCGGAATTGGTGTCGGGCTTTTAGCTTTGAGCCAAGACCCGTCCATGAACAGAGTGACGAGGAGTATGTGGACCAAGAATTGGTTGCTTCAGCGTGACAAATTCTCGCACATGCCTTTGCTTCGTGAGATCCGGGAGAATAATCCTGATGATTTCAGGAACTTTCTTCGGATGACGGACCCCGATTTTCACCGTCTTTTGGCTTTGCTGACCCCCTTTATCAGCCGGCAGGATACCTGCATGAGACAAGCCATTACTCCGGAGCAGAGGCTGGTTGCCACGTTGAGGTACTTGGCGACAGGGAGAAGTCTTCAGGATTTGAAGTTCTCTTCAGGTATCTCTCCCCAGGCCCTGGGAATCATTATTCCAGAGACCTGTTCTGCCATCATCCAGGTCCTGCAGGAGGACTATATTAAGGTAACATTTATACTTTACTATTCCCTTCTATGTATGCTCTGTTTGCTAATGTCTTCTATGTTTGACCTCCTTCCCTAATTACCATGATTGCAATATGCTCTAATATGCTGTGCCCCTTTTCTCCTTCATGCATTTTTCCCTTCACTTACCTCCCCAGCATGCTCTTCTGCCCCAATAGACACCTATGGCCTAGTCACTTAAGCAATGTCTTTTGTCTGCTGCATAGTATTGTTTGCCCCAAACACCCCCTAAAATATGCACTAATGTTTGCTGTGTGGTTTACTTCATGTAGAGCCCCTTTTATTTTAATTTTTTTTGGGGGGGGGGTTGAAATTTTAGTTTAGCTTTCCTGGGGGCTGCCAATAGTGTTAAGTACAGAGGGTCTGGCCAAACTAGCACACATTATTGAGCCATTTGCCAATCAATGAAGTGCAGAGGGTTACCTGTCCAACACCCCCCCCCCCCCAAAACCCTAGTTATTGCCAATGGCCCATCAGAAGTGGGGGGATTGATGGGGGGTGAGTAATCTGTGAAGGGGAGCCTCTACTTTTCTGTGCAAATACTTTCCAGCCTCCAATTTTATACAATGCTCTTGTTCCAAGATGTTGATTGTCTAATCTGCTTGCAATGTTTTTATTTCAATATTTTTATTGAAGAAGTTTCACAATACATAAAATCAAACATAAATCAAAACGTCTTCATATTCCAATACAGACTTAGAACTTACTTTTGCATTGTAATAGTGACATCAACACGTCTAAAAAATGCCAAAGAAATACAAACAATCCAGTAAAAACTGCATAACTATGCTAGAGCCATAAAGACTGGAAGACTGGTAGAGGAGTTTATGACCTTAGAAGGGGTTTGAGTCTTATGCAGAGCTCTATACTGACTAACACCGAAAAATTTCCGGAAAGATCAGGTAATCCACCTCTGCACCCTCACCCCCCTGTCGGGATCTAACTGTGTGTGAGTGGAGGCTACGTCAGCTCAACCTAAAATAGTCGCATTGTTGATGTCCTGGACTTAATATTCAGTTGGTTATGCTTCCAAAACGTTTTATAATTGAATAAACAGAAGTGCCAACAACATAGAGATACGGCATCTCCAACATAATGACAAACGTATGGTGATAAAAAAGTTAAGCCGAATAATAGTCCAGGGGAAGAGTGAGCGTACTGTGTACTCAACTAAGGCATCAAGGTCTATGTGTAAATCCTGACTGGCTGCCATGAGGTTGGAGAAGAATATTGAGCTGATTAGTTACGGCCCCAGTACTCTCCTACACCCCCTAGGGGATCATACCGTGTCAGAGGGGGCCGAAACCAGTTCTCACCCGTAACGCGTATCATCTCAAACATCAAGGACAAGGCAACTATGTTCGGGTGTCAGGCAGCAGACCAAACACTGTGTGATCCACCATCTGAGACCCTGCTATATTCACCTGAGCCAATCAGGAACACCTGTGTCCCGACATTGTCCCTGAGAAACTCTGACCAGAATTACGTCCATATTGGAATATCATAATACCATAGGGAACAGAAAAGAAGAGAAATGTAGTAAGAGGAAAAGAGAAGGGGATAGGATAAGAAAGGGAAAGGAGCACCATTACCCGTCCACATGAATAGTTCTGTTCATAACAAGGAGGGAAAGTCGGACAGTCCCATCAGTCGGGCCCACGGTTCCCAGGTGGCTTCAAATTTTTCAGATGAGTCCTGTAGTAGACTGGTTAGTTTTTCTTGAGACATTACCCACGAGATTTTTCTTTTAGCCATTGAGAGAGAAACGGTCTGTGTTTTCCAGGCCCTAGCAATCGTAAGCTTAGCTCCTAAAAGCACAAACTGAACCAATCTATTAGAGGGTTTAGATATGTGTGGGATGGTTTCATGAAGAAGGGCCACCAAGGGGGACCTGGGAACTGAAGAACCTACCAATTTATCCATCATATTGAAGATTTTTTTCCAGAAGGATCGAATCTTCGGGCATTCCCACCATATATGTGACATTGTACCTAAAAGCTGGCAACCTCTGAAGCAAAGGGGGCTAGTAGCCGGATACATTAAGGCTAATCTGACAGGTGTGTAGTACCATCTGGTCATCACTTTTAGACCAGCTTCCATCAGTGTGGTATTTAGAATTCCCCGAAATGATTTAGCGCAAGCAGAATGCCATTTCTCTTTAGTCCAGAGGAAATTGAAGTCTGTCTCCCAGGCGTCCATAAATGACGCCTTGGAGACAGGAGCAGTAAGTGATGTGTAGATCGTGGAGATCCCCCCCCTCTGGTCCATGGTCTGACCGCACCATATTTCGTAGTCTGTGAATGCTGGCGTGTTAGAATTGTTTTTACATAGGGACTGCAGAAAGTGATGAATTTGATGGAACCGAAATATTTCAGAGTTGGGGAGATCAAATTTTTTAATGCATTGTTTAAGATTGAGCGGTCCAGTAGCTGTAAAGAAGTGACCTATTCTATATAGACCTTTATCAACCCACCATTTAAAGGCCAGAACGTTCCTGCCTGGGGGGAATTGCTGCTTGCAATGTTTATGTGCAAAGTGACTAATTATTTTTTCTTGTTTCACTCCACAGTTCCCTTCCACGCCACAGGAATGGCAGACTGTGGCCTCCCACTTTGCCAGCCGTTGGGACTTTCCTAACTGCGGAGGGGCAATTGATGGGAAACACGTCCGCATCGTCCCACCGCCCAACTCGGGGTCCTACTATTATAATTATAAAGGGTTTAATAGTGTAGTGATGTTGGCGGTGGTGTCGGCGACATATGAATTTATGTATGTGGACGTGGGGATGAACGGCCGGATCTCGGATGGTGGTGCCATTGCGCACACGGAGTTCTACTGGCGTCTCCAAAGTGGCAGTCTGTGCTTGCCACCTCCAGAGGAGAATGCAGAAGGACTCCCCTTCGTCTTTGTCGCAGATGAAGCGTTTGCGTTGACTCCCCATCTGATGAGGCCGTTCCCGATGAGGACCCTCACCCCAGACCAGAGGGTCTTCAACTACAGGCTGTCCAGAGCCCGAAGAGTTGTGGAGAACACTTTTTGCATCCTGGCCAGCCGCTTCCGCCTGTTCTTGACGGCAATTAACTTGGCGGAATACAAACTGAACCACATAGTTCTTGCCTGTTGCATATTGCACAACTTCCTCAAAAGACATAACAGGAACTATGTGGTGCCCGTTGGCCCAGATGTGGAGGGCCCTCCAAATGCTGACCTCACAGCCCTTCAAGTGGCACGTCCAGGCTTGCCCCCTCTAAATGCCCGCGCGGTCCGCAAGCAATATATGGACTACTTTGTGGGTAGGGGGGCCATTGCTCTGCCTGACGATGTGTGAGAGGCATTTTTTAATAAATCTTATTTTTCAACCAACCTATGATTTCTTGTCATTTCCGTATTCCTTTTAGCTTATTTTACCTTGAAATTTTTTCCCTTTGCCTTCGACAGTGGGAATGCACTTTCTGGGCAAAAGGAGGTAACAGTCTCTTCTTCCCAAAAAGATTATTCTCATGTTGTTTGTTTGCTACCTAATCTTTGGTCTAGAGAAGGTTTGTACTGCATAACTGACACCCAAAATACTCCTTTTCATCACCAGGTCAGACATGTGTGTATTCTCAAAAATGCTGTGCTCCGTGTTTTCGTACAAAGCACTGTGGGTGTCATTTACATAAGTCAAATCGACTATGCTCTACAAGTGCAGTGAAAAAGTGCCCTGGAAAAGAAAATTGCAGTGCAAAGTGGACTTGCCTTTAGTAAATAACACCCATTGCCCCCCATATCCTTTACATTTGACATACATAATGCATTGTGTTTTTTAAATAAGGAAGCCACACATTTAGAAAATTAAAAAAGTTTACTTGGAAAACATTCACAAGTGCATTTACAATCTTCTTGCCCAAACTGACAACATCTTGGTTATTTACAACATTGTTTACAAACATTCCGCAATTGGTAAAACCAGGCATGGAGCAAAACAGAACCTATGAAGTAGGAAAGTTCAACTTTGTAAAGTGAAGACAAGATCAGACATGACTATATGTTCAAAGTGTGTTTGATCTTGCCTTCATCACATGGGGGGTCACCCCTGGAAAGTGGAAATTTAGAACATGCACACAATTTGGGTCTGAAAATGGTCATTAGATGGTAAAACACATGCCTAAAAGCTTCAAAAGTGCCATTTTCCATCATGGGGATGAATGGACGTTTTTTGGGGGTGCAACCCCTTCACCACAACCACTTTCGTAGTTCGTAAAGTGGTTGGACCCCCAAAAAAACGTTGGCATTCATCCACCATGATGGGAGCTAGCACATGTGGACACAATGTGTGCATGTTCCAGATTTCACACAGTTCTTAAGTTGCAAATGTGTTCAGAAGCAGGCACAATTGTGTGTTAATTACTTGGTGCGTTTTCATATTTTTCCTAAAACATCAATGATGTTCTTCAATTTTTGTTGAACATCATTGATGTTTTGCTTTATGTAATCTAGATCTCTATTGCAGACCATTATCTCCCCGATGAGTACGTGGGCACTCTCTGTGGTAAAGTGCGATTTTTCTTCCACAACATCCACGTCACCTAAAAACCACAAGCAAACAAAAATCGGGTGTTGGAAATGAGGCAGCCATACATTGATTAGCTTACCAGTAGCTGTGTTCTCCCACACTCACCTGTTGTGGTGACAAGTTCTCCAAGTTCGATGATCTCTCCTTCCTCCTCCTCCTCCTCTGCTTCTGCTCTTTCCCCTTTTTTGGGAGGTGTTGGTTTTGGGGTTTCCTCAGACGGCCCAAGTTTTCGATCCCCTATGAGAATGTACAAAAGGAAGATTTAGCAACACAATCTATTGAGGGCAGAAATAGGAAATGACAAACATTGCTTGAAAGTGACGGACACTATTTTTGTTTGGCCAGTTACAAATGCCAACTACATGAATGTAGTCACTTTGTAAAGGTGCTAAACTTACTAGCTTTTTGGTAGAAGTTTGTGTGATGGAGACCCCCCTCTAGTATCCACTGGAGCACATGTGTGGAAAAGCCTAATAAAAAGGGGGTTTGGGTGTCCCAGCACTAGTGCCAGATGGGTAAACAGCTACTGAGTGACCTCTCCTTTACATTGACTAAATTTGGTTTACGCTCTTGCTGACATCTCTAGTGAGAACAAACTTCCTTTCAATAAAAACTTCACCAAACCTCGTATTATAAGTGGCCGAACGATCGAGGTTGCGTACGATCGAATGGACACACACGATCATGACAGTGGCAGAAAGATCGAGGCTGAGTACGATCGAATGCACAGACGAACCTGAAAGTGGCCATTTTGGAATGTACAACTTTGTAAAAATCAAACCACATGGAGCAGTATGCAAGCAAGAAAGCAAACACAAAACACAACTACTTACTTTTTTGAAGAACTCGCTTGATCTTTCTGTACTGATCGGCCTCCCTCAGTTTCAGGTCTGACCAGCGTTTCCTGAGTTGCTCCTTGGATCGTTGTACCCCAAAATGATTGTACAGCCTCCTCACATCTTTAGACATGATCTTGGCCTTGCGGACATTGGGGTTGAGGTAAGGCCCATACTTCCCATCATAGTCGCTCCTCTTTAATATGTCCACCATCTCCAACATTTCTCGAAATGACATATTGGAGGCCTTGAATTTCAGGCTCCTGGATCGGGACGTTTCTGCCTCCGGACTTTCCTCGTCCTCCTCCTCGTTGGTGGGATATTTGGGGCGCACCTGCTGTGTCCCCGCCATGTGCTCTCCCCACTGCGCCGTAAAGAGAAGGGGTGGGGAATAGACGAGAAAGATCGTCAGGGGCGGGCGGAGTTTGACGCATGCGCACTGTATATAAAACGTGACACGCCTGTGTCGTAGCCACGATCTGGGAGACGAGGGGAGAGAAAGCTCACGCACGAGACGATCGCTACAAACGAAGGTACAATTTGATGTTGGTACATAACTAGCCTAGACTGATTAGAACTTGAGGCTTCTTTATGGAGAAGATTAGGAGAGTTTCGGCTGACATTATTTATATTGTTTTGTGTGGTGTTGTGTCTTGCAGAGGTGATGGAGGGCTTCTACGACGTGAGTTTTCTCCCCCTCTTCATTGATAAATACAGGGAATTTCCCCTATTATGGCAAGCAAAGCACCGCGACTACAGCAACAGACCAAAGAGGTACGCAGCCCTGCTGAAACTTGTGGCATTTGTAAAGCCAAACCTGCCCATGGCAACCGTGGCAAACTTAAAAGTCAAAATTAATAACATGAGGAGTACCTATTTCCGGGAGCGCAATAGGGTCCGGAAGTCCCTAGCATCTGGAGCTGCAGCAGCTGATGTCTATGTCCCCACGCTGTGGTACTATGAGAGGCTCCACTTTCTCAAAGACCAGGCTAATGTCAGGAAGTCACTCTCGACTCTTCCTTGCACGCGTCCTTCCGCGTACGCCACCCCTGATGAGGCTTCCGAGGACCAACCTGGGCCTTCCAGTCTGGAAGATGTGCAGGAGCCCAGCTTGAGCCAGGTATGGTAGTTTTGTAACCATTTTTGTGAATAATGAATGATGTTCAGTTAATTCAGGATCCTCAATTGCTTAGTTCCTAACGTGATTGACATATCAACTGACAGTAGTGTTGGAGACATTTTTGGGAAGAATCTAAACTGCAGGGCTGAGAATTGTATGGTTTTCTATTTGTAAACATTTTGCAACAGTCACTAGATGAGAATTGTGTGTGTTTGATGAACAAATAACTGAAACGATGTCCCTTTTTCATACACAGGAAGACCTCAGCCAGGAGGTGGCTGTGGAATGTGGCAGTCAGGAGGAGGCAGGGGTTAGTGGCAGCCAACAGGGGGGTAGGCGTAGGAGCCTGACTGTCTCCCAAGTCCCTCCCCTCCGCCTTCCCTACAGAAGGGCGAAAAGCATGGGGGAGGTGGGAGAGTCAGCGCTCCAGCTGATCAAAGATGCTTCAGCCTCCCTATATGCCACACCCACCTATGAGGAGGCCTTTGCCTCCTTGGTTGGCACTAAAATGACGGGTATGGAGGCGGGGCAACGCAGCATGTGTGAGGATGTCATCCTCAAAATCCTAAATGAGGGGATGGCTGGGGAGATGACTCCCCTCACACATGTTTGCGAGAGTGACCTTGCTCCGCCTCCTCCTCCTTCTGCCACCCCACCAGCACCAGCACCACGGCGTGGAAGGAAGAGTACAAGGAAGACAAGAGAGTGATGACCTTGATTCAGTCTGGTCTGAGAGAAGATGAAGCCTCTCGTAGGACCAGAGCCTGGGGACCTAGATTGCATCTGCTGCAGTTCAGGATGTTTTGGACTTCAGGACCAGATTGCACTCCCTTATTATTTAGATAGGTACTCCTCAGGCCCCCAATTTTCTAAGCTTGAAAAATGATGGTTGCCGTGGGTGTCCAAGGCTTTGCAAATTCCCCAAGTTTCACCATGGCTGCGTTCCTCTTTGGTTTGTTGCTGAGACCTAAATAAATGTTTTTTGGATTTGAAATAATCATTGCCTATGTGTTTTACTTTTCTACAATGACAGTTTTTCTTTGAGTAGGCAGGTACATTTCACTAATCCTAAAGTAGAATTAACAAGGGGCACCAACAACCAACAAACTCCTAGTAAATTTAAGCAAGAAATACAAATGTTAATAATGTGGTTTTGCTAAGTTGAGACACACAACCCCCCTCCAAAAAAAAAAAAAAAAAATCTCCTTCAAATATGTATTCCCAAAAAAAAAAAAAAAAAAGACAAATCATGCTAAAAATATAACAAAGATTCTTTTACGATCTGAGTAAAAATAAACATGTAGTGTATAAATGCTGAAAAGTAATAAAGAACTAAGTTTGTGAGAAGTGCGGGTGAATAGGAGCAGCTAAAACATGTCATTCTTGTTGCATTGTAAAGAAAAAGAGAATGCGCTGCATTAAAGACATTTTAACATTGCAGCGTGACGAATGTGCTGTGTCGATTAGGAAAGGTAGTTTTACCTGACCGAGCGCTTCCGTCACAGAATTTCTTCTGAGCATGCGTAGCACTTTGTCCGTCGGACAACCGTACACACGATCGGATTTGGTGTGATCGGACCGTGTTGTCGGCAAATCTATCCAGCAGGAGATAGGACTTTGTCCGTCGGACAATCCGACGTACACTGTCCGATGGTGCATACACACGGTCTGATTTTTCAACAACATTGTCCGATCGGACAGAATCCATGCAAAAATCCGACCGTGTGTATGGGGCTTTAGAGCGGCGCTAGTCCACATTTTCAAGATGAGTAGAGTCCAGCTAAAAGTAAGAGTAACCTGAGGGGTCGCTCCAGTGCTGATGGAGAATTAGGTTTTATCCTGCGCTGCCCATTTAGTGGGGATCTTGGAGGATCGTCTATTTAAGGGAGTCGTTGGCGGAAGGTTAGGGACAATGCCCCAGTTATGCAGCTGTTTGATCCCATCTTTAGGGGTGAGAATTGCGACCTGTTGGTGCTGGTAGGTAACAATGAGTTTCATAGGAAATCCCCATTTGTATGTGATCTTGCGCTCCAGGAGGACTGAGGTAACCGGCGCAAAGGCTTTGCGCGCTTGTGAGGTGGCAGCTGAGATGTCATTATAGAGTTGAATCTTGGCGAAAGGGTCAGGGAGGTTGCGTAGGGATCTGGAAGCCCTCATAATTTGTTCCTTAGCATGGAAGAAATGAATCTTGGCTAGGATATCCCTAGGCAGGGAATCAGGCAGATGTTGCGGCTTATGGATCCTATGGGCCCTGTCTATGAGAAGATCTTGTGGCGTTAGTGTTGGAACAAGTTTGCGGAACAGACGGTTGAGGTACGGTGCTATATCAGGGGGTGACACGGTTTCAGGGACTCCCCTGATTTTAACATTGTTCCGCCTGCTACGGTCCTCAAGATCTGCGATTTTAAGGTGCAGTTGCTGTATATCTGCAGTGTGCTCATCCTATATATCGACTGTGGTGTTATGAGCAATAGTAGCTGCTGAGAGATGCTGTTCTATGTGTTCCATACGTTCCTCCATGTTGTCTACTCTGTCCAATAAGTGGTTAATGGAGGATCTAAACTCTCTCTGCATGTCAGTTTGCAGAGAGAGCAGCATAGTGTGTGCATAGTGTGTGTTCTGAGGCAGGGTTGTCTGAGGTGGTATAGGCAGCCAGTGAGGCAGAGTTTTCAGCAGGTGCTGTGGCACTACAGGTCTCAGCGCCATATTGCTTCTTTACAGGGGGAGGCTTAGAGGGAGAGTGTGCTGGGGAGATGGCTGCTCTCTTACCTCTATCTGCTGGGGAGGGATTATCCTGTAGATGCTGGTCACCGGAGTCCTCCATATCTGAGGGGGGGTCCTCTGTCAGTGGTGAAGCCGGCTGTGTTGTCTGAGGCGCGGGCTCGTCTTCTCTGCCGGCGCCATCTTGGGAGGAGGCTCTGGCCGGCTTCATGTAGTAATTTATCAGTTTCCGCGCTCCGTGGGCGTCGGATCTGCCGCGGGTCATGTCCCCTCGGGTGTGAGGGATGATGGTGGGTCTCCGTGGGTCGTTAGCAGGCTAAGTAGCTGAGCTGGGCGCCGATCGTAGCTCTGTGGAGAAGCGGAGCTCAGACTCTAAGCGGCCATCTCCGTGTGCGGCCAGGCCACGCCCCGGGAATTTAGATCTTTTAAGTTCGCGGTTTGGGTCCTTTGCAATGTTCAAGAGCTCTGGCGCGAATCGACCCGGAGGGTTTTCGGCCCAATTCTATACCTGACAGTTTTAGTGAAGGTGATTGCCTAACTATAATGGCAGCTATAAAATGAGCACTTCCAGTGCTCAGAGGTCCTCCACTGTTGAATAGGTCTGTGCAACGATATCAAATGCTAGACCGATGCAGCCTCCCATGGATAGGGGAATCCAAAGTAAAACTACAATAACAAGGCAGAGACACGAGACAGGAAGGCGCAAGCATCTAGTGCAAAAAAAAGTTTTATTTTGAAGAAAAAAGTTTTATTTAAACAAATAGGATAGATACAATTTTGATACTTACAATGGTCCTGTTGTGTTTTTATTTTTTTTATGTCTAAATTGTCATTGAGCTTGCTTGCTGCTTGTTGGCGGGAGACCTCTTTCTCCAAAATAAATTTTTGCTTTTTTTCTTGGCTGCTGTTTAGGGTATGATGTGAGATATGGGTGTTTGTAGAGGCTGCGTTACACTTTGATGTTGATGTGTTCTCAGTTTTTTAATTTTGCATCGTATGGTTGCACCGTTGTGGGCTGATTTTATGCTTGGTGATCGTGTGATATATCACTGCGTTGTCTGCCACATATTATTTACCATGGATGGCTTTTTTGTCTGTCCATTTATTTGGGGGTGGAGTTTTGATTGTGGGTGTGTTTGCGTGGATTTACATATTCAGGTCGGTTCACACATATATGAAATTTCGCCTTTTCGGTTGTTAGCTCTGTGAGGTTCTCCCATACACTGAGCCACAAGTTTACCAGGCAAGCATACATGTTGTCATGTCTATATGTAATTGGTCTTTGTGTATATGTATATTTCCTGGAGAAATGTTGTAACAACCATAGTTATATTTATATAGATATATACTATACTAAATGCTTATACATGTACTCTTTTGTTTTTAAATATACCAGCACCTACCCAGTATTTGTCCCGAGGAAGCTAATATTTTAGTGAAACGCATTGATGAGCAAGTTTTTGGAGGCATTACTGGATCAGAAATCCTTCTCCTACTTTGATTCATTATGAAATCAATCTTTGTACCTTAGATCCAGCCCTCTGTAACTGCATTATTAGGTAACTGGTAACTGTGTTCATACAGGGTGTTGTTTGTATGTTGTTATATGTTTTTTTAATTTTAATTATGCTGTAATAAAATGTATACATTTTTATTGATTTTCCCTCTCATTGTGTGCCCACAAAGTCTGCCAGTTTTTGGACTTATAGATATATTTTGGATGTTGGCATGGTAAGGGTCTTCCATACCTTGATACTTACAAAAGTGCAACTGGTAAAAACACATAGACTGCAATATGCCATTTAGTGTGTGATCCAATTGTATCTTGCTGTATAGCCGCCTAGAGTTTCAAGGGCGCACCCCCATCCTCAGAGCTGAACTCAGCTTTTGTAAGTATCCAATTTTTATCCATCCTATTTGCTCAAATAAATCTTTTGCATTAATACACTAGTTACTTGTGGCTTCCTGTCTCCTTGGCATCTCTGAGTTGCACCTCCTTCCTCAGAGCTGAACTCAGCTTTTGTAAGCACATTTTTATCCATCTTATTTGCTAAAATAAATCTTTTGCAGCGCTTGCGCCTCCCTGTCTGCTTGTTAATGGCATTTATGGTAAGAGGGGTAATAAATATGTTGTGCTTTGGAATACACAACTTTCCAGCACAAGTATGCACCCCCTTCTAAACCAATGAATTCAAATGCCAGGCAGTGTATTATGGTTACAAAGAATTCAGGCTGCCAAAATGCCACATAAATTCACTTAAACATCTAAGTCTGCATTTGCATTTGTGTTGCATTTTTGTGATCAATAAAACTGGTCTTTGTACATTTGATGTGCCAGCAATGTTCCAATATTAAAGACTGAGTGGTTCCATATACTTTGTCACTGCAGCGCTGAGGAATATGAACATGAACAGTTCTCAATATAGAGCATTGTGCCTAAGAACATTAATAGTCAAATTGCAAAAACAATGCAAGCTTTTTTTAAATAAGGATTTTTTTAATTATACTATTGTAAAATTATGGCCAAGCAGAAACAATATATAGATAGATAGATAGATAGATAGATAGATAGATAGATAGATAGATAGATAGATAGATAGATAGATAGATAGATAGATAGATATAAAGACAAAATATTACAGTGTAGCAATATACTATCAGAATCTTAAATAATTTAAGAAATGTTTTTTAATTATCTTGTATAAAGCAGAGTAAACAAATATTTCTGAACTTTGGATGAAGTGATAATAATATGCTGCATTTATAATCCCTGAACAAGTAAAGTTAATTTACCAAAAGTTCTGTCCATTGCTCTCCGTATAAAGAAATTGTCCTCCTAAATTTAAATAAAATAACAAAAAGCTACTGTATGTGTATATTGTAAACGTTTCAGGCAGTTTGCCTTTACTATAGCATCTTAAAATTAAAATTGCCCTGTAAAAATAAATTATGCATAAAACAGTTTAAAGGAAATAATCAAAGTATTCTAGCGTGTTAGAGCTTGGAAGGGACATTGTATACTATATTTTGCATTACATTTTAAAGAGAAAACTATCAAATGATAAAAATCAATCAATCATTCTGACAGTCATAAATATTTATAAATTATATAAAGCAATCAACACATCAAATGACAATTATTCATAAAAATGTCAAGATTACACAATACAATCTGCGAATGTAAAATGAAAAAAACAAATAAATTGTTCTGTTTTTAAAATGTAGTGGATGTTAAAATGCATCTTTTTATTGTTATTCTCTTCTTAGCAAAATAATAAGATTACGTTGCTTTTAATATTTACAAATACAATGAAAAATCTTGTCACCAAAACGGAAATAAGTTTAAACCCAGAATAAAGATTTTTTGCCTAACAAGTTCATGTAGCCATAAAGGATAAATGACTAGATGTTTCTGCATTTTGTGTCTCTAGATATTGCAGACCTCAGTTTAACTCAGGGGTAAACATTGTCTATGGATCAAAAGAATCCATAATACAACAGCATTTTAAACTCTAATCTTTGAGAGTTCTTTATTTTCATCTATAGCAGGCTGATAGCATGAATTATGCATTTTCAAACTATTCATTGTGCATGCAGTATATTGTAGGAAGATATTGTACGGTAACTGCAAACATTTAGGTTGCTACCACAAATAGAAAAGTAATATAATGTAAAAGTGCTGGTAGTTGACAATGCAAGGTTTTCTGTGCTGCAAGCAAGTGATATAAAATCCAGTCCAAAAATGTATGCAAACTTTTTAGTTTAAAATAGAAATACAAGCAATTGCAAAATCAATGTGTATTGATACAGTAAAAAAAAAGATGTTCCCACTAAAAAGCTGTTTGGGGGGAAGGTGGGGGGGGGTGGGGGTGGTGGGTATGCCACCACAAATCTGACTACTGAAATATGGGTAGGCTGTGCTCCCAAGTAGAATGCAAAGAAGCAAACTGACCATACTAGGATAGATGTGCTTCCATGCCTTGGTGGTTATTTTGAAATAAGAAAGCTGGCAGAATCGTCAGGTATTTTTACACAAAGGAAGCAATGCAAAGAGAACAGGATACTTTTTAATACAAGTACATGGTAACACCCACCCATAGCATAAATTAGACATGTGCAATTTGTTTTGTTCCAAATTAGTTTTTCGTCAAGATTCAGCATATTCGTTAATTTGGAAACATCCGAATTAATGAAAGACTGTTAAACAAACTTTTTTAAAAACAAATTTTCTAAAAGAACAGAAATTCGAAAGAATGAAAATCCAAAATTTGAAAATCCAAAATTCAAAAATTCAAAAGAATGAAAATCTGAAAATGTGAAATAAAAAAAAAGAAAATATGAAAGAACAAAAATTTGAAAATCATAAAGAATGAAAGGGGGCGTGGCCTGACCTAGCTGGAAGATGGACGCTTAGTTCCTGAGCTCCCGCTGCCTCATGACCTTTCATCAGCCTAGCAGAGGTAAATTCGCTTCAAACCGACATCGGCATCCCGCTCCCGCTCTCCCCGCAGGACTCCCGGGGGTCTTTCGAATAATATCCCTGATATGTTCCGGAACACCATGGGCAATATGGCGCCTGTCCCTCACGGACGTTCACAGGACTCGGCTCCCGCACCCATCGGCACCCCTCCTGCTAACCCACCACCCGCATCCACTGACCGGACGGGAACAGCGGCTTCTCCACCTCTCTCACAACCCCACCTTAGCATTCACGACCTCTGTACCATCGCCGCTGACATTAAGGACACCCTGTCAGCGGCCATTTCGGAGCTACGCCTGGACATTCATACCCTCAATGACAGAGTCCTTAGGGTGGAAGAGACTGTAGACCGCCAAAACTCACAGCTCAAAAAGACGACCCATCATGTTGACACCCACACTCTTCAGCTGAGAGAAATGCATAAGCACCTGGAAGACCTCGACAACAGGGGCAGACGCCATAACCTGCGTGTGCGAGAAGCCATTGAGGGTGATCAACTGTTACCTGCCGTGACAGCCCTGTTTAACGATGTACTGGCCAGACCGCCTCAAACCCACATTTCCATGGACAGAATCCATCGTGCATTGAGACCTAGGGGTAGGGATACTGATCCCCCCAGGGACGTGGTGTGTTGCCTACCAGACTTTAAGCTTAAAGAAAACATATTGAAACAAGCAAGGGGAAGACCACAGATAATGTATGCTGACCGCCCTGTGCAGATATACCAGGACCTCTCTGGCATCACCCTCCAACATCGCAGGGACCTGAAACCACTGCTTGATGTCCTCCGCACTAACGGTATTGCTTACAGATGGAAGTTTCCGTTTTGCCTTGCTGCCACCACTCAAGGTCGCACAGCGCTCCTAAAGGTACCTGAAGACCTCACCCAATTCTGCCATACCCTTAACATCCCTCTCACTGATGTGCCTGACTGGTTTGCGGACTTTCGCCGCTCGGCGGTTAGGAGAGAGCTACCGCAAACAGAAATAATGGATGCGCAAGATGCAGGTTTTCGGAGACACAGCCCCCCTTCAACCCGCTCCACCACCTCAAGGAACAGGGACACCCGCCATGACCGAAGCCCCTTCTCCCCACCTCACTCGAGAAGAGCTAGAAGGGACTACTAAACTGAAACTCCCGGAATATTCTACACTCACCCATTAGGGTATGTTAACAAAGATGTTATGTTTATGTTCTGGTTGCCGTTACTTCAATTTATATCTTCAATGCCTGAGTGAGCTACCTGTTTTTGTTTTGTTTATTTTGGCTCAACATTGCTGATGTATTCAGGCTTGGAACTATGTTTTCCTCTCACTTCTCCTCCACATCCCTGTAACGTACTCTCCTGACTTGGCGCCAAATCGCCCTCCCTACGGGCCTACAACCCCCAGAACGCCCTGCGGCTTTGTCTCCGCCCCCTTCTTCTGACCCCCTCTGGTGCTGCAGGAAGAATTCCTCCATCCCGCTGATCCAGACGCTAACTGCTCCCCCTCCGTGACGGGCTACGCACCCACCGACGCCTCCAAGATGTCGGCTTCTTGAAACTGTTGTACGCGCTACTGGCCTCACCTCACTGAAGTCTCAGATAACATGCCGCAGTACTTCACACTTCCTCTCCGCACCCCGGGGCTACATCTCGGACAGCCCACTGCATCCTCTCTACAAGCTGGAACTTTTACGATCCCTCGGGGCATTTGAATCACGCCTCATTAAGGTACCCTCTAACCAACAGTACTCATATTGTTTTTTTTTTTTTTCTTTTGAACACTCTGTATTGCTGCCTATACCCTGACCTCCTGCTTCGTGGAATCCGCGGCCACCTACTCCGACATATCCAGTTTTAGCACTGTTATATGCACACTCTGACCTTGCTTATTCCTCAAGAGGAGTCTGACCTCTAATCTGAAGAGCACCAGCTTGCCTCTCTGTTGAACTTACAGGTTTTAAACACTATGAAATATATATGTCCGTTTGACTCTCTCTTCCATACAAATATGGTCACGGTAATTTTCTAGGTCTGAGTATTAATCATCTTCCAATATCTAGGTTACGGTAACTACAATTCTTATGCGTTTATGTATCACTGCTGAATGCTATTTTCTGATGTATGTATTACACCCGGAAATGTATTACCTCGTTCAATACATGTACACTTTATCAAGTTGTGCACCTATAGAACACTAAACATGATATCCACGATTGCCAACTCTCTGTTTTAATGGTACAATTCTGCTGATGCCAAATTTCTTACACCCCTCTGAATTCTCCTTCCGCATCTACACCATCACTCGATCCTGCATTGAGTTCATTTCCCCCCTGTCAGACCCCACTCGGACACTCACTCTATTGTCACCCTCTCTAATACTGTACCGTGGTCGGGCATAAGGGAGTTCTCACTGTTTCTGATCACTTACACACTCCTCTCCTGCTGGTCGGTTCCAACCCCCACACAGTGGTGTCAGGTGTGGAGTTCCCGCTCCTATACGTGAACTCTCCCCTGTCACCCTGACCAATACCGATTTTCTTTTTTCGTACGTATTATATCACATATTTCTATTATAAATCCCCCCCCCCTTTTTTTTTTTTTTTTTTGAGGTCTGTGGGAATAATTTTTTCCCTCCCTCTTCGTTTTTTTTTTTTTTCTCCGAGTGGTTTTATCCACTATTGACACGTTGCAACATTTTGCGCATGCTATAGGCTTTTCTGATCTCTACATAGCCTGTTCGCTACTGACCTAGCAGACTAATGGCGGATTATCTGGCCCCACCTTCTGTGCCGCCTTTACTAACTCAATTAAATGGACAACTAAAACTTTACTTTATTAATATCCAAACATTGCCCAATTCAAGACATAACTACTCACACGGACACGCAAGGAAGATTCATTTTTATCAAAGGGACACTTTACAATAAACCCATCACTATTGCTAACATTTATGCTCCAAACTCACAAGTATCATTTTTCCGGAAGACACTCCGGCTGCTGACTTTATTTCAACATGGCACTCTTATAGTAGGCGGCGACTTTAACATAACATTAAACCCCACACTGGACTCTTCCAATGGTACCTCTACATTGCCTTATAAGGCTCTTAAAGCCATCAAACTGGAATTACATGACCTTTTACTTCATGACACTTGGCGTACCTTACACACCGTTGACAAGGATTTTACTTTCTTCTCAGCTCCCCACAACAAACATTCTCGACTGGACTATTTCTTTATTTCCCAACCGGGCCTTGCCGACCTGACTAAAGCCACCATTGAACCCATGATATTGTCCGATCACAATCCCATCACCATGCTCCTCTCTCTGACTTCTAAAACACCCACACCGCGCTTATGGCGTTTGGATGACTCTCTACTCTCTGACTCGGACACAATTCGTCAAATCTCAACCCATATTTCTCAATATTTTACCGAAAACGCGACACCTGACATCGACCCCGCAACACTATGGGCTGCTCACAAGTGTGTCCTGAGAGGACGCTTTATATCGCTAGCTGCCACACGCACCAAACTACGGAAAACACACATCGACTCCTTAACCCAACGCATAAACATCCTAGAAAGAACACACAAGGCCTCGCGAGCGGCAGACACTTTAGCTGAATTGACCCAAGCCCGGAATGACCTTCTGGAAGTATTGCACAAATCCCTGAAACGGAAGTACGCCCTAACTCAAAAGGTTTTCTATGAGTTCAGCAACAAATCTGGGAAAATGCTCGCCAGAGCTCTACAAACAAAAAAAGCCGCCCACACAATCCATTTGCTTAAAACCGAAAAGGGCACTACTGTCACCAAAACTAACGATATTGCCCACCAATTTGTGCAATACTTCTCCAAACTATACAATCTACCCAAACCCTCCGATGTATCCCGCCAGACTGAAAGAACGGCCTTGATACACTCGTTTCTACAACGGTACTCCCCAACTCCCCTCTCAACTGA
Source organism: Lithobates sylvaticus (assembly GCA_028564925.1). Lineage (NCBI taxonomy): Eukaryota > Metazoa > Chordata > Amphibia > Anura > Ranidae > Lithobates > Lithobates sylvaticus. The sequence continues at coordinate 467,816,987 of CM053027.1, forward strand.
CGATACCGCAGCTCTTGGCTCCCCAATCACCCTAGAAGAAGTTTCTCTTGCCCTTAAACAGCTCAAAGCTGGAAAGTGCCCAGGCCCTGATGGTCTCACCACCTGCTATTTTAAATCCTTTGCTGACAGCTTACTGCCCCATTTTGTGAACGCATTCAACAATTTTTCCTCTAATACCTCTATCACCAGAGACCTCTTAGAAGCCCATATTACCCTTATACCTAAGCCAAATAAAGACACAACATTGGTCTCCAATTATAGACCCATTTCGTTGCTCAATGTTGATCTCAAGTTGTATGCCAAAATCTTAGCAAATCGTCTACAACCACTTCTACCCAAACTAATTGATCTCGACCAAGTGGGGATTGTCTCTGGCAGGGAAGCCAGAGACAACACCATTAAGGCTATCAACATACATCACTGGATGACCACTAACTCCACCGCAGGCTTCATCTTATCCTTGGACGCCGAAAAGGCGTTCGACAGGGTGGCATGGGACTTTCTGGAAATCGCTCTACTCAAGATAGGCTTACCGCAGGACCTACTTAACATGATTATGGCCTTGTATTCTTCCCCGACTGCAAAGATTAGAGTGAACGGTCACCTGTCGAACGCCTTTTCTGTCTCTAACGGTACCCGCCAGGGTTGTCCACTTTCCCCACTTCTGTTTTTAATCACATTGGAGCCCTTCCTCCGCAAAATCAGGGAAAATCCAGATATCGTTGGCATTTCGATTCGGCACAAAACATATAAAGTGGCAGCATATGCCGACGATATCCTTTTATTCTTATCCAACCCTTTAATCACAATCCCGAATCTGCTTAAAGAATTCTCTCTCTTTAAAGACCTATCCAACCTTCTGATTAACTTCACAAAATCACACGCTCTCAACATATCACTACCCTTTCCGCTGGGAACCCACTGCCATTACCTACTTGGGTATCCAGATACCCACTAACCTTACCAACCTATATGCTCTTAACTTTCCACCTGTCTTGAACAACATACACACTGACCTTTTAAAATGGAACCATGGCACATTTTCATGGTTCGGTAGAATTGCCATTCTAAAAATAAACGTGCTGCCCAGACTCCTTTACCTGTTACAAACTATCCCTATTAGACTCCCACCATCTTTTCTCTCTTCCTTTAAACGTATCTGCAGGACCTTCATTTGGTCTACCAAGACACCCAGACTAGGCTGGAACAGATTGACACTTCCCAAATTGAAAGGCGGTGTGGGTTTACCGGACCTACAACGTTACCAATGGGCCTGCCATTTGACCAGGATTGTGGACTGGCACGTCCATGGCTCGTGCAAAGATTGGATCCAAATTGAACGCTCTTTTACATGCACTCCCCTGACACACTTTCCATGGTTACACCCTGCACATATTCCCAAACAACTACTTCTCCACCCAACGATAGGAGCCACTTTACGATACTCCCGCCTAGCGAATAACCATTCCCTTATTTTGAATGCCCCGGGACCCATGTCCCCGCTATCTTTCAATCCTGACTTCCCGGCAGGTCTCGCACTGCGTGATCCCTCGACGCCACACACCGCACCAGACCCCAGAGCAAAATGTTTTTTTTTTTTAACGGTGAGATTTTATCTCACCAATCTATGTCCCAGGCTCTACCTGACTACCGAATACCTTTCTTTACTTATTTGCAACTTAAACACTTTTTCCAAACTTGTAAGCCCAAAGTACCATGGCACCATGATTTCACGCCTTTTGAAACACTGTGTCTGCAGCAAGAACCCCAAAGATATGTAGTGTCCGCTACCTATTCGAGCCTTTTCTCTACCCACGATATCAAGTCTGACTCCATGGTCAGGAAATGGGAATCAGAGCTAGATATTGACCTCTCACCACAAGATTGGGAAAAAGTTTTTACACATATTCACAAAGGCTCTCTCAATGTCTCCACCCAGGAAAACCGCTACAAGCTGTTTTCTAAATGGTATAGAATGCCCCAACTCCTTCACAAATTCCACCCGAGCATCACCCCTCTATGCTGGAGATGCAACACTGCTCCAGGTTCCCTCCTTCACATTTGGTGGGAATGTCCACAAATCCGACCATTCTGGTCCACTATACAATCCCTCATACAGCGCATCACTACATACGAGATTCCACTCTCCCCTGCTCGATTCCTCTTGCACCATACCACCACCTCCATCCGCTCATACAAAAAATCCCTTACAATTCACTTGCTCAACGCTGCTAATCACTGCATACCGGTCCATTGGAAGAGTCCTATGCCTCCTACTATCACTGAATGGACCCACAGGGTCAACAAAATAGAAGAAATGGAAGGCCTTATACACCAGGCCAAAGACGCTATCACAAGCCATGAATCTACTTGGGCATGTTGGAAACACTTCAGATCTTCCCCCCAACTCTCACTGACTACCTCCGATTAACCCCTCTCTTGAAACACTCTTGATCACATCCTGTGTTTTCATTATACTTTTACCCAGGTTTTGTAGAGTTTATCACAATCTCCTTTCTCATGCGACCTCTGTTAAATCACCCCTCTCATTTATTTAGCTGTCAAATTACCATTATGACATACATAGCTTAGTGGTATAATGTCACCAGCCCCTGCTGGGCGCATACCTTACACTTCAATTACTCCGCCCCCCACTAGTCCCTTCCCACTCACAGCAAGTACCCTTTTGGGGTGACTGGGTTGGGCTAACACAATGCTACCCTATAAAGTTATGCTTCTCCTATTTCAGAAATTTTCCATCATACTAGTCTCGGACCTATCGTCGCGTCAGTGTTTGCGAACATACACCACATGATGACCTTTGCATAACTTTTGACCATACTTACAGTGATACATGCTGTTTACAATATGTCTCTCTAATCGCTATGGCCATACTGTACCTTCATAGATTGCAATGTTGTTCAACTGTGTTGTACCTGTACACTTATTGCATTTATTTTAAAGTGACTCCTTGTATTGTTTCTTATATCAGTTGTCTTCTTCAGCAAATACGTTCATGCTGATTTTGCTTGTACTGTTTACAAAACTTTAATAAAAATTATTTGAAAAAAAAAAAAGAATGAAAATCCAAAAGAACAAAAAACATTTGGATAATTTTATATTATAATTAAAATATTACGTTTATTAACCATAATTATAGTTTTTATTATTTTTATTATTATTATTTAATAATAATAAATAATGATAATAATAATAAATAATGACGATGATAATAATAATAATAATAACTATAATAATAGTTATAAACTACAAAATTATAGGTATTGGAATTTCCTTTCAAATTTGGTTATTGGGAAACTTAACGAATATGAATTTATCCGAAGTTACAATTTTTTGAAATAACAATTGCCGGATAATTCGTAAATGTGGATAAATTAGTATTCATTATGTTCGCTAACAGCCACATTTGAAAGGAAATTCCAATATCTATAATTTTACCGTACGAGGCAACCAGTTACAATATATCTGCAATATTTACACATGCCGCTAAATGAGATCAATATGAGAATATTGTCACACAACCAAACTGGTTGGTAGTACCTTTTTTGGCTGGTGTGCTTTGTAATTTGATGTTGTAGCTGATAGCACACACCACAACATTTGGTTGTGTAATATCAACACTGTTTTCTCTCGACTGGGATCTATTTCCCAAATTTTGGCGTGGGGTTTACCTTAAAATCCATACCAGCGGGACCTCCACGCCAATTTTTTTAAGTTTTTCTATTGCTAATGCTTTTTTTTTCATTCAGTTGTTAACGAGGAAGCTAGTTGACAGCTGATGACTCATCCGTTCGTATGCCTGGCCCACTCCTTAACAGCAAGCTATTCATTATACTCTGGTTGTGTGACAATATTCTAGCTCATTTAGCGGCATGTGTAAATATTGCAGATATATTGTAACAGGTTGCCTTGTACGGCTAGTAATAATTAGGAGCAAGGCTATATCACCTGTGAGTCTATGCAGGCTTTCTTTGTTATCCCACAGACCAGATTTTAGCAGTTTAATCTCCACAAGGCTTTGCACTTCCTGTTAATGCTTTGATGAGACCTAGAAGGCATTGCACAGTTCCAGAATATGGAAATCAAACACTGTAACACATATCATCCACTCCAATTGTAAGGAAGTTTTTCATGTTACAAAGTATCCACGAGCAGGGCTGTCACACAAACACACATCCATCTGCAATGAGGTTCAGGGTAGTTATACAGCAGCGCCAGGGGGAAAGCGTAAAGACCCTCCTGGGGTAATAATGAAGTCATGCTAGGCATAAATCCATAAATCGTAGACCAGTGTCAATTTAAACATTTGGGCTGTAGTGCTCACCACCGCAGCAAAGCATGCATATTGCAATTAGTATTGGGCCGAACATCCCCCGGTTCGGTTCATGTCAGAACTCTCGACCCTATTATTTCTATGGGATCCCAACTTGAAACTTCAAAAGTGCCCATTTTGAAGGCTTATATGCAAGTTGTTGGCCATATAAATGGTATGGGGGGCCTGGGTATTGCCCTGGGGGACAGGTATCAATGCAATTTTTTTTTAAAAAGATCGTTTTTTTACAGGAGCAGTGATTTTAATGATGCTTAAAGTGAAACAATAAAAAATTCCTTTAACTATAGTGCATGCCCCCCCCCCCCCCCAGTGTGCCTGTAAAGTGGTTCATCTGTACCATGTATAGAACCTGCTGGAGCAAAACTGACATATATAAAAAAAAATTACATTTAAATTGCCGGCAAAAATTTGGGCGTGGGGTTTACCTTAAAAAATATTTTTCTTTAAGTTTTTCTATTGCTAATGCTTTTTTTTTCATTCAGTTGTTAGCGGGGAAGCTCGTTGACAGCTGGTGACTCATCTGTTCTTAAGGATGCCTGGCCCGCTCCTTAACAGCAAGCTATTCATTATACCCTGATTAGGCAAAGATTTGCCCAATCAGAGCTTAGAATGCACTGTGCAGCGAGGGGGGCACTCAGCAGGCAAACATGACACCGAGCGCCTTGCAAATTTGGGTGTTCGCTGAATAGGCAAACAGGGGAAGTTCACATCAATTGTGAATCCTTGTTGGTGTGCACATTCCCTTCTTACGTTTGCCTGTCATTGCTTTCAAAGGGTTGCCAAGCTATTAGTCAGCATGGCTGGAACTCTGTAGCGTGGAATCTACCGTCAATGCAGGAGTCCCTGTGAGGAGTCCCCGTCTCGCACATTAGCATTATATTTTAGAATTAATACATTTGAAGAGGTATCTGATCAAGTGGTATGGAAGGCCAATAAGGCAGTTATTAGAGCAAAAAGCCAAAAACTTAACTGATTAGCAATTAGACAGTATGTACTCCCTATTTGCAAGATTCTATATCGGAAACAGATAAAACAGACCTGTTCTGGGATAAAAAAAAAATCACAATGTCTTTTTTTTTTCTCAGGCCTTATACTCAAACAATTGTAAACATTTGATGCAGACTTCTTGAAGCCTTTTTGCTTTTCCACTATTCCAAAGAGTGAACAGGTAGATTTCATGTATAAACACATTTTAGAATGTTTTTTAAAACAGTTAAGGACAACTTTTAACCCTTTGTCACATGCCCTATTGGGCAGACTAGCATTTCTGAGAGCTTAAGCAGGCATTTTGCATTGGGAAAAAATAAAATAGTTTATTTTTTTGCACAGTGAGAATGGAAATAGCATAAGGGTTACACCATAGCTAAAAAAAAAGCCTGTTTGGACAGGCTGAAATTTCTTTGAGCGTGTTAGCATCTGAAAAAATAATTGTGCCTTTTTTAAACACATACAGTGGAAATAGCATACAGGTTTGCACCACAGCTAGAAAGTAGTTGTCAACTTACCACTATTTCTGAGAATTTCAGCAGGCTTTTAGTTCTGAAAACTAAGAGACTGAACAGGCATTTCACTTCTGAAAAAAGTAATGTCATTTTTGGACACAGAAGATAATAATAGTACACAGATTTGCATCGAAGCTAGAAAGCCTTTTTTGAACAGACTACAATTTCTGAGAGTAGGCGCATATATGTTTTTTTACACTGAGAATAGAAATAGCTTATAGGTTTGCACCACAGCTAAAATGCCTGTTTGTACAGGCTGCAATTTCTGAAAGCTTAAGCAGGCGTTTAGCATCTGAAAAAATTGTCTTTTTTCTTTAACCCAAACAATGGAAATAGCATACAGGTTTGCACCACAGATAGAAAGCATTTTTCAACATACCACTATTTCTGGGAGATTCAGCAGGATTTTAGTTTCTGAAAAAAAATTGGGAATCGGAATTAACGGCACTATTGTAAGAAAACTCTGCCCAAGGTCTGACCAGTTGTTATGATGGTCAGAAATATAACAATGCAGAGACTGCTCTAAAATTCCCAACTGTGCACAAAAGGCTTGCCAAAACCTGGATACAAACTGGTTACCCCTGTCCAAGATGATAAACTTGGATAGCCCATGTAATCGAAAGATCTCCCAAGCAAAAATGGGTGCCAGTTCTTTGGATGTAGGCAACTTCATAAATGGAATGTAATGTGACATTTTCGAGAACCAGTCAAGCACCATAAGGATAAATGTGTTGTCCTGGGAGTTGGGTAACTCCACAATAAAATCCATAGACAGGTGGGTCCAAGGCCTCTCTCCATTGGGTATGGGTTGTAGGAGGCCCACTGGAAGGTGTCATGGTGTCTTACTCATAGCACACACGGAACAGGCGGCTACATCAGCACGGCGACTAGGCCACCAGAATTGTTGGGAATTAGCCCAAATGAGTTGATTCTTCCCAGAGTGGCCAGCAGCCTTGGGAGAACAGTAAGTCTAGAGCACAGCAGTGCAAAGACTCTCAGGGACAAAACAGCGGTCGCAAGGTTTCTCAGGAGGAGAATGAATCTGAGCGGCAAGAATTCTGTCACCCAAAGGTGAAGTGAGACTGGTACGAACCGTAGCCAGAATACGGTCGGGAGATATCACAGGAACAGGAACCGACTTCATCTTGGAAGCGGAGGAAAACTGTTGCAACAATGCATCAGCCCTTACATTTTTAGTATCGGGTAAGAATTAGACTATATAATTAAAGCTTGACAAGAAAAGAGCCCATCAGGAAGCCAGAGATAAGCGTAGTCAGAGCAGCAGACAGGATCAAGAACCAGAAGGGGCATCAGCCAGGCAAGTCATTAACAGGAAACCAGCAGAGAGTCTCTAGATATGTTTGACCAAGGCGAAGGCACAGGAGATCTGATCCAAGAAGCTTAAATAGCTAGCAGGCTGAGTGATGAGCAGGATATGATCATCAGGTGAATCACTGTGGAATAAAGAGTGCTGGTAATTAACCAACAGCTGAGCAGCCTGAGCTCTGAGAAGAGAGGGCTAAGCCCAGCCCTGACAAGTCCTTTATAAAGCAGCAGTCCCACTGTATATGATATAGAGTTCATGAAAAGCCTAAATTCTTCCAACATAGGAGTTAGAAGTAGATCACATCAAATCTAGCAAGTGTGTAATACAATTTTACAAAGAGCTTTTGTAGGGAATCCCAATGTGTGATATAGTGGGAGGACCTAATGGCAAATAAAGGGCTTGGTACCATTGACCTAAAGGGTGAAATATTGTTCATGTAGGAGGACCAGTAGTTAATTGGGGCATAAAAAAAGTCCGGAGAGGGTTTTGTAAGGAGTCTGCAGAAGAGCGAGATTCCCTTGATAGATCTGCTGTGTGTCTCATAAGACTTTAATATGGAATTTTGGAGAGTAGAGAACGAATCCAGAGATTAATGAAGAAAGTTTTGGAGGATAACCATATATGTCCTTGAGAGCTGCAAAAGCCAGTATGCCAGATGAGGAATATAATTCCCAATATTAGAGATGTCATCCTCGATCCAGGATTGTAGGGGTAGGTCTGGCAATATGAGTTCAATGGATTTGAGAGGTAGTAATGCAAGTAAGTTAAAAGGTATGCCTATTAAAATTTGTGAGATAGCCATCCACACCCGTAGAGATCCTGTTATCGTATCAAAGGGATAGTGCTGGGGTCTGAGGGCTATGAGTCAGAACACTAAGGAACAATTTCAGGTCTGTAGATAATACCTCAGTTTCAATTTGTTGCTACTTGGAGTCATTGATGATCACCACATATTAAGTTGTTCCAAGAGTACTGCACAATAATAGGCTTGAATATTAGGGGTGCCATTTCCACCAGGTCCGACTAGAGTAGTATGAAAAGCTTTCCCAATCCCAGGGCACCTGTGTTGCCAAATGGAAGCATTGAGGGATGCTTGAAGTTTATGCTACTGGGTAGGAAGAAATGGGACAGGTATGGTAGGAAAAATGTTAAGAATATGTGGTAATAAATACATTTCAGCCCATGCAATTCCACCAGCCCACGGCGTAAAAGAGTGGTTTAAGTCTCAAGATAGTTGTTGTAGTTTTTCTAAGAGGTCTTTTAAAGTTGTTCTTAAAAGGATGAGTAACAAGACCGGGAGATAGGAGAATGTATAGTGATGTTCTGCTTAGTTGGATTGTCTAAGCCCACAGCTAACATAAATTATTTACTGTGGTTTACCTTATAAGGATAAATTGCGCTAAAAAGCAATTATGACATTGTCGGCATACAGGCCAATTTTATGTTCCATATAGCCGACTTATATACCCGAAACCAAGAGAGCAGAGCGAATTGCCTGTGCCAGCAGTTCCATAACCATAGAAAATATTAAAAGGGAGAGTGGGCATACTATTTGTGATTTTGAAAGGGTCTGAAATGACACCCAATGTCAATACATGAGCGCTTTGGAACGAGTATAGGCTAATAATAGTGGATAAGAATACACCCCACAGGCCAAATTTGCTGGCTTTAACAAATTCATATTTAGTAAAAGGGGCTGAGATGGATGCCAGTTGGGTGGACCGATAGTGATGGGAGTTGTATGGATAAAAGAAATGCGTCAATGTCTTCTCGCTGTGGAATAGTGTAGGATTCTGTGTTTTTAAGATGATGAAGGTTTGAGTAAAAAGAACCAAATGTGTTTGCTATACCAAGGGGTTTGATTAGCCACTTACCTTGGGAGTTAAGAAGAAAAGGGATATTTGTGCAGGCTTGTTTGCGTTTTATACCACACAATCACAAAAGTGTGCACCTCTACTTAATATAAAACAATTAACAATCAGTGATAAATACAACCGTTTTCCCGCAGCCTCCTTAAATACATAAATTGAATAAACCTATAGAAAGTCCATAGAATAAGATGCGCAGGATATCTGGTACGGTATGTGCAAGCTGGTGCTGTGAAAGCTTGAGCAATAAGATCCAAACATGCAGATTAAATTCTCCACAACACACCCTTCGTGGGAATGACTCACCAGATGTTTTTGCCTTGCATTAAAGCTCAGCAAACTCAGCTTCATTAATAATATACCTCCTGATATACAGCTTTGCTTGGGTCATGTCCAGGTCATGAACTCTCTTGTCAAAAAGATGTCAAAAAGAAAAGCTTCCATAGTGCATTACTGTAAAATGATTTAAAATGTATTTATAATATAAGAGTGGTACTCACAAACATCTTAAAAACATGGGTTTCACTTATCCACACAGGTTACAACAGCATGCATTCCAGTGTGACACAGCCTTGGTCGTCTCACCTGCCTATGCAGCATCCAGACTGTGAGTCTCCACGGAGACTGAGCATGCAAGACCTGATCAGGCTTGATCTGTTTATCATAATAAGGGTTAGTAAGGAGGGAGGTGTTCAGTCACCATAGAGATAAATGTTGTGATAAATGTGATTGAGGAGATAATTTGACAAAAATTGGAGCATGGTCCCACCATGTAAACAACTCAATATTCTTGTGATAATGAGTAACCCAATAACACAAAAGTGTATTGTTTTAAAACATAGCTGCCCCTTTAAGGAAGTATAAAAAAATCAAATGTTAAGGAGTTTGAGCGTGTTAGCATCTGAAAAAATAATTGTGCCTTTTTTAAACACATACAGTGGAAATAGCATACAGGTTTGCACCACAGCTAGAAAGCAGTTGTCAACTTACCACTATTTCTGAGAATTTCAGCAGGCTTTTAGTTCTGAAAACTAAGAGACTGAACAGGCATTTCACTTCTGAAAAAAGTAATGTCATTTTTGGACACAGAAGATAATAATAGTACACAGATTTGCATCGAAGCTAGAAAGCCTTTTTTGAACAGACTACAATTTCTGAGAGTAGGCGCATATATGTTTTTTTACACTGAGAATAGAAATAGCTTATAGGTTTGCACCACAGCTAAAACGCCTGTTTGGACAGGCTGCAATTTCTGAAAGCTTAAGCAGGCGTTTAGCATCTGAAAAAATTGTCTTTTTTCTTTAACCCAAACAATGGAAATAGCATACAGGTTTGCACCACAGATAGAAAGCATTTTTCAACATACCACTATTTCTAGGAGATTCAGCAGGATTTTAGTTTCTGAAAAAAAATTGGGAATCGGAATTAACGGCACTATTGTAAGAAAACTCTGCCCAAGGTCTGACCAGTTGTTATGATGGTCAGAAATATAACAATGCAGAGACTGCTCTAAAATTCCCAACTGTGCACAAAAGGCTTGCCAAAACCTGGATACAAACTGGTTACCCCTGTCCAAGATGATAAACTTGGATAGCCCATGTAATCGAAAGATCTCCCAAGCAAAAATGGGTGCCAGTTCTTTGGATGTAGGCAACTTCATAAATGGAATGTAATGTGACATTTTCGAGAACCAGTCAAGCACCATAAGGATAAATGTGTTGTCCTGGGAGTTGGGTAACTCCACAATAAAATCCATAGACAGGTGGGTCCAAGGCCTCTCTCCATTGGGTATGGGTTGTAGGAGGCCCACTGGAAGGTGTCATGGTGTCTTACTCATAGCACACACGGAACAGGCGGCTACATCAGCACGGCGACTAGGCCACCAGAATTGTTGGGAATTAGCCCAAATGAGTTGATTCTTCCCAGAGTGGCCAGCAGCCTTGGGAGAACGGTAAGTCTAGAGCACAGCAGTGCAAAGACTCTCAGGGACAAAACAGCGGTCGCAAGGTTTCTCAGGAGGAGAATGAATCTGAGCGGCAAGAATTCTGTCACCCAAAGGTGAAGTGAGACTGGTACGAACCGTAGCCAGAATACGGTCGGGAGATATCACAGGAACAGGAACCGACTTCATCTTGGAAGCGGAGGAAAACTGTTGCAACAATGCATCAGCCCTTACATTTTTAGTATCGGGTAAGAATTAGACTATATAATTAAAGCTTGACAAGAAAAGAGCCCATCAGGAAGCCAGAGATAAGCGTAGTCAGAGCAGCAGACAGGATCAAGAACTAGAAGGGGCATCAGCCAGGCAAGTCATTAACAGGAAACCAGCAGAGAGTCTCTAGATATGTTTGACCAAGGCGAAGGCACAGGAGATCTGATCCAAGAAGCTTAAATAGCTAGCAGGCTGAGTGATGAGCAGGATATGATCATCAGGTGAATCACTGTGGAATAAAGAGTGCTGGTAATTAACCAACAGCTGAGCAGCCTGAGCTCTGAGAAGAGAGGGCTAAGCCCAGCCCTGACAAGTCCTTTATAAAGCAGCAGTCCCACTGTATATGATATAGAGTTCATGAAAAGCCTAAATTCTTCCAACATAGGAGTTAGAAGTAGATCACATCAAGTCTAGCAAGTGTATAATACAATTTTACAAAGAGCTTTTGTAGGGAATCCCAATGTGTGATATAGTGGGAGGACCTAATGGCAAATAAAGGGCTTGGTACCATTGACCTAAAGGGTGAAATATTGTTCATGTAGGAGGACCAGTAGTTAATTGGGGCATAAAAAAAGTCCGGAGAGGGTTTTGTAAGGAGTCTGCAGAAGAGCGAGATTCCCTTGATAGATCTGCTGTGTGTCTCATAAGACTTTAATATGGAATTTTGGAGAGTAGAGAACGAATCCAGAGATTAATGAAGAAAGTTTTGGAGGATAACCATATATGTCCTTGAGAGCTGCAAAAGCCAGTATGCCAGATGAGGAATATAATTCCCAATATTAGAGATGTCATCCTCGATCCAGGATTGTAGGGGTAGGTCTGGCAATATGAGTTCAATGGATTTGAGAGGTAGTAATGCAAGTAAGTTAAAAGGTATGCCTATTAAAATTTGTGAGATAGCCATCCACACCCGTAGAGATCCTGTTATCGTATCAAAGGGATAGTGCTGGGGTCTGAGGGCTATGAGTCAGAACACTAAGGAACAATTTCAGGTCTGTAGATAATACCTCAGTTTCAATTTGTTGCTACTTGGAGTCATTGATGATCACCACATATTAAGTTGTTCCAAGAGTACTGCACAATAATAGGCTTGAATATTAGGGGTGCCATTTCCACCAGGTCCGACTAGAGTAGTATGAAAAGCTTTCCCAATCCCAGGGCACCTGTGTTGCCAAATGGAAGCATTGAGGGATGCTTGAAGTTTATGCTACTGGGTAGGAAGAAATGGGACAGGTATGGTAGGAAAAATGTTAAGAATATGTGGTAATAAATACATTTCAGCCCATGCAATTCCACCAGCCCACGGCGTAAAAGAGTGGTTTAAGTCTCAAGATAGTTGTTGTAGTTTTTCTAAGAGGTCTTTTAAAGTTGTTCTTAAAAGGATGAGTAACAAGACCGGGAGATAGGAGAATGTATAGTGATGTTCTGCTTAGTTGGATTGTCTAAGCCCACAGCTAACATAAATTATTTACTGTGGTTTACCTTATAAGGATAAATTGCGCTAAAAAGCAATTATGACATTGTCGGCATACAGGCCAATTTTATGTTCCATATAGCCGACTTATATACCCGAAACCAAGAGAGCAGAGCGAATTGCCTGTGCCAGCAGTTCCATAACCATAGAAAATATTAAAAGGGAGAGTGGGCATACCATTTGTGATTTTGAAAGGGTCTGAAATGACACCCAATGTCAATACATGAGCGCTTTGGAACGAGTATAGGCTAATAATAGTGGATAAGAATACACCCCACAGGCCAAATTTGCTGGCTTTAACAAATTCATATTTAGTAAAAGGGGCTGAGATGGATGCCAGTTGGGTGGACCGATAGTGATGGGAGTTGTATGGATAAAAGAAATGCGTCAATGTCTTCTCGCTGTGGAATAGTGTAGGATTCTGTGTTTTTAAGATGATGAAGGTTTGAGTAAAAAGAACCAAATGTGTTTGCTATACCAAGGGGTTTGATTAGCCACTTACCTTGGGAGTTAAGAAGAAAAGGGATATTTGTGCAGGCTTGTTTGCGTTTTATACCACACAATCACAAAAGTGTGCACCTCTACTTAATATAAAACAATTAACAATCAGTGATAAATACAACCGTTTTCCCGCAGCCTCCTTAAATACATAAATTGAATAAACCTATAGAAAGTCCATAGAATAAGATGCGCAGGATATCTGGTACGGTATGTGCAAGCTGGTGCTGTGAAAGCTTGAGCAATAAGATCCAAACATGCAGATTAAATCCTCCACAACACACCCTTCGTGGGAATGACTCACCAGATGTTTTTGCCTTGCATTAAAGCTAAGCAAACTCAGCTTCATTAATAATATACCTCCTGATATACAGCTTTGCTTGGGTCATGTCCAGGTCATGAACTCTCTTGTCAAAAAGATGTCAAAAAGAAAAGCTTCCATAGTGCATTACTGTAAAATGATTTAAAATGTATTTATAATATAAGAGTGGTACTCACAAACATCTTAAAAACATGGGTTTCACTTATCCACACAGGTTACAACAGCATGCATTCCAGTGTGACACAGCCTTGGTCGTCTCACCTGCCTATGCAGCATCCAGACTGTGAGTCTCCACGGAGACTGAGCATGCAAGACCTGATCAGGCTTGATCTGTTTATCATAATAAGGGTTAGTAAGGAGGGAGGTGTTCAGTCACCATAGAGATAAATGTTGTGATAAATGTGATTAAGGAGATAATTTGACAAAAATTGGAGCATGGTCCCACCATGTAAACAACTCAATATTCTTGTGATAATGAGTAACCCAATAACACAAAAGTGTATTGTTTTAAAACATAGCTGCCCCTTTAAGGAAGTATAAAAAAATCAAATGTTAAGGTGTTGTCGCTAAAAACCATAAAAAATGAATGTGAAAATGTATTAAGAAAAATCATATGGTGATTGAAAAAGCAAATAAATATATAAAGTCCAAAGTGACAATCCCAACACAATAAATAAATGAAATCTTCTGGTTTGATGTTCCTTTAAATAAAAGCTTCACCACAAGTGCTCATGGGGTAGATCGCAACTCACCAAAGGTGTCTAACCACTTTTTACAGTTGATCAAAATGCGCTTGGATTGAATAGACCAGAGGAATCCTAGGTATACATTTCTCTACTGAGTGACCCCCTCCAGATGGCGGCTGAAGATAAGGGAACAGACTCCACCAAGGACATTAAAAAAGATCTACTATTGTGTAGTAAGTTTTAATAAAAAATGTTTAAAAGGGTAACAAAAGATTTTGCACTCACATGTGACTGAGGTGTCTACAGCATGTGCGGGTGGATATATTGGAATTGCAGCGGCATGCGATCCACGCCTCATTCTGTATATACGAAAAGGATGTCACCCGGAAGCAGACTTGTCACTTCTGGGTCCTCTACGTGGCATCCTTTTGGTATATTCAGAACGAGGCATGGATCGCACTCCGCTGCGATTCCGATATATCTACTCACGCATGCTGTAGACACCTTAGTGCTGGGAGGTGTTCAGTCGCTGTCGAGATACATTTTGTGATAAATGTGATTGAGGGGATAATTTGATGGAAATTGGAGCATGGTCCGACCATGTAATGGGACCTATACAAGATTCTGAGATCACTTGTAGGAGTTGCTTGTTTGTGGGAAAAAGATCTGAGAGTAAGAACTTTTGGAGTGAGAATAAGAATGTATAGTCCCGCTCAACATCATGCATACCCCTCCCTGCATCATATAGGCCTTCAATTTGTATCAGTGATAGGAGGGCAGGCAGTCTATGTCTCTCAGGGTTGGTAGTGTCAAGTGTGGGGTCAATGATGTAATTAAAATCCCTGCATAGTACAACGGGGTATGCTTATATGATGCTATCCTATGCATCAGGGATTTGTAAAATTTCGGTTGAGAAGTGTTGGGTGCATATATATATATATATATATATATATATATATATATATATATATATAACCAAAGACATTTAAGAAAGCTCAAACACAAAGAATTTAAAAAGAAAATAACACCAAACACCCACCCAAAAACCCTACAAAGTAAAATCCCTTTTCCACTTTTTTTACTAAAAAAAAATAATTAAATAAAACTGACTTCCATTAACAAAAAACAGACAAATTGAAATTAAGAAAAAGAGGGGGGTCAACAGCAACACAGCAAGGGAATCTGATGCTGGCACACAAACAAAGTTGATCTGAAAGGGATAGTAGGAAATAACAGTAAATGCAGGTGGACTTATACTTTACTCTTCATAGCCACACAAAGTACCAGTAGCAAATATATAGTACATGATATATTAATGTAGAGTATATAGCACTGATATCGTAAAGCACAAAGAAGTAGTAGCACACTACACTAACCAAATCTCTCTCCCTAAAAGTAATGACAGCTGTCTGTCACTCTCAGTAAATACTGAAAAGGTCAGCCCTAGTTGCCCTAGCGGTCACTGGTCAATCTAAAATAGATATATACAATAATTCGAATTATAACAATATAGAACAGTTCTATTTGTGTTTTTTTTTGCTCAGAATTTTGTGTATATTTATCAACTGTTAGGTACACTGCCTTTCAGAAATTCATTTTTTTTACTTGTAATAAAAGTGTCTCAAACTAAGGTTTATTTTTTCATAGTTTACAAATGTTTGCCATGGCAAACAAAATGTGAAATGTTTTCCATAATAGATGGTTCATATATAATGAAATGCCCTAAATAACAAATGCACAATAACTAGGCATTGGATGCATAATAAAATAGCATGTTGTGTCCTCATTTTCCAAAAAGTGTTGCACTATTCAGTAGGTGTTGTTTTCAAAGAAAATCGCCAATGTTCATAAAATTCATTTGTGTACATATTGTTTATTTATGTTCCATTAATATTACAGGTGCGTCTTGCCTAATTATTGTATTATGTTTCTCTTTGGAAACAGATGTTTTTATTCTACCAATAATGTTTGTTTTAGTATACAACTTTTTAAAATCCAATATTAAACAGATAAGTGAATGTACTTTATAAAAATAAACCCACACAAATAGAAAATATAAACTTATAAAAAATTACTTCAAGCCTTCATTAATTTTCTGTAATTGTAACTACTATTAAACCAAAGCCCAGAAGCTAAAATAAATAAAAACACATTCTCCTATAATATGAAATTAAGCCAATCAGGGAAATTATTTTCAACAGATAAAACCTAGGGTCTAGTTAAAAAAGTTAAATTTTCATTCTTAGTTTAAGTGCAATAAAAAAAAAAATGAAAACTAGTTTCTGTCCTATTTTTCCTGCAGGAGCTCATGTTATAGGCAGACTCATGGTAACAATTGCAGCAGCAGTTTGCAGTTTTATTTATTGCCTGTATAAAAAGTTACTTATCTGCAGTCAGCAATCAAGTGAACAAAATCAGATGTTGACCCTTAGCAGTCTATTAAAACTCTTATCAAAAAGTACCTTCAAAAGTAAAGTTTAAACTACAGTACTGTGATTTTCCACATAGAAGCAACACCGTTCAGTGTTCTGGACTTGAAAATAGCCCATAAAAATTTAATTATCCAAAACTAATGTATATCTATGTATGAGAAATTGGGTGGTCTACTTAAAAAGGTAATTTTTACTTTAAATTGAGAACTCGTAAACAGAGGATACTTTTGTTCTTTAATAGAAGTATGTAACTAGGTATGTAAAACCGAACTGCTGGCAAATATAAAAAATACACACCAATTAATGCAGAGATGCAATCAATTAAAGGGGTTGTAAACCCTTGTGTTTTTCTTTACCCTAATGCATCTAATGCATTAAGGTGAAAAAACGTCTGTCACAGTTTTACTCACCCTCTCTGCCCGTTGTCTCAGCTCTTGATTGGATAGATTGATGGCAGCACAGCCATTGGCTCCCACTGCTGTCAAAATCCAGTGACACGGGCTCCAGGGCTGTGTCTGGCATTCTGTGTCCATTGATGCAAATGCTGGACTCTGGAGCGTGGCAGCATGGGGACCCCCAAGGAGAGCGCTTCTCCTAGGTGGTTTCCCAATGCGGGGAGGAGCCGCGAGTGGCATGGGGGACCCCAGAAGACGAGGATCGGAGCCACTCTGTGCAAAATTAAATGATTGAACTCTGTCTGTATCTGTTCCTTCTGTCCATTCACAGGCCGGAAAGAGGGAGGTAACCAGGCTACAAAAACTGCAATAAAGGAAAGTCAGGACACCAGCCTGTATCTGCTCTTTAGTAGGGTTGTATAAATCTTAGGAATGATTATAAATCCAAAACCTCTGCAAGTAAATCTGAAGTAGACGTAAATGTATTTTATTTGGAGTTTATGTGAAAGACCAGCACAAAGTGTTAGATAATTGTGAAGTGGACGGAAAATGATACATGGTTTTACATTTTTTTTTACAAATAAATATCTGAAAAGTGTGGCATGCATTTGTATTCAGCCTCCTGAGTCAATACTTTGTAGAACCACCTTTCACTGCAATTACAGCTGCAAGTCTTTTGGGGTATGTCTCTACCAGCTTTGCACATCTAGACAGTGACATTTTTGCCCATTCTTCTTTGCAAAATAGCTCAAGCTCTGTCAGATTGGATGAAGAGCGTCTGTGAACAGAAATTTAAGTCTTGCCACAGATTCTCAATTGGATTTAGGTCTGGACTTTGACTGGGCCATTCTAACATAGGAATATGCTTTGATCTAATAAATTCCATTGTAGCTCCGGCTGTTTGTTTAGGGTCGTTGTCCTGCTGGAATGTGGACCTCTGCCCCAGTCTCAAGTCTTTTGCAGACTGTAACAGGTTTTCTTCAAAGATTGCCCTGTATTTGGCTCCATCCATCTTCCCATCAACTCTGACTAGCTTCCCTGTCCCTGCTGATAAAAGCATCCCCACAACATGATACTGCCACCACCATGTTTCACGGTGGGGGTGATGTGTTCAGGGTGATGTGCAGTGTTAGTTTTCCACCACCCATAGCGATTTGCTTTTAGGCCAAAAAGTTCAATTTTGTTCTCATCTGAACAGAGCACCTTCTTCCACATGGTAGCTGTGTCCCCACACATGGCTTTTGCAAACTGAAAAAGTGACTTATTATGGCTTTCTTTTAACAATGGCTTTCTTCTTACCACTCTTTCATAAAGGCCAGATTTGTGGAGTGCACGACTAATAGTTATCCTGTAGACAGATTCTCCCACAGGAGCTGTGGATCTCTGCATGGGCCACTTGGCTGCTTCTCTGATTAATGCTCTATTTGCCCAGTCTGTCAGTTTAGGTGAACAGCCGTGTCTTGGTAGGTTTGCAGTTGTGCCATACTCTTTCCATTTTTGGATTGAACAGTGCTCCGTGAGATGTTCAAAGCTTGGGATATTTTTTTTTATAAACAAACCCTGCTTTAAACTTCTCCACAACCTTATCCCTGACCTGTCTAATGTGTTCCCTGGCCTTCATGATGCTGTTTGTTCACAGAACAGCTGTATTTATACTGAGATTAAATTACACACAGGTAAATGCTATTTAGTAATTAGGCCACTTCTGAAGGCAATTGGTTCCATTAGATTTTAATTTTGGGTATCAGAGTAAAAGGGGGCTGAATACAAATGCACACCACACTTTTCAGATATTTATTTGTAAAAAAAAATGAAAACTATTTATAATTTTCCTTCCACTTCACAACTATGTACCACTTTGTGTTATTCTATCACATAAAATCCGCAGTGCTGCTGACAGTGGGCATAGCCTGATGGGGAAATTAAGGTACTCATCTCCTCAGGGAAGACTATCCTGCCTTCAGTTAATAACCAAATCTTCTATTTCTCCCATCAGTTTATCCCACACAGTATTACCTTTTGTTCCACCCCCCCCCCCCCCCCAGTAGATTGTATGCTCTCAGAAGCAGGGCCCTCTAAACCCTCTTGTATTGAATTGGATTGTTGCTGTATTGCTGTATTGTTGCCCTTTATATTGTAAAGTGCTGCACAAACTGTTGGTGCTATATAAATACAGTATTATAATAATAATAATAATAGTTCACTTATGACAACAGGCAGTGGGTGGATTCTATAGCCAGCAGCAGGCTGCCTGATTGGCTATGGGTCCACCCACTGCCTGTTATCAATCACAAGGCGAGCAGACCTGACGGGGAACCAGTGTCTCTGAATCCCTATCAGGTTCTGCCCACCCAGCTACAAAATTCTTTAAACTGCACTGTGTGTGACAGCTGTAGCAGTGTGGAGGAAGCTCAGCTGCACTGAGGACTGAGTGTTCATATGGACACTCAGGTTCCAATGCGTCTCCACATGTGCCGCAGAGTACACAAATCTGTTGTTCACACTAACATTTATTAACATTCCCACTTCTTTGTCTCTTTTTTTTCTCTCAACTTTGTTGTTTCTTTTACCTTTTCCTTCTTTATATATACACCCTTGTCTACACTCTTGTATACCTTAGTATATAACATGGATACTCTGTATATACTTACACCCCCAGACCATTATTATGGTAACTACCAATAGACTTAAATACATATAAATTTTTTGGTACAGTTGTCATATTATATGTGGTGAATGGGGTACACTAAGGGACACATTTTTATTTTTTATTTTTCCTTTCTTTTCCATTTCTTCTTTCACATTTTTCAAACTCTATGCCTTTTTCACTCTTTCCTCCCCTGTTTGCATCCATGCCCATATTTCTATGGACCGTATTATACAACCTGGATATTTTCCAAATATTTATACTCGCAGAGCATTATTGTGGTTACTGTCAATGGACTTAGATACTATACATTTCTGTTACAGTTGTTTTGACATATATGGCTAATGGGGCATATCAAGGGACATATTTATTCTCACCCTACTTCTTTGCCATGTTCGCCCTCCACCGTGCCTCCGTTTGGCTGCTGTGGGTCATGCTCCTTCAGCTCCCGGTTGGAGCATTCTCCATTGTCATCATTGGGGATCAGTCCTTGGGACTAATTGACCATAATGTAAGTATTGGGTACCTTACACAGGTCCCAGGCTTCTTTTCTAACCTTAACTATCATTGAATGTTTTATCTTATTGATATATATTTTTTAGATACCTTGTACATGCATCAACTCCTGAGGAAGCGAGCAGAGCTTGCGAAACATGTCAAGTATATAGATGTGTATGTATATTATGTATTTTCAGAATTGTACCAAACATGTTTATGATTGTAAGCTATATGCTCCATGATGTTTTTATGCTCATGATCATTTATGATGATGTTTTTGGAATTTCAATAAATTCTTAATTTCTTCAATCTACTTGTTATGACCTTTATGATCAACTAATTCAAAGTCCCACGGGCTAAACTTGTTGTATTATATGTAATTAGGTATGTCATATAAAGAGGCAGTATCCAGACCGCTCTTTTTGTCACACTAATGCCGCGTACACGTAATCGGACTTTCCGACCGTGTGTGGGGCTCCGGCGGACTTTTTGTTCCCAAAAGTCCGGCGGACTTAGTTTGAAGTTTTGACTTAAAATTGTCCACGGACTCGGTAGTCCGGCGGACAATCCCGCCATCTGTTTGCTAGTCCACGGGACTTTTGAAATGAACGGACTTGCCAACACACGTCATAAAGTCCGTTCATTTAGAACGTGACTCCAGGTAGACGGGACTAGCGAAGGAAGTCAATTAGATCGGCGACATTGACACCTCGCTAGCCCCGTCACCTGGTATGGATTTAAAGGGGAATACCTACACCAAAAAAACGGCGCGGGAGTTCCCCCCAAATCCATATCAGACCCTTATCCGAGCACGAAGCCCGGCCGGTCAGGAAAGGGGGGGACGAGCGAGCGCCTCCCCCTCCTGAGCTGTACCAGGCCGCGTGCCCTCAACATGGGGGGCGCCCTGGGGAAAGGGGGGACCTGCGGCAACCCCACCCCAAAGCACCTTGTCCCCATGTTGATGAGGACAAGGGCCTCTTCCCGACAACCCTGGCCATTGGTTGTCGGGGTCTGCCGGCGGGGGGCTTATTGGGCTTATTATTTAATAAGGGGGCTCCCAGATACCGGCCCCCCACCCTATGTGAAGGGCACCCCCCCATGTTGAGGGCACTGTGTTTCTCAAATAAAGTTGTAAAATGCTTTGCAGTGCTTTTTCTGTGTGATTGGGTCTTTTTTCATGATAAAGGTGAACTCAGAACAAACAGATCAGATATTCCTTTTTGCTTGGCTGAGCAAATCGCTGTTATGCTACGTCGGTAGCATAAACAGCCCCCCCCCCGCTCGCTCCCCCAGCCGATGCGAGTGCCCGGCGGTCTCGATCACCGCCGGGCTCCCGCGATCGCTCGGAGCACACAGAGAACTGGAAGCTGTGTGTGTAAACACACCGTTTCAAGTTCTCTGAGCAGTGAACTGACAGATCATCTGTTCATACACAGTATGAACAGCGATCTGTTAGTTTCCCTGCACAGTCCCATCCCCCCTTCAAATAGAACACTCCCTAGGATACATATTAACCCACTGCCAATGACATTTTTACAGTAGTCAGTGCAATTTAATCGCACGATCGCTGTATTAATACCAATGGTCCCAAAAATGTGTCAAAATTGTCCGACGTGTCCGCCATAATGTCGCAGTCACGATAAAAATGATCGCAGCCATTACTACAAAAAAATAATTATTAATAAAAATGCCACAAAACTATCCCCTATTTTGTAGACGCTATAACTTTTGCGCAAACCAATCAGCAAACACTTAAATATGTAGAAGAATATGTATCGGCCTAAACTGAGGGAAAAAAAAAAATGTATGTATTTTTTGGGGATATTTATTAGAGCAAAAAAGTTAAAAATAATTGTGTTTTTTATTTATAGCGCAAAAAATAAAAACCGCAGAGGTTATCAAATACCACCAAAAGAAAGCTCTATTTGTGGGAAAAAAAGGATGTAAATTTTGTTTGGAAAAACCACGTCACACGACCGCGCAATTGTCAGTTAAAGCGACGCAGTACCGAATCGCAAAAAGTGGTCTGGTCTTTGGCCAGCAAAATGGTCTGGGGCTTAATCGGTTAATTTTGAAACGATAAGGCCCCTTTCACACTGGGGCGCTTTGCAGGTGCTACAGCACTAAAAATAGAGCCTGCAAAGCGCCCTGAAACAGCCGCTGCTGTGTCTCCAGTGTGAAAGCCCTGAGGGCTTTCACACTGGATCGGTGCACTTGCAGGACGGTCAAAAAAGTCCTGCAAGCCGCATCTTTGGAGCGATGTAGGAGCAGTGTATTTACCGCTCCTTAAGCACCCCTTCCCATTGAAAATAATGGGGCAGCTGTGCTTTGCAGGCAGTTTTAACCCTTTTTTGTCCACTAGCTGGGGTAAAAACCGCCCCGCTATCAGCCGAATAGCGCCGACAGTAAAGCGACAGTACAGCGACGCAAAATATAGCACTGCTTTATCGCCAACGCCGCAACGCTCCAGTGTGAAAGCTTTCCCTGCTTTTGGTTATCTTGGCTTTACATTGAGGGGGTTTACATGCCACAGATTGTACATGACATGTTTGTATTCATTGCAGTTTCCAATGTTTTGAAGAAGAAAAAAAGCCCAAAAAAAAATTAATTAAAAAAAGCAAAATACTTTTTGATTATTAATTCTGCAACTCCAGTTTACATTTAGAAAAAAAAGGAAGAACTTTTCATGCACAAACATATGCACAAAATATGTAGTATGTGAATGTTTGTGGGTGAATGCTCAATTTCTATGCAGATGATCCACGACCCCTGGAAATATGACTACTTCCTGGTTCATTGTTAGGCTTTTATCCAATCAGATTGCACAGTGTATGGGGAAATGAATTGATTAGCTTTATTTTATGAAGTCATGCTGTATTTTAGTAGTGAAAAAAAGCAGTGGTTTAATGCTTGGCGGCAGCCAACGTCTTTGTTTCCAGTAGTAAATACTGCGTTGTTAAAGAGCAGATGGCTGCCAGTATCCTTCAAAAAATTGCATTGGGACATGTTCCCCAGAGCACTGCTCATTTCCTGTCCCCATGTTATTTTTGTACACATCCACCCACCTGTTAGCCAAATAAATGGACATTGTTGATTTGACAGATTTGGCTATCATTAATTGCAATAAGGTTTGGTTTTGGCATTAGAACTCCATTGAAGTATGCCAAAACCAGCTTGAACCAAACCAAGGGCAGTACAGTTCATTACTATTTTTTTAGGTAGTCTGAAGACAGAAACATCTAGGAGTTTTTAATACCAGGACTACAAAATGATCTCCTAAAGTATTAGGTCCCCTTCGATCAGGTCAGTTTTTCAAGTGGACCTAATTGGAAGCTCCATGTAACTCTATGGGCAGGCGGAGGTAAATAGTTTGTGTCCTGGGGAGACGGACATACTCCTGCTAGCTCTATAGGGGCCAAATATAAATGGATTCTGGTGTCCATTTACATCCACCTACCTCCGAGTCCATCCAGGTCCAAGATGGACCTAGATGTGACAGATCAGAGGTAGAATGGTGTAAACAGACACCAGAATCCTTTTACATCCAGCCACCCAAAGTGCTAGCAGGGGTCGGCCTGTATCCCCCAGACACAAACTGAATGGGCAAGGATGTAAAAAAAAATTACATCTGCTCTGTTTGATTCTGATTATGGAAGGGATCTGCTAATGGATCCCCTGCTGAGCTGAGTGGAGATGGCTCCATGTAAAAGAGTCATTGTATTTATGTTGAATGAGCATTTTTACTTTTATTGCTCTTTTGGAAGTTTTAAGACACATTTGATTGTTTTGGTTCAAAACAATTATGAATAATCCAGAATCTGTGTTTAGGTAAAATAATTACTATAAGTTCTAACTGCATTTAAATAACGGCTGCATTTTTATTTGTTGTTTTCTCAGTGACACTGTTCTCTCACTTTGCAGTCTTCTTAGGACTGATAGCACCTTACCAAATGGAATTTTTTCAAAGTACAAACATTGAGTGTGGATTTTAGACTAGATGACAATATTAAATAATTACTATCTGAGTTTTTGAAATATGATTGCCTTCCACAGTTCTTTTATGGACCCTCTGGGCAACCCTTTGTGCGCACCTCTTTTGTTTCCCTTTGGGTGTGGCAGACCCCCAAGGGAGAAACCGACAGTGGGTGATTTTAATACCAGAGTATGTAGTTTGTGATTGGTTTCATAAAGCAATGGACATAACTGAAGAGTTTATATGTCTCAGATATGCACTCCATCCTCTGAGGATGAAATTAACTAAAAGCGTTGGGTCTACACTGTACAAGATCTGTTGATGTTTTCTAAATTCTGGGAGTAGCCACATCCTCTTGTTAGAGGATTAAGTATCTTGTCAGCCTTTAATTTGTTTTACAGATTCATTGTACAATAAGAATGTGGATGTTTTTACAAATATTATTTGTATGAGATAAGAGTTGCATGTATGGGTGCCTAAAACATCCCTCCACACAATTTCCTTTGGTTAATGAAAATGTTTGGAATGTTGGCACATGCCTCCACATGTGTAATAGTTTAAAGTCTTAAATAGCTCCTCTGGTGCAGTCACTGGATGTGTGTCAGCAAACAAGGGTGCAAGGTATGTGTGGGTGTACATGTGCTGTAAAGCACAAACATAAATAAATGAAAGGAACACCAATCCTATGGTGCCAAAACGTCAATTACCAATGTAAAAATCTTATTACAGGTAGTTGCTGCTTTGGACACCAGATAGAGCATGGTGGACTACATACCGTATACAAAAAAAAAAAAAAAAAAAAAATCACAAAGTGCAATAAGCTACCTGCAATCAAATATAAAGTATGTCTAAATAGATTCATATTTTAATATCAAAAGCATATAATACAAAATGACAAGCATACAGAATGTAAGGGGTTAATAACAGGAGTATTATGAAGAAAAGAGAACCAAAAAGAGCCTGTATCAGCCATACAAAATCATAGAATGGATCCTGAGAAATTGCTGTAATCACAGTGCTGTGTGTGTAGCTCAATGACACAAGCAGGTAGGTGAACCAGGCACCCCCTATTGCCATGATAAATTGCCATGACAAATATATATATATATAAACTGTAAAAAAAAAAATGTAAGGGCCTGGTTGCCCACTTTTATTTAAAAGCACGGACAAGACATCAGTAGCCCACACAGGGGGGTTCCATCATTACTGTATCTTGCACACTCAATACTTTAACCTTCAGGCTTACATTCTTGCCATGTGGCTGATTCAGGCCTTTAGCCTAGGCTTTATGTCTTCCCCTTAGAACAAAAGAGTTTCCTAGAGTTAAGCTCTCTCCTAGCTTACTCCTGATCAGCGCATTGCTGCTCTGTCACCAAGTACATCTGCCTCCTGCAGACATGCATGCTCTGGCTGCCCCACACAGCCTCTGACTCCTGCAGAGGAATGGGGGTCCACCAGACTCCCATGCACAGACTTCCTGTCTGTTGGGTGGGGCCCTGAGCCATAGCCAGGTCACAACTAAATAGCCCAGCACACAGTTGTGCAATCAGCGTGCCTTTCTCTCCAAAATCTGGCGTAAACCAGCAATCTTCCAGGTAGCACAGGGTCCCACTGCCACATATCCTCCCCCTTGTTTCGAACCAGAGGGAGGAACACATAAACCCATCACCATGGATGGGCCACCTTTGTACCAGCCATTAGCTGCGTAGGCCCATTTCTTTTTCTGGGTATGTTTCCACCAGCACTTCACATTGGCACCTCTGTGCCAACTATCAGCGGCAGGAGTCCTAATCTGCCCAATCTTTTTTCTAAAGGGGCACTCCACCCATATCTTCTTCCGCGTGTGCTTCCACCAGCACTACTTTCTGAACCATGGGCTCCCACTAATCTCTCTATCCCTTCTACCTTCTGGCCACAGGATCCTCCCTTTCTTTTTTCCTCCCATAGACCTAGTCTCCCGGGACTGTTGGGGACCTACTTCCATGAAACCTGTCAGGGACTGACCTCTCTCACTACCTGATGCAACACTAACCAACAACATCCATGTCTCAGGTTCACTAACCCCTGTGTGGTTCCCCTCGTCAACCAAACCATCTTAGATCAACACCACATCCTTCTGTTTAACCTCAATAGCAATGTTCCACAAGGGGTTATTCAACTCAATATTATCATTGTTATCAGGACCTCTTGTCACCTTGTTTGCTAGGATGGTGTCTATGGAGGAACCACCTACAGGCAAGCAGTTACTCCCTATGGGACATTCCCGCATTTTCACATCACCCCCTGTTGTCCAACACTCCAATAGCGACTGTCCTACCAATGCACATTTTTCACCACATTTTTCCACACCAATCTCTTTAACCATTTATGTGTCCATTGCCAATACCTCTGAGCTGTCCAACAGTGCTCTACAGTGCTTCTCATACACTTTTTTGTTACAGTTACCAACACTGTTATTTCCTGTCAGAGGGTCTCCGGGTACCTCAAACTGCACATCCCTGCGAGTAATGGACCAAATTCCCACTACTGCCACGCCTGATCAGGGCCCTTCCTTTACATGAGGTCTAGCGGGTGAGACAGCACACACGCCATGTACCAACCACTGCTCAGCTGCACCTCGGACCGCACCAGCAGGAATGCACCTCATCACACCAGCATACAGAGAGACTTCCACTATGTCTATCATTTCTGATTCTGCTAGCAGTTCCCCTGAGCGCTTTCCGCACAAAACTGCCGCTGGAAGCACTCTCGCAGAGAACTGTGAGACCACTTTCCACAAAAGTAAAATTGTAGTAACCAATTTTTCTCAACATTGCTTAACATCGCCTGTTCCACCTGTATCTACTGATTGGTACTACGCAGTACCAGGACGGGGAGGGAATGGACGTGCTGACGTAACGATCAGCATGGAGGGAGGGGTCTGAGCCCGTCAGCTGGTGAGGACAGGAGTGAGGCTGAGGAGAATGCCGGCTCCCCGCTGACCTGACCGCACGAGACCCCGGGACGGCGTGCCTGATTCCCGGAGCAACTAGCCAAATAGCAGCCTCACTTGGCAGGGCATGGAGGCCCTGCATCGCGCCCCCCGAGGGGGCTTCACTTCCGGATAGCGGCGGGCCGTTGCCCGCGGTCATCGTTTGGCGGCTCTCCCGTCCCCCTCACCTCCCCCGCCGACAGTAGCTCCGTCCGCCTCCACACACTCTCCACACACCCTCCAGCCTCAGCACTCCACACGCTGCAGAAGAAAATGACTGTCAGCAGAAACTGGGAAGGTCTGTGAGTATTTTTTTAAACCTGGTCTCAGCCTTGAGAAGACCGAAGAGAAGGTAAGACAACCCTTGCTTACTATTGGTATAGAGACATCTCGTAGCGCACCTAGAAGATCATATACTGCCTCCTGAGCGTTTTGAAGGGGGGTGAGGGAAAAAAAAATAAAAAATCCTTTGCAAAATCAAGAAGATAATTTATGCATAAGTAGTTTGCCGGACTAGTTGTTTTTTTTTTTTTGTAAAATCTGTTAAAATCCAAACAGCTGCCATCAGTACCCAGGGCACGCATATGGAAAGAGTACACACATAGGGTATGTCCCCCCTAGGCGAGGTGTAAGGCGGAATCCATACCAAAGACTGGGGAAGTCAGACAACTATTTCATGACAAATAAAATCAGCGCCAGAGACATATTGAATTGCTGTGCGCCGGACGACCTGATGGCCTGGGAGCCCTAGGGCATACACATTACCTGCTACTTTGGGGACAATACACAAATACCCCAAAACACCGTCAGCAACTTTAGAGCACCACGGGTCCCCTTTATCGGAAATAGTCTGATTTATAGGGCAAGAACTAACCCAGGGAGACTAAGGGTGAAAAAAAAAAAAAAAAAAAAAAAAAAATCATCTTCGCTACTACATCAATATCGGGGCACTGTGACTCTCGGAGAGAAGTCCAATATAGGGGGGCGCCCATAAGAATCCCATCAAGCCCCACCAAGAGATTGAGTTATACACGGACCACTCTACATCAGGGGACAGCCGAAAAATTGGGCAGAGGCGGAAATAACCATACCCCTGGGGGATCTAATATAGGGGCGCAGCTCTGACCTTGGCCAGACCACCCTAAAGACGGATTTTACTAGCCGGGGCCCTCCTTACTCTGGCTTTATTTTTAAAACCAGGAAGACAGCAATTACAGGACCCCCCTTAAATTGCATAGCACTGCAGGGGAGGAGGAACTCTCTGACTAGGGGGGACCCTTAACACAGGGGAGAAGAGACCTATCAACCCCAGGACCCTTTACCTAGAGATACCCCCGCAGCCAGAAGGCATCCTGGGAAGCTTTGTCTTTTAGGCTGCTAATATCGGGGACAGGATCCAAAATAAAATAATCCCACTCCGGGGTAAGGAGTGGGTTGGAAGAGACCCCCAGATTCCCCCCCCATCCCACTCAGAGGTGAGGTACCCCAAGGAGGACGCCCAGGGTGATTCCCCCAGCTGCGTCGAACAAGATATACAAAGGGAATCCGGAGGTTTCTCTCTTTTCTATTCCACTCAAACTGAAATAAATCAAAATTTAACCCCCCCCCCCCCCCAAAAAAAAAAAAATCTCGAGAAAGGGGGATCCCAAGGCGAATCGATTATTGATCGTGGCGTTTCCAAACTGGGGAAAAGAATAAGAGGAACAAAAAGAAACACCATGAGTAAAGAATCCAATAAAGTGCCCAAGAAAGGAGCCTCAAAAACACAGAAAAACGACTCAAGTTCCATTAAACACTACCTTAGACAGGGTGGGAGCCCAACTACACCAGCGCTAGATCTCTCCCCAAAAGTCACCAAGGCGAAGGAGAAATCCCACAAACCTGACTTTACGCATGACCAATCAAGGGCTGACTATACAATGGAGAGTGAGGGGGATGCGAGTAGGATGGACGAGCAGCCAACAGGATCTCAACCCATCTCTAAGAAGGAAATGGAGGAGATGATGCTGAGGCTGGAATCCGTGATCAAAGGAGAAGTCAATAAACTGAGGGATGACATGAGCCACCTGTTAACTAGGGTTGAGGGGATGGAAAAGAGGGCCGAAAACTTGGAGCTAGAAATTTCAGACTTAAAAATGCAACTAAAGAAGACCCAAATGTATCAAAGGGACATGTTAAACAAAATCGAAGACCAGGAAAACAGAGACAGAAGGCAAAACCTACGAATCCGAGCCATCCCTGAGCACAGAGGGGAAGATCTCGAAAAAACCGTCAGAACGATCCTAGCCCCCTTTATGGGAGTTGGGGAAGATCAGTTTCCCAGGATTGAGAGAATACATCGGCTGGGCAGAGCCGACTTCTCTGAATCAAATAGAACCCGAGATGTAATAGTCCGCTTCAGCCATTTTAAGGATAAGGAGGAAATTTGGCATAAAATTCAAGGGAAGACACCCCTAGAGTTTGAAGGGAGCGAAGTCCAGATTTATGCAGACCTATCAGCACGGACCCTCGAGAGAAGACGACAGCAGAGACCCCTATTAGAGATCCTACGAAATAATAACATTAAATATACTTGGGGTTTCCCTGCATGCTTAATGTGCTTAAAAGAGGGCAGATGGGCTAGGCTGAGATATCCAGAGGAGTTGTCCGAGTTCTGCGGGAAATTAGATATCCAGATACCTGACCTTTCGGGGTGGGTTGAGGTGGGTTAGAAAAGAGAGGAGAAGGGGAAAAAAAAAAAAAGTGGTGTGTGGAGGTCTAGGTGGCGGGGGGGGGGATGGCCGGCAGCGGGGGGCCCCCTAAATGGGATGCTAGGCCCTCACAGGTGGGCCCACTCACTTGCCAGATAACAACGGGGCGAGTGGAGGGTGGGCACTCAGGGGCGGGCTCGGAGTCCTGCCTCTCCAGAGATCTTGAGTGTGGGAGAGGCCAAGCGATTGGATGGCACCCCTTAACTCAGAGACCCAGTATTGGGTAGGAGGGGGTAGAGAGGGGAGGGTTAGAGAGGGGGGGGGAGAGATGGGAGGTGGGGGGGAGAGGAGCGGGGATGGGGGGGGCCGGGGGGGGGGGGAGTGAGGGCACAGGGGGAAGGGGGGAAGGCACAAGGGAGGGAGACCCCGCCGCTGGGGGTCGCACTGGGGAAGCCTAGGTCAAGACAAATACAATTAGATGACAAAAATTAAGTGTCTCACATACAATGTGAGAGGGCTGAATGCCCCAAGTAAACGGTACAGAGTTTTGGAGGAGGTAGAGAGGTACGGGGCTAGCCTGGTCTTTCTACAGGAGACCCATCTCTCTCTTTGTCGAATATTAAACTCCATTCTAAAGCCTTCTTCCTACTTGGTACTACAGCGACACAATCTCAAGTAGAACCAGAGGGGTGGCCATAGGGATGGCAAAAGATCTGCAGTTCAACTTAGAAGATAGGAAAGTGGACCCGGAGGGAAGGTTCCTATTCTTGAGGGGGACCCTCTTCGGGACCACATATACCCTAGCAAATATTTATGCACCCAATATTAGATCTCCTGACTATATGATTAAAACCCTCTCCAGGCTGAGATCCTTTAGAAGAGGATACCTGATACTGATGGGGGACTTAAACCTCACCCTTGATCCGGACCTGGATAGTTCGTCTTGTGCACAGGGGACAGGAAATGTTCAATTGAAGGTTTTAAAGAAAAAGATGAGCTCAGAACAATTAGTCGATGTGTGGAGAATGCATCATCCACTCCTCAAAGACTACACATTTTTCTCCCCTGTGCACAAGACGTACTCTAGATTGGATTATATCTGGGTAGACCACGGACTATTAGACAGAATAACGGATACTAGGATCGAGATAGCATCATTGTCAGATCACGCTCCGGTGAGCATGAGCCTGAACATCCCAGAATTTAAACAGCCTAGCTGTGGATGGAAATTAAACAACGAGTTGCTGAAAGATGAGGAAATTAGGGAAAGCGTTAGAAAAGAACTGGAGTGTTTTTTTCAGACAAATGATAATGGAGCGGTGAAGGGGTCAAGCCTCTGGGATGCCCACAAGGCTTTTATTAGGGGGGTGTTCATCTCAAAGGCCACTTGGAAAAAAAAAAGAAAGATTAAGACGAGTTCAGGAGCTAACGAATGACATCAAAGACTTGGAGCACAAACACAAGGAGGACCCTACTCAGAACCAGGCAACATTCCAAGAAATAATCCTCAAGAGGGAAGAGTTAAGAGAACTAGCGGAGCAGGGGGTAAAACAAGTATTTAATAGAATTACCAAAGAGCGTTACATCTATGGCAATAAGTCAGGGAAACACCTAGCGAGACTGTTGCAAAGAAACAAAGCCAAAAACTTCATAGAAAAAATAGTTAACAAAAAGGGAGAGGCGAGGTTTATTTCAAAAGACATAGCTTCGACGTTTAGGGATTTTTATGAGGAATTATACTCAGTTGGTCAAAAGAGTAGAGATAAAGTAGGGGGGGGGGGTAGGGACAAAGCTAACACATTCTTGAGAAAGGCAAAATTACAGTCCTTGGGATCAGAGGAGAAGGAAAGGCTAGAGAGACCCATTTCGGAGGAGGAAGTTCTGGAAGCCCTCAACAACTCACCGCTAGGCAAGAGCCCGGGGCCGGACGGGTTTACGGCCTTGTACTATAGAACTTATAGGGAGATTTTGACACCGAGACTTCT
Source organism: Lithobates sylvaticus (assembly GCA_028564925.1). NCBI lineage: Eukaryota > Metazoa > Chordata > Amphibia > Anura > Ranidae > Lithobates > Lithobates sylvaticus. Next base: position 467,848,821 of record CM053027.1, read on the forward strand.
TAGATATATGAATGGACTGGGCTCGGAGTATGGTATGAGTGAGGCATCACTGTCGGCAACGATAACGGTTCTACGAAAGGAGGGGAAGGACAGCTCGACGTGCGCGGGGTACAGACCTATATCTCTACTAAACTTCGAAACAAAGCTTTACGCTAAGATTTTGGCCGAGCGTATAAAGAAATGCTTGGGTAAGCTGATACACCCAGACCAAGTGGGATTTACGATGGGGCGAGAAGGCAGAGACAACAGCGTGCGAACCCTGTTGGCGATCCAGAGGATGAGAGATACACGAACCCCCAGTCTACTACTGTCTATCGATGCAGAAAAAGCATTTGACCGGGTAGACTGGGGGTTCCTGTTTAAGACTCTAGACATCATGGGATTTGGACCGAAAATAATCCAGAAAGTAAGGGTCCTCTATAGTCACCCAAAGGCCAACAAGGTGAACGGTGTCCTATCCTCCCCTTTTGAAATGCACAATGGGACTAGGCAGGGTTGCCCCCTCTCCCCCCTCCTCTTCGTCCTTTCTTTGGAACCACTTCTGGCAACAATAAGGGGAAATACGGACATAGAGGGATGCGAGGCGAGGGGAGAGGAACACAAGCTGGCGGCATTCGCCGACGATATCCTGTTCTATGTAAGCTCACCGCGTAAATCACTCCCCAACATTTTGAAGAACATTGCGGCGTACGGGGAAGTCTCAAATTTCAAGATTAATCTGGCGAAATCCTCCATCCTGAACATTAATATGAACAGAGTGGAAAAACAAGACATGATGAAGGAGTACAACTTCATGTGGAAGAAACAAATTAAATATCTTGGCATAGAGTTGACCAACACTATAGGGAAAATGTACAAGGCTAACTATTTACCCTTATTAGACGAAGTAAGAAAAAAATGCCAGGAGTTTAAAACTAGACCAATATCATGGTTAGGCCGCATTAATGCAGTCAAAATGATGATACTCCCGCTGATCACCTACAAATTACAGATGATCCCAATATCCCTACCAGAACAGTATCTGAGGAAAATAAAAACCATTATTATGAATTATATTTGGCAACAGAAGACACACAGAATTTCAATTCAAACTTTAAAATTAGATAAAAGCAAGGGGGGCTTGGCAGTACCTGACATTGTTAATTATTACTACGCAACAGCCTTACTAAGAATTCCAGAATGGGGGAGGGCACATAGCAAAAAGAGATGGGTAAGTTTAGAGGAAGCACTGAGTGAAACACAGTTGGGGAAAATCATTTGGAACCCGCCTAAGTTTAGAAAATTGGGAGAAAAAACACATGCGATCACAAAGAACACATTAAAAGTCTGGGATAAAATGCACAAAAACTTCAAAATAAAATTTAACTCACCATTAATTGCACTAAAAGAAAACTACCTGTTCCCCCCAGGGAGGAAGGACATGGGAGGGGAATGGATAAGAGATGATAATGCACGGTTAGGAGACTTAATTAGTAAGGGAAAAATATTGACCATTCAGGAGATACAGAAGAAGAATGATTTGTTCACGATGGACGGATGGCGGTACCTCCAGTTACGTCATTTAGTGGGTTCAATGCCCCCCCTATGAGGGGACGGGGGGACCTCACGGTGATGGAACGTATCTTCACGGCGGAGAATACTAAGAAAATGATCACAAAAATCTATAAGTTCCTGCTGTCAAGAGACGGACAGGAGGTACCGCCCTTCGTCAAAAAATGGGGAAGGGAACTGGGCACACCTCACACGGGGGCTACTAAGAAAATTTTCCAACTTACACATAGTTCGGCTGTTGATGTTAAAACTGCAGAGATTAACTATAAGTGCCTCTCGGGCTGGTACTTGACCCCGGACAAGCTAAATAAATTCCAGTCAGGAGTGCCCGCTAACTGTTGGCGAGGTTGCCAAGATAGGGGAACTATGGGCCACCTTTGGTGGGACTGTCCAAAAATGAAAAAATTTTGGAAGTCTATCCTAAAATTCATTGAGGAGATCTCTAAGGTCGTGGTAAAAGAGGACCCCTGGGAAGTGCTGTTACATGATACACCAGTAGGGTCCAGGCAATACAGGAGATCATTGGTTCCGCATTTGCTAAATGCAGCGAAGCGAGTGATACCCAGAAGATGGAGGGACCCTGAGAGCCCACCTCTCTGGGAATGGGTAGATGCGGTAGAGGGTATTTATACCATGGAGTGCCTTGCCAATAGTGAGACGGAGGAAGGTGAGGACATGAAAACCAAATGGGAGGGATGGAGAAGGTTCAAGAGGTCCTGGAGCTATGTCGAAGCCCTAAGGAATAAGTGAGAGAGAGATGCGTGAATATAAACAAACACAAATGAAAAACGCATAATTATTCTTTGAGCACTACAGGAGCGACCCCAGCGGCGGGGGGAGGGAGAGGGGGAAGGGGGAGGATGGGGGATATGAGGTGCGGTTAAGATTTAAGAGTCCTACTAGAAACAGAGAGAGCTGGAGAGGTTCCAATCAGTAAGCCCTCCCAATCAGTTTAATAAAAGGAGTAATTTGTATGAGAAATCTTTAAGTGTTAAATTAAAAAAAAAAAAAAAAAAAAAGAGAAATATTTCCACAATGATGTGAAGACATAATTAGGGACAAAAACTGAGGGCGCTTCTGATAAGGTCCCAATAAGTTCTTTCTGAGGTGGAAAAAAAAAAAAAAAAAATGAGCACTGCAAAATGCATGTGTCACTCTCATCCTCTCATTTTCAGCAACCATGGGAGACACCAAACCATCAGCATTGTCAGTAATACAGTTTTCAAAATCATTATCCACATTACTGCCTTGTATAGGCTGCGTTAGCCATTTAGCAGGCTGTTGTATAGGCTGAATTAGCCGTTAGCAGTTTGAGATTGTAGGATACTTAGCACATCACTTTTCACCTCATGTGAAACACACTTGTCAGTCGGGGTGGTGACTCAGTTGTCCTGGGAAACCCTGAGCCCAGACACCATGAGCTCCTGGGCAGTCTCCAAGGACACATCTGCTACACCTGCCATGGTTGCCAGGGGCAATGGCACACATTTTTTAGTGGTCACCCCTGACATTTCTGGATGCAATATCACAGTTTCACCATCAGCATTTTTAATCGCATTAGCGAGCAACACATTATGTTAATTTTTACCACTTATCTTCCTGCTACATAGTACATTACTTTCATAAGGTGGAGGACCCTTCTCTTCTCTGGCTATCCAATCACTTGTTTCGCGGGTGTCAAGTGTACTAGCACTATGGAAATATTAACAACAGAACCTTAATCTCTATTGTGGACTCTTTGCATGCTTCAAGTTTTCCAATAAGTGATGTCTTTTTTTGGTTCTCTGTTCTTCATAATGTTACCACATTGAACCTGGACTTATGGTCACATATTTACGGAATCACTGTATTTTTTAATTTATATTTGTTATACATTATTTGGGTTGCATAATTCTGAACTTAGACAGATCAGTGGGCTAATGATTACATCCAGTGGATGCCCACTGTATTTTATTCACGTATAACATCACCAGTTCTGGGTTGAACTGATCTTCACGTTTATTAATTTCCAGCGCAGCCATCCTTTTCTTTTTTGTATTTTTGTGTGTATCTCACATCAGGTTGCCGCAGGAATTATTATTTATTTCATAATATTTTTTGATTTTCACATAATTTGTCACGTTTTATGTAGAATATTTATTGATTTATATTAGACAGCGCTGTTACTCCAATACACATAGTACATTACCTGAAGACAAGTCCTTACCAGTCCTCAAGCTTGGTGCAGGTTCTGCTTCAAACTGTGCTTTGCTACTACACAAGGTATTCACTTGCAGCACGTCTCTGAAAGCAGATTTTCTCACTGGACTTTTTCCCACTTCACAGGGATCTGGGTGGACGGATGGATAGAGGGACTTCTTATCACTTAATATTGCCTCCAGTAGTATCTCTTGCTTTCAAAACATGGTGCCATAGAATGCAAATAAAAAGAAATATAGTGAACACTGTATGGCTATAAAATCCAATTTATTAAAAAATATATATCAGGTACTCACAAACACAGCACTAGGTCCCTAGTGCTGGGGTGAAATGCATGTAATCTTTTCAAGATAAAGATAAGGTGGCTGCAGTGACGATCCAGGGTCCTCCTGCATGCGTATCGTCCTAAATGGGACTTCCTCAGCGTATCCGCTGAGGAAGTCCCCTTTAGGACGATACGCGTGCGGGAGGACCCTGAATCGTCACTGCAACAGATACTACTGGAGGCAATATTAAGTGATAAGAAGTCCCTCTATCCATCCGTCCACCCAGATCCATGCTTATGACCACTATTAGTGGTAAGATGTGCATTTGACCCATCTATTAGTTCAGGGGTCCCACCCAGATCCATCTCAGACCCTTATCCGAGCACGCAGCCCGGCAGGCTAGGAAAGGGGTGGGGACGAGCGAGCGCCCCCCCTCCTGAGCCATACCAGGGCGCGTGCCCTCAACATGGGGGTGCCCTGGGGAAAGGGGGGGCGTGCGCCCCCCCCCACCCCAAAGCACCTTGTCCCCATGTTGATGAGGACAAGGGCCTCTTCCCGACAACCCTGGCCGTTGGTTGTCGGGGTCTGCGGGCGGGGGGCTTATCGGAATCTGGGAGCCCCCTTTTATAAGGGGGCCCCCAGATCCCGGCCCCCACCCTATGTGAATGAGTATGGGGTACGATGTACCCCTACCCATTCACCTAAGGTGTAAAATGTAAAGTAAAAAAACACACAATTTTGAAAAAATATTTTATTGCACTGCTCCGAGGGTCTTCTTCCGTCTTGGGGGTCTTCTCGCTGGACTCCTCCACCATTTACCTAGCTCTTTTACCAAGCGGAGGAGGCTGGCTACCTTCTTCGTCGTCAACGCCGTCGTCTGGGGGTCTCGATCCGCCTTCGGGGGGTCTTCCGGGGTCTCTTCTGTTCTTGCCGTGGTCGTCTTTTTCGGTGCCGCCTTCTTCTTCTTCCGATGTTGACCCGTCGCTGTCTCTGGCCGGAATGCCAGAGCCGTGCTGTGCTGGGACTTATATAGGGACAAGGGGACAGGGTCACATGCTCATGTCACATGGTGACCCGCCCCCTTGTGATGTCAGAGTCCCGGAGGATGCTGGGACTGTGACATCACAGGGGGGCGGGGTCACCATGTGACATGAGCATGTGACCCTGTCCCCTTGTCCCTATATAAGTCCCAGCACAGCGCGGCTCTGGCATTCTGGCCAGAGACAGCGACGGGTCAACATCGGAAGAAGAAGAAGAAGAAGGAGGCGGCGCCGGCGGCGCGGAAAACGATGACCACGGCAAGAACAGAAGAGACCCAGGAAGACCCCCGAAGGCGGATCGAGACCCCCAGACGACGGCGTCGATGACGAAGAAGGTAGCCGGCCTCCTCCGCTCGGTAAAAGAGCTAAATAAATGGTGGAGGAGTCCGGCGAGAAGACCCCCAAGACGGAAGAAGAGCAGTGCAATAAAATATTTTTTTCAAAATTGTGTGGTTTTTTACTTTACAATTTACACCTTAGGTGAATGGGTAGGGGTACATCGTACCCCATACTCATTCACATAGGGTGGGGGGCCCGGATCTGGGGGCCCCCTTATAAAAGGGGCTCCCAGATTCCGATAAGCCCCCCGCCCGCAGACCCCCGACAACCAATGGCCAGGGTTGTCGGGAAGAGGCCCTTGTCCTCATCATCATGGGGACAAGGTGCTTTGGGGGGGGGCACCCCCCATGTTGAGGGCACGCGGCCTGGTATGGCTCAGGAGGGGGGGCGCTCGCTCATCCCCACCCCTTTCCTGGCCTTCCGGGCTGCGAGCTCGGATAAGGGTCTGAGATGGATTTGGGGGGGACCCCCACGCCGTTTTTTCGGCGTGGGGAGTCCCTTTAAATCCATGCCAGGTGAGGGGGCTAGCGCGGCGGCCCCGTCTACCTGAAGTCACGTGCTAAATGAACGGACTTTCCGATGAGCGGCAAGTCCGTTCATTTCAAAAGTCCGGCGGACTAGCCTACTAATGGCGGGATTGTCAAGTCCAGCGGACAATTTTAAAACAAAACTTAAAACCTAGTCCGCCGGACTTTTGGCGCCAAAAAGTCCGCCGGTGCCCACACACGAGGGGATTGTCCGGTGGACTCGAGTCCAGCGGACAATCCCGCGGGATAGTCCCTTCGGGTGTACGCGGCATAATGGACTTTGTTCTTTTTAGTTGCTATCATTAGCGCTGCACTGTTATTATTTGAATGTGTTCAGAAGGCAACATAGGCCATATGAAGTCAGCTGTATGGATTTCTGCTTTGTTGCCACGGGCAACTGTACCCATCTACTCACTCTTTGCATTAAGTGACGCCTTGCTTTTCTTTTTTCTTTGCTCCAGTGTGGCCAAGTGCATCTTGCACCAGTCTGGGGCTTGTTCTGTCGGTAACAACCCCTCCAGCCACAGGGTTATGTCTCTCATCTCAGCAAACATTGCTTCCTTTTTGCGTTTTGACGGCCCCATTTCTGCAGTCAGGCCCACAACACTTTTTAACACAGGAAAATTTGGCATACTGCCTCTTTAAGACTTGCAAGTAGCACACTTTCACATGCAGACTCCACTGGTTCACATTAGCTGCTCCTCACAGCATTCCTGCAAAACACAATTTCTTGCTACTCACTGTTTTTGTTATGCAAGGATCTGGAACTCTTCCAACTCTGCCCAACATCCATACCGCCACCAGGTGTAAGATCAGGGTGATCAGACTCAAGCGTTAGGTGCATTTTCAGTGAGTATGCCAGTCCAAAACTGTACTTTGTGCAGGCCAGTCAAGGCTTCATGTACACGGGACGTTCTTTCAACCTCTCCTGAGCGGTTTAACTTTACAGATAGTAACCGATATTTAAAACGTGAGTTTTGCCGCATTTACATGCCACTTTTATCTGTGTTTTGCCGCGTTTGTGTTTAGAATTTTTTTTTTTCAAATAGCCAAAAATGAAAAACGCCTGTATACGAAATGCCGCTAAACACGAGTTACCATGTTTAGACATGTTTAGCCGTGTATAAACGACTGTAAGTGACCCTGTGTACATGTACTGATAGGATAACATAGAGGAGAGTTCAGGGGCAGTGCCCAAAAGAAAATGCCCAAAAAAAACACCCAACGGCTCCTAAACTTCAGTTTAGCAGCAGCAGTGTACATGAGGCCTTAAGGCATCAACATACCAAGACATTTTGGACAATTTCATGCTCCCAACTTTGTGGGAACACTTTGGGGATAGATCCTTCCAGTTCCAACATGACTGCGCACCAGTGCCCAAACAAGGTCTATAAAGTTTGGAGTGGAGGATCTTGACTGGCCTGCACAGAATCCTGATCTCAACCTGATAGAACATCTTTGGGATGAATTAGCAAGAAGACTGCGAGCCAGGCCTTCTTGTCCACATCAGTGCCTGACCTCACAAATGCGCTTCTGGAAGAATGGTTAAACATTCCCATAGACACACTCCTAAACCTTGTGGACAGCCTTCCCAGAAGAGTTGAAGATGTTATAGCTGCAAAGGGTGGGTCAACTCAATATCGAACCCATACAGATTACGACTGGGATGATATTAAAGTTCGGGTGCCTGTAAAGGCAGGTGTCCCAATATTTTTTTTTAGTATACATTCAATAAAGCTTTGTATATAGTTTACAGGTCGCATATAACATAAGCGTGGTTTCACTTATTTTGCGCTATAAAGATTGTGTTATTGGACAACTCTTTTCGAAAACATATTTTTCAATCCTTTTACCAATAAACATGCTAATAATCGAGCATCCTCGAAAATTGCTTTACCTGAGCTATAATATCGTTTCAAAAATCCAGAGAACAGATCTAGAGAAGAGAAAGGGTGCTAACATGAAAAGATAGCACCGAAAGAGAGAAGAGAGATAGAAAAGAGAGGAGTTTAGGTGCAGGGAAGGGTTAGAGGAGGCGGGGGGGGGGGGGGAACTGTCGTTAGGTCCAGAGTCTGCAGGTATACCCTCTTTACCCCTGCATCAGGTCATAATGTCTAGATGAATATTTGAAGATGATCCAGGGTTGCCAGATACTGTTACATTTTTCTACTTGTTCCTGTGCTATTGCCCTGAGCTCTTCCATCCTATACAGGTTGTGAATCTCCCTTAGCCATTCTGAGATTGAGGGTGCAGTGGTACTTCTCCAGTGTCTCGGAATGTGTCCCAATATTTTTGATAACATAGTGTATATACTGTATATATAGCAAATTGAAGGCTGTGTAGTCCATAATTAATTTGAATTGGTCTTTAGCTTGTCAAACCAAGTGCAAATATACAAATCAACAGTTTTGAATGAACCATGTTCTTTGTCAAACCAAATGTCAACAGTCTGACAAAATATGTGGTTTGTTTGAAACTGTTATTAGGAAAGTAAAAGAGCAAATCAAAAAAAGTATGGACTACACAGCCTTCAATTTGCTATAAGTATCCAAAAGTGTGATTATTTCTCAAATTAACATTTTCTTTGGTGCCCCTTGGAATCTGGGACACTTGCACCCTCTTCCACCTTGTAATTGCACTCCAGACTGGCTGTGTCTATACATCTTCTGTTTGTTCAAGTTGCTTGTGTGTGTGGTGATTTAGATATTTTAAAGCTTTTCTGATTCACATTGCAATTCTTGCAAAACATTGTTTATTACAGCTTAGCTCGACCATAACCTTGTTTTATAATGCCATTTGTAGTTGCCAACTTTTTAAAACCTAGTTTGTTAAAGACTTAACCTTTTTTTCCCATTGGAGTGTTTTGAATTGTGTACTGTTGTTATGATTACTCCCAGATGTACTGTACCTTGACTTCTACCTGAAATGGTTTGTGAAACAACCCACACAATCAATAGCAAAAACAAATAAGCTGAGTACAATTAAATTACAGACAGTTATATTTCTACGCTCTTTACGTAGTTATCTCTAGACAACAAAACCTTTCTAGGTTTTAGTGTAAAGAAAATGAAATCATATATTCACATCATTGTATTAGCATTATATACAGCAAAAACATACATTTTACTTTATTTCATACCTTTACTTCCTCCTTGGTATGTAGGGATGGGTATGATGTTCAGTGAGAGCTATGATTGGCCAAAGGCAGGGTGCCTTTGGCCAATCATGGCCCAGGGGCTAAGTCCACGCCCCACACTATATAAAGCTGCTTACACGGTGGCTGTGTATAGTGTACATTAATGGAGATTAGGCAGGGTAGTTAGTGTATTGTGCGGTCAGTCAGTGTAGAGTATATAACGCAGTGCAGTGTATATAACGCAGTGCAGAGTATATAGTGCAGTCAGTGTAGTGTATATAATGCAAATGCAGTGCACAATATATAGTGCAGTCAGTGTAGCGTATAAAATGCAGTGCAGAGTATATAGTGCATAGTACATAACACAGTGCAGTGTAGAGTATATAGTTCAGTGTAGTGCATAGTACATAACACAGTGCAGTGTAGAGTATATAGTTCAGTGTAGTGCATAGTATATAACACAGTGCAGGACAGAGTGTATAGTGCAGTGCAGAGTATATAATACTGTGTAGTGCAGTGCACAGTATATAATGCAGTGCAGAGTATATAATACAATGCAGTGCAGAGTAGATGATACAGTGTATTGAAGGGGTTAAGGGTAACCCTATGAGAAAATTAAGAAAGAAATAGCACAAAGCCCCCCCCCCCAAATCCATACCAGGCCCTTCAGGCCTGGTATAGATTTTAAGAGAAACTCCACACCAAAATTAAAAAAAAAGAACATGGTGTGGGGTCCCCCCCAAAATCCACACCAGGCCGTTTGGGTCTGGCATAGATTTTAAGGGAATTAAAGCGAACGCCTGCCCCCCCCCCCACCTCCTGAACCATACCAGGCAATTTTCCTTCAACATAGGGAGGGTGTTGTGGGGTGCCCCCCAAAGCACCTTGTCCCCATGTTGATGGAGACAAGGGCCTCTTCCCGACAACCCTGGGCCGGGATTGTCAGAGTCTGTGGGCAGGGGACTTATCAGAATCTGGAAGCCCCCTTTAACAAGGGGGCCCCCATATCCTGGCTCCTCCTTCTATGTGAATGAGTATTGGGTACAGGACATATTGAATAATATGCCATATTGAGTAATGCCGTTTGGTCTTCACAACGCTCCAGTTTTTCAGGAATTTAGCAATTATGTCCTCCAAGATATGCTGCAGCAATATGTGGTGGTTTATCTTGATGATATTCTCATATATTCTAAATCCCTAGAGTGCCACCACACAGATGTCTCCCGAGTGCTACAGAGGCTAAGAGATAATAACC
>CM053027.1:467859609-467921168 GCA_028564925.1 Lithobates sylvaticus
GCTTATAAGCAAAGAAGAAGTGGAAATCTGTACGTAGATGCACTTTAATCAATGTAAAGAGGTGTTTGGTGCACTTTAATTTGAGTACTCACACTACACAGACACACTCCATGGACACACTATAATATACTGCAATATAATGCGCCAAACATACAGTGATGCACAGAACTATATGGCGTTAAACTGGCAGTAACGCACAAAACTATATGGCGTTAAACTGGCAGTAACGCACACAGAACTATATGGCGTTAAACTGGCAGTAACACACACAAAACCATATGGCGTTAAACTGGCAGTAACACACACAGAAGTAAATGGCGTTAACCTGCCAGTAACACAATCAAATAGATGGTGTTCAACCATCACTACACTGATGCTATCTGAACTGTCCCTACTCTAGCTATACACTAATGTAAAGACTGCTGACACGGTCTCACTACACTACACTAAAAATATATGAGCTGTCCCTACTGTACACTAATGTATGTATGTATGAATGACATGGTCTCACTACACTACAGTGAAACTATCTGAGCTGTCCCTACTCTAGCTGCACACTATGCAAAGCTGAATGATGGTCCTCCTCACTACACTCACCCTATCCCTAGACTGACACTAAACTAATATTCTACACTGACAATTGAAGCAAAATAGCACAGTATAGCACACTAACTAACTAATAGCACTGAACAGAGCCCTGTTCTATCTCTCTCCATTCTGAAATCACACTAAAAATGCCTGCCAATCATGACTCTGACAGTGCTCTGTGCCCTGATTGGCTGAAGCTTTCACTGCTTCAACCAATCAGGGCTTGCAATGCACTGTTCAGCGCTGCAATGCATTGTGGTTGGTTCGGGGGCCAAACAAACGGTCGAATGACCCGTTTTTTCGGCAAACGTTCGAACAGCAAAAGTTTGGCCCAAACTTATGTTTGGGCTGAACCCTTCACCCATCCCTACTGGCATGTAGAATTGAACTCCCAGCAGTGGGTTTCTCATAGAGTCTGCTGGTCAAAAGACCATCAAGCCCCTTCTGAAGTACAACATTAAGAAAAGTAATTGAAGTAGAATCATACTGTAAGTCATAGTGAATGTTAAATGAAAGTTGTGGTTGTTGTTGTTGTTCAGCTGTTTGAGAAAGGACTGCAATTTATCTGGGTGTCCATCCCATACAAAGGAGGAAGTCATCGATGTATCAATATCAAATAATAACATTCTCCATGTAGAAGAGCAAGTCTTCCAATTGTTATCATTCGTTCCCACTCCCCCAGGTACAGATTGGCGTAGGATGTGGCACATGAGGTCCCTATCTCTATGCCCTGAACCTGGAGGAAGAGGGAACCACTGAATACAAAGAAATTATGATTTAAAATGAGCTCCAGTGCATTGGCCTTACATTCAAAATGACTATTTGGAGAAATTACATGTTTGATGCATGACAGACCCTTGTCGTGAGGTATTGAACTTTGCAGTGCCTCTACATCAATTGCAACCAATGTTGCTGTAGGAGGAATGTATAGACCATCAATATTTTGTAGGAGATGCAGAGTATCGCGTATACTCTGTAGGAGAATCAGAGTCTGGTGACGCTGTGTGTGGTCACGGCCGGGACCACACACAATCCTACACAACGCTGTTCATTGTTTTCCTAACTGTGAGTGATTCATTTTATTTTCAATAAAATATATCTGTTTTACTGCACAATGGAGTCCCTCCTTCCCTCTCTTTTGCCCACATGTTGAGCTTATGTACTGAGAAGAGATAAGGAGCCACAAGGACCGGTTTGTTTGCTGATAGGAAGACTGATAGGAGAAAGGCTTCTGTCCAGCTGGATTTATGTAAGGCGTTTTTACCCTTACTTTGAGGTAAGGGGCTGGGGGAAGCATTTCTATCGGGCACTTTAGATCATGCATGGAAGAAATCACTGTTGAAAAATACACGGCTACCAGGAGGATTCAACAGATATTGAAATCTGCACCTATAAAGATTGCAGTGGATTCTTAATTAATAAACACTATATTTTGTTATCACTGCACTTTTAGCAATTTCTGTGTTGCACAGTACCTCTTCTTTGCATTTTTTTGCACATGCGTTTTTTGCACATTATTTTTGCACATGCAGCATTTATTGCCATTTTTTTTATATTTATTGCTTGGACTGTTATTTATATATTTTTTATATAATTTTACATATTTTTTCACATTTTTGGCATGAATATTTACGTTTACTTTAAGAAAAATTTTTTGTTCACTATTTGATCTATAAGTGAACGTTGCACATTTTCTAAACGCACTGGACTTTGCACAGGACACTTTCTCACCATTTGGATGTTTATATCATTTTCTTGAATAGTCATTTATTGGTATAGCACAGTTTATTACCTGCTGCTATACAACGTCATTGAAGCTATCAATCTTGAGACGCTTTGTTGGAAGCCGTCCTTTGGAGCCCTCCCACAGGATTGCTATCCTTCCCAGCAGCAAGCGCCACATACTTTTTACACATTTACTGAATTATTATCATAATTTATATTTATTTTTACCTCTCTTAGTGCCATTTATGACCATGTGATTATTTTTATACTTTTCTAGTTTTAGTGTCTGCGCCCCATTTTTTATATATTTTTATATAATCCTTTTACTGTACATTGGTGTGTGAACACCCTGATGGTGGCTGCGGCAGTTGTGAATTTTATTTGTTATTTGTTAGTTGTTTATTGATTTTTATCCCTGTATTGGTTCACGCAGTTGGTTCCCCCCCCCTTATACAACATTCAAGTTTGTCTCATGTTGAAATTGTGCAGATAAATCCCTTACCTTAGGGGATCTGTGATCTCTTGTGTCTTGACATTGTCGGTTGGTTTGACAACATCTTGAGGTGCATTTAATGGTGATGCAGTATTGCCCGATAAGGAGATTCTAGGAAAGAGAGTGCTTGTGTCCTGAATGAGAAAGTGAAGAGAGACCCACGCTACCTTGTTTATTACCTGACACCAAGTGAGAGCTACTGTGAGGAGTCGGTGGGTGAGATGGTACAGTGATACGTTTTTTGTTTGACCTTTTTTTGCGATACGTTTCCATGTGAGTTTCTTTTAGACTTCCGGGATTTCTTAAATCTAGCGGATCCCTTGGAAGAGCCAGAAGACATAGAGGAGTCATCGGAGAGCCCAGCATCAACATTATTCGGGTTTTGTTTATAATTAAATCTAATTTTAGAGTTCATGGTTTTCCAATTATAAGCTCTATTTTCCTGAAAAGCATTTTTGTCCCTATAGTACTTTTTCTTTTTTTTATTAGAACTTCTTTATTGAATCATTCCAGGTGCTCTTTATCATATTGTGCATATGCCATGTGGTCTTTAAAGACTACACGTTCTGAGTAGACATAGTCTAACTCCCTCTTTGATTTCTTTTAATCTTTGTTGGTATTCTTCTATAAGGAGGGACATCATTCCCCTTAAGCAAGTTGAGAGATTTTTTTCCCATTCATTTTTAAATATTTAAAGAATGAGTGTAACCACTAATGCCTGTCCCTAGGTACACCCCTCCGAGCTGATTGGATATATTTCTTCTCAATAAGTTGGATAAATAAAATAAATAAATAAATATACCAATATATAAGAATATATAAAAAATATAAATATATAAAATTAGTATAAATATTAAACACCACAGTCGGTAATAGCAGCTGCTTAAAATGTGCAAAGTATGAAAATATGGCAATTGTATAAAAACAGTCCTTCCTATATAAAGTCTCTATAATATTGCAGCAGCGCTTATGTCCTTATTCGCACCGAGGACTATACGGTAAATCACAGATGAAAGAAGATGAGTGAATATTTCAATCGCTACTGTAAAAGTTCTTTCCGTGCAAAATAATCAGTATCCACCGAGAATTCCACCAGGTATTCACCACGTGCGATATAAATTCCCCGCATGGGGATGCACTCACCAGACCCAAGTTAAAAATACGCCCATCAAATAGGTTTATCCAGCATCAGCGTTTCTCCACTCCTTATCTCCTTATGCAGCAGACATAGCAGGAACATACACCAATTCCCCTCATATAAAAAGAAGGTTGCATATAGTGTGATACTGTATAAAAGATTTTATTGGGTATAAAACTTCCCCCCCTTAGTACATAAATGCGTACCCTGCATCAATAAAAATCAAGCGTTGTATTAGTACTGTGCCTGTTAAGGTGCTTTAGCCCCGCCGGAACTGGTGTTATCACTCGGCTGTATAGAACAGCGCTCAGCTTCCTGCTGCCTAGTCCCTGGAGCGCATGTTTGAGGCACAGAACGTCACTTCCGGTCGTCGGTCACTGCCCTGACGTTTCGTCACATCCGGACTTCTTCTGAGGGCGTGACCATCCGACCAGAAGCCAGCTATTTAACTGCATCCATGTCCTGGCTCAGCCAATAGCTCATGGAGAGCTGTGATTGATGTGTGTCTGGAGCAATCAGCGCCAACCGACCAGCTGTGTCCTTCCACCCATCATATAGCTGGCCTAATTTGAATATACCAATTGTCAGCAGAACATTACATATTGAAACTAGAATGCATACTATCTAATCCTGCACCTTATCAGGCGGACAGTTTTACAAAACATTTCTATCATTCAATATTGCCGTATTATATCTCAGATCCACATATTCTATTTCTTCATCATTAATTGCTGGTGTCTCCATATGTCCCCGTATTGTGTTTTTAATTACAAATATATACGCGGTGATCGGTCAGATCGGTTATCTCACTGTGTATGGTGGCCCGTATATCGTAAATGGCAATCATGATGGATTTGCATAATTATATTTTGTTCATCATGTTGGTCTATATCTAAATTAGCATAAATATATTTTGTTCATCATGTTGGTCTATATCTTTATTAACCCATTGTATATTTTATAACTATACTTGTTAGATGGAGAAATGCAATTCGTGCTTCTTAGATGCACCAGTAATTACACAGTATTTCCCCTATACATCCTGCACCTTATAGAATAAACTATAGGTGGTCTTATGCGTATAGTTTTATTCTGTATATAAAATGTTCTCAATAAATATATAAATCTATTGGTAAAAGGTCAATAAGATAGATAAAATGATAAAAATTAATTAATAGATTCATTATGAAGTGAATCTTTAAAATGATTTTATATAGTTAAGATGTATATACTATAGAACTAAAAAAGAACTTTAAAAAAGGTATAAAAGGGGATAAAGATATATAATATAGCACTAAAAAGGATGCGCAAACAATCGGACTCCAGGTGAAGGAATCCGAGATAAAATATCTATAAAATTTTTTTTTTTTTTTTTTGTCATTAGAAAAATCCAAAGATAAAAATACTAATAAAAATATTAAAAAGATATTTAAAATAATTATCAATGGTCAATATGCTAAAATATTATATATATAATAAATATACACGCATAAAATAAATATACACGTATAAAATTTATATAAGTACATAATATCTATTACAGAAATGTCGGATAATATGGGGGAGGGGCAACCTAGTTTTATTATGGTCTAATTAGGTGTCACTAATAAAACAATTGATGTCCAATTCCACGTTTAGGCCCTTAGGCACTAATACGTCTGTAGCAAAAATCCATTGCGTTTCATGTTTAGACAGCTCCCGAACCATGTTGGTGCCCCTCCAATGTGGTTTGATTTGCTCAATCCCCCAAAACAATAAGCCTGTTGCATCCTTATTATGCTTCAATTTAAAATGTAGAGATACATTATGGTCCTTGTACCCTATCTGAATATTATGGATGTGCTCTGCAATTCTGATGCGTAATTTCCGTTTGGTCCGACCTATGTACAATAACCCACATGGGCACTTTAATGCATAAACGACATGTGTGCTATTGCAGGTAATGAATTGTTTAATTGAAAATTCCTGTTTATTGGCTGGTGAAGAGAAGGATTCTAGTGCTCTGCATGGGTGTGTCACTTCTCTACAGGCCTTACATCTTCTACATGCAAAAAATCCATTTTGATCCCAAAATGTTGGGGGACGTTTTGGTGGATCTACTATTTTGCGCACTATTTTATCACCGAAACTCGTTGACTTTCTGTAGATGAATTGTGGTGCGGGTGGTATTTCTGTCTTCAATTTTTTGTCTAATAATAAAACGTGCCAATGTTCCTTAAAAATTGTTTCAACTTGACGGTACTGGGCATGAAAACCAGAAATGAATCCCCATTCTTTACTGTTTGTCGTTTTGGTGCCATTTGTTGGTACCTCTTTGATTTTGTCCTCCAAACATCTGGCTCTTGGTACGTTTCCTATCTCCTCTATGACTTTGCTGAGTATTTCCATCTGGTATCCCCGGGCCACGAATCTTTCTGCCAGGATATTTGCTTGTGCGGCATAGTTCACTTCCTCCGAGCAGTTTCGCCGTACCCTCATAAATTGTCCTTTCGGTATATTTCTTAACCATTGTGGGTGATGGGAGCTGGTTGTGGGGAGATAGCTGTTCCTATCGGTTTTCTTAAAGAACACCATTGTTTCCAACTTATCATCCTTCTTATATATCTTTACATCCAGGAAGTGAATCTCTTTTTCGCTCCATTCTGAGGTCAATCTGATGTTCTGATTGTTAATGTTTAAAAACTTCATAAAAACGTCTAAGTCACCTTCTGTGCCTGCCCAGATAAAAAAGAGGTCGTCGATAAAACGTTTATAAAAAATGAGCTGAGTTGGTTGATTATTAAAAATCGTCTTGTCCTCCCATTCTGCCATGAAAAGGTTTGCGATGCTTGGGGCAAATTTTGCCCCCATGGCTACGCCGCGTTCCTGAGAATAAAAATCGCCGTTGAACCAAAAATAGTTGTGACTTAGACAAAAGTCTAGACTATTCCTTAAAAACACTTTCTGGTTATGCGCAATGTCGTCTCTTTTGCATAATGCCCAATTCAGGGCCAAAAGCGCATCATCATGTTGGATGATGGAGTATAATGACGACACATCGGCTGTTACCAAGAGTATTTGCGATTTGCTCGTTATGTCCACTTTTTGGAGGTAATTCAAAAAACTTTTAGTGTCTCTTAAATAGGATCTTGTGCTTTGTACACTTTTCTGTAGGAATTTATCGAGGTATTGACCAAGCCTTGCTGAAACTGAGTCTATACTGTTCACTATCGGCCTAGCCGGAGGATTCTGTGAGTCCTTATGTATCTTCGGCAGGGTGTACAAGGTGGGTACTCTGTTACTGGAAGGTAACAAGTATTTACTTTCCTTACTTGTCAGTACTCCTTTGCTCGTGCCCATGTTGATTAGTACTTCCAGATCATCTCTGTAAGGGGAAGTCGGATCTCTCTCCAGTTTCTTATAGGTATTTGTGTCCGAAAGCATTTCCATTATTTGATTTTCATAAAATTCTTTGTCCAGGATCACTACTCCACCTCCTTTGTCCGCCGGCCTGATGATGATATCCTTCCGTTTTTCCAACATTTCAATTCCTTCATTTATGTGTCTAACGCAGATTTCTTTTTTTGGTTTAATGGCTTCCAAATCTTGTAATACAAGTCCCTTAAACACCTCTATCTGGTGGTTGGGATTGTTTGGGGGATTGAACAAGGATTTATTTCTCAAACCACTGTTGATGACCCTATTTTCATAGGTTACCACAGGTTCTATTCTGGGGTTGCTCCCCAGAAAATGCTTTTTACATTTCTGTAATAGATATTATGTACTTATATAAATTTTATACGTGTATATTTATTTTATGCGTGTATATTTATTATATATATAATATTTTAGCATATTGACCATTGATAATTATTTTAAATATCTTTTTAATATTTTTATTAGTATTTTTATCTTTGGATTTTTCTAATGACAAAAAAAAAAAAAAAAAAAAATTTTTATAGATATTTTATCTCGGATTCCTTCACCTGGAGTCCGATTGTTTGCGCATCCTTTTTAGTGCTATATTATATATCTTTATCCCCCTTTTATACCTTTTTTTAAAGTGCTTTTTTAGTTCTATAGTATATACATCTTAACTATATAAAATCATTTTAAAGATTCACTTCATAATGAATCTATTAATTAATTTTTATCATTTTATCTATCTTATTGACCTTTTACCAATAGATTTATATATTTATTGAGAACATTTTATATACAGAATAAAACTATACGCATAAGACCACCTATAGTTTATTCTATAAGGTGCAGGATGTATAGGGGAAATACTGTGTAATTACTGGTGCATCTAAGAAGCACGAATTGCATTTCTCCATCTAACAAGTATAGTTATAAAATATACAATGGGTTAATAAAGATATAGACCAACATGATGAACAAAATATATTTATGCTAATTTAGATATAGACCAACATGATGAACAAAATATAATTATGCAAATCCATCATGATTGCCATTTACGATATACGGGCCACCATACACAGTGAGATAACCGATCTGACCGATCACCGCGTATATATTTGTAATTAAAAACACAATACGGGGACATATGGAGACACCAGCAATTAATGATGGAGAAATAGAATATGTGGATCTGAGATATAATACGGCAATATTGAATGATAGAAATGTTTTGTAAAACTGTCCGCCTGATAAGGTGCAGGATTAGATAGTATGCATTCTAGTTTCAATATGTAATGTTCTGCTGACAATTGGTATATTCAAATTAGGCCAGCTATATGATGGGTGGAAGGACACAGCTGGTCGGTTGGCGCTGATTGCTCCAGACACACATCAATCACAGCTCTCCATGAGCTATTGGCTGAGCCAGGACATGGATGCAGTTAAATAGCTGGCTTCTGGTCGGATGGTCACGCCCTCAGAAGAAGTCCGGATGTGACGAAACGTCAGGGCAGTGACCGACGACCGGAAGTGACGTTCTGCGCCTCAAACGTGCGCTCCAGGGACTAGGCAGCAGGAAGCTGAGCGCTGTTCTATACAGCCGAGTGATAACACCAGTTCCGGCGGGGCTAAAGCACCTTAACAGGCACAGTACTAATACAACGCTTGATTTTTATTGATGCAGGGTACGCATTTATGTACTAAGGGGGGGAAGTTTTATACCCAATAAAATCTTTTATACAGTATCACACTATATGCAACCTTCTTTTTATATGAGGGGAATTGGTGTATGTTCCTGCTATGTCTGCTGCATAAGGAGATAAGGAGTGGAGAAACGCTGATGCTGGATAAACCTATTTGATGGGCGTATTTTTAACTTGGGTCTGGTGAGTGCATCCCCATGCGGGGAATTTATATCGCACGTGGTGAATACCTGGTGGAATTCTCGGTGGATACTGATTATTTTGCACGGAAAGAACTTTTACAGTAGCGATTGAAATATTCACTCATCTTCTTTCATCTGTGATTTACCGTATAGTCCTCGGTGCGAATAAGGACATAAGCGCTGCTGCAATATTATAGAGACTTTATATAGGAAGGACTGTTTTTATAAAATTGCCATATTTTCATACTTTGCACATTTTAAGCAGCTGCTATTACCGACTGTGGTGTTTAATATTTATACTAATTTTATATATTTATATTTTTTATATATTCTTATATATTGGTATATTTATTTATTTATTTTATTTATCCAACTTATTGAGAAGAAATATATCCAATCAGCACGGAGGGGTGTACCTAGGGACAGGCATTAGTGGTTACACTCATTCTTTACATTTTTGTTCTATTTTTAATCTGCAGCTATGGATATTCTCAAATTTTTAAGTAATCGTCAAATTGATTTGGATAATATATTTACCAATTTTGAACCCACCCCCAATGAGATCAATTTTAATGGAGCAATGTCAGCATTAGGAAATGTCCTAGAGAAGCAAGTGAGGACTTGGTGGGATATCTGCACCTTAGAGCATTACATTAAAGAAAAAATCATAATAAGAAGCTTAAGGTGGGAAGTGTCCCCCCAAGATGGTTTAGACGACCCGGGTTCCAGCCAGGAATGGTTGGACTTTTTCAACGGAGTGGGTTTCAGATTACAGGAACTCATTCTCCAACGGAAAAAAAGAAAAATGGCAAATATTGAAACCAAAATTTAAAATCTTCAACAAGAACTAGATCCAATTAAGGACAGTCAGCAGATTGTAGATTTTAATATTAGAACTAAAAAGAAATTAGAAAAAGTGGATAAGGATACGCAAAAAAAGAAAACAAAGAAATTTCAGAGAGATTTAAATGATTTTAAAACTAATATGATTTATGCATGGCAACAACAGGATATAAAAAATCAGCAAGACACGAAAGGGGGTCCGGTATACCCAGTACCTACACACCAAGGGCCCTCACATACCACAGCTCAAATGCCAGTCCAACGAATTAGGAATATGGCACCTACTCAGGCCCCGGAACCCCCTTGGTTGGATGAAAATGGGGATATATCAGTATTATACTCTCCGGCTCACTACTCCACACCCATGAAACGGGGGAGAGGGAGAGAAAAGGGCTCAAGGGGCAGAGGTAATATGGCATATTATGGGGGTCAACCACATAAGACACCGTATAATGTACCAGCATACAACAGATTTCAGCCATTATATCAACAGGACAATCACGCAACATACTACCCACAGCGTCCTTTTTTAGGGAGAGGGAGGGGACACCAATGGAGGGGGCGGGGACCCCCGCCTCGAAGGGGGAAGCCCCCGGCCCAGCCATTTCCCCAACCCTACTACAGAGACCCTCGCGAACAGACACCCCGGATGGGGGCTTTCGCGAACGATCAATACCCCCGAGAACCACAAGGACAGAAAAAAGAGGAAACAGTAGAGGTTGCAGGGCAGGGTATCGGACCCAACAAAAGAAGAAGAGGATCGGATTAGGTGGGATTTTTAATCTGTCACAGGCTACACTAACACATAAAGAAATGAATATTTTAAATTTGGGTTTAAAATGTGGAATAAAAAAGCCGATAAATAAATTTGAGGTGTATATCGATATACACAAATACATAAGAAAGCTGAATATAAAAAAGCATTTTCTGGGGAGCAACCCCAGAATAGAACCTGTGGTAACCTATGAAAATAGGGTCATCAACAGTGGTTTGAGAAATAAATCCTTGTTCAATCCCCCAAACAATCCCAACCACCAGATAGAGGTGTTTAAGGGACTTGTATTACAAGATTTGGAAGCCATTAAACCAAAAAAAGAAATCTGCGTTAGACACATAAATGAAGGAATTGAAATGTTGGAAAAACGGAAGGATATCATCATCAGGCCGGCGGACAAAGGAGGTGGAGTAGTGATCCTGGACAAAGAATTTTATGAAAATCAAATAATGGAAATGCTTTCGGACACAAATACCTATAAGAAACTGGAGAGAGATCCGACTTCCCCTTACAGAGATGATCTGGAAGTACTAATCAACATGGGCACGAGCAAAGGAGTACTGACAAGTAAGGAAAGTAAATACTTGTTACCTTCCAGTAACAGAGTACCCACCTTGTACACCCTGCCGAAGATACATAAGGACTCACAGAATCCTCCGGCTAGGCCGATAGTGAACAGTATAGACTCAGTTTCAGCAAGGCTTGGTCAATACCTCGATAAATTCCTACAGAAAAGTGTACAAAGCACAAGATCCTATTTAAGAGACACTAAAAGTTTTTTGAATTACCTCCAAAAAGTGGACATAACGAGCAAATCGCAAATACTCTTGGTAACAGCCGATGTGTCGTCATTATACTCCATCATCCAACATGATGATGCGCTTTTGGCCCTGAATTGGGCATTATGCAAAAGAGACGACATTGCGCATAACCAGAAAGTGTTTTTAAGGAATAGTCTAGACTTTTGTCTAAGTCACAACTATTTTTGGTTCAACGGCGATTTTTATTCTCAGGAACGCGGCGTAGCCATGGGGGCAAAATTTGCCCCAAGCATCGCAAACCTTTTCATGGCAGAATGGGAGGACAAGACGATTTTTAATAATCAACCAACTCAGCTCATTTTTTATTTTGAGAATTTTTATTATGGTTTAACACATACATAACAAAGAGAGAACAAGTGAAACTTATGCAACAATAAAAATGATGCAGGTGAGCCATTGTACAGACAAATACAAAGCAACATAGCAGTTTGTCAAAGTAACTGTGAATGTCGTCTCAGTCAGCAGGCGTCCGTCCCTGCAGACCAAGATGTAACGGTCCATTGCAGCCCAGCATTCCGTGACAATGACCAGGGCTAGAAGAACCCTGAGAACCCCGTGCTCCCAGGAGCCCCAATTGGGATCCTGCTGCAGCCCAGGAGACGAGGACACAGAGCTATCCCATGCAAAATGAATCCTGGGTCAGTGTCAGAGCGGAAGTGGCGGTGTAATAGTCACCAGAAAGTTTCAGATTCATATAAAGTGGCAAGAGACTAACCAGTATGATAGCATGAAGGCGAATGTATTCGCCAAGAGAGGCGACAAAATAAATAAAAGGGGGAGAGAAAAACGTGTGAGGGGGGAGGAAAGAAGAAAGGAAGGTAATGCCAAACTCATTCACTAGTGCCTCGGGAGTTCATAGCTCCCGGGGGTACGCCAGGAATGAGTGAGATATCACAAAGGGTCGCCCAAGGTTCCCAAAGGTCCCTGAATTGCTCAGTTTTGTCATTGAGTTTAGCAACAATTTGTTCCTGCACCATGACCCATGTAACCTTTCTTTTAAACATCCGAAAAGAGATGGTATGCGTCTTCCAGGCCTTAGCGATAGTCATTTTAGCACCTAGGCATAAGAACAATGACAACATCTGGGAGGTTTTGGATAGCTTCGGGATCTGAAAATTAAATAATGCCCACCGAGGATGTGGTACAACAGTAGTCCCCGTCAGTGAGCTAATAGTGCGGAAAACTTTGTGCCAAAATGATCGTATGCGGGGACAAGTCCACCAAATATGAATCATTGAGCCCTCCAGTCCGCAACCTCGGAAACATACCGGTGAGGTGCCTGGGAATATAGTCGCTAGCCTGGAAGGAACATAGTACCATCGTGTTAGAACTTTTAGTCCGGCTTCGATAAGGGAGATATTAAGAATACCTTTGAATGCTCTCGTTGAGGCGCGATACCACGTCGTAGTGTCCCAAGACTCGTCCATGTCGTGCTCCCAGGCTCGGGCGTAAGAGGGTTTGGATTGTTTAGTCATAAGTGCCATATAAATCAGTGAAATGCCTCCCTTCTGATCCTCCGTAGTGATACACCAGCGTTCAAAAGGAGTAACATCTGGGGGTAGGGGTTTGTTGTTCCAGATGGAGTGTATAAAGTGGGAGATCTGTGCATGTCTAAAAAGTTCTGAGTCAGGTAAATCCAATTTCTTCTTATAGTGTGTCAGTGAGAGGGGTCCAGCAGGGGAAAAAAAGTGTCCAATACGATAGAGGCCTTTGTCGGTCCACCATTTAAATGCTTCAATGTTCATTCCAGGGGGAAAGTCAGGATTATGAAATATGTGTTTTAGGGGGCTCAGTGGGGAAATTAAGGCGCTACGGGAGAAAAGTTTGGAGCTAAGTGCTATGGAGTGAGAGAGAGTGGGTGCCATTATTGCTGGTCTGTCTTTCGGCCCACAGCCTAAAAGGAAATCTATCGTGTTCAACGGGACAGATTGTCGTTCCATAGCAAGCCAATCTGGTTTGTTATGACTCGAGTAGGCTAAGGATATTTGTGCTAGTCTAGCCGCCTGATAATATCCCCACAAGTTGGGTAGTCCCAAACCCCCTTGTGTCTTTAATCTATAGAGCGTAATAGAAGGACATCTGTAACCTTTATTACCCCAAATAAAACGTAATATATCCGACTGCATTTTAGAAAGAAAGCGTTTGGGTATCGGGATTGGTAGAGAGCGGAAAAGATACAGGAGCTTTGGTAGCAGTGTCATTTTGACCGCATGAATTCTGCCCAGCCAGGATAGAGCACATCTAGACCACCTCTCCATGTCCTGTTTACATTTCTGTACCATGGGGGGATAATTTGCTAGGAATAAACCGTCAATACTTGAGGTAAGCTTGATACCCAAATAAGGGATCTGGCGAGGTGCCCAAGCAAAAGAGAAATTGTCCGTGAGCTGTTTGAGAAGATCCGGAGGGAGAGTTATGTTCAAGGCCAGTGATTTGTCCATGTTAACCCGTAGACCAGAAATCCCACTGAATTCACGCAGAGTCCGCAGGATCACTGGTATTGAAGTCAGGGGGGAAGTGACAAAGAGGAGAAGGTCATCTGCATATAGTGCACATTTGTGCTCTCGGGGGCCACAATTAACTCCTTTAATGTCGGGGTTTGTTCTCAGAGCGATGGCTAAAGTTTCGATAGCTATTGCGAACAAAAGCGGCGACAGTGGGCACCCTTGTCTGGTCCCCCTGCCTATAGGGAAGGACTCAGAATATCTGCCCAAAAGGCGAACCTGCGCCGTAGGAGCGGAATAAAGGGAATCAATCAGATTAAGAAAATATTTGCCACAACCCCAGCGCCTTAGGATATCAGATAGGTATGCCCAATCTATTGAATCAAACGCCTTGTGCAGGTCAATTGAAAGTAAAAAGCCCTTTTGTGCGGGACCCCCATCCTAGTGAGAATTTAGCAGAGAAATAATGTCAATCGCTCGCCTGATCTGGTCCGGGCCTTGTCTCCCAGGGATGAAGCCTACCTGATCCTTGTGAACATATGACGAAATAAAGCTGGAGAGTCTGTCGGCCAGAATCTTAGTCATTATTTTGATATCATTGTTAATAAGAGATATCGGGCGGTAATTACCTACCACACTAGTATCCTTATCCGGTTTCGGTATGACTGAAATATAAGCCGAGTTCAAGTCCGGATTCAGAGTGGCTCCATCCCTGAGAGAGTTGAACAGTCTAGTTAAATGGGGTACTAAGCAGTGTCCAAATTTCTTATAATAACCCGTGGAGAGGCCATCCGGACCCGGTGAGGAGCCCAGCTTAAGGCGTTTAATAGTGTCCAGGACTTCCTTGTGGGTGAACGGGCTCTCCAGGAGTTCAGCATGTGCTTTTTCCAGGGAGGGCAACGGGAGGTTATTGAGGAAATTATCCCCCAGAGCGGTGGAGGAACTGGGGCTACGTTTGTAAAGATCTGCATAAAATTGTTTAAAGGTGTCCATTATCTTGCTAGGATTCTGTGAAAGTTCCCCAGAGGTCACTTTTAGTTTGGGGAATGCCTGTGTGCGTAGTTTAGGGGAAAGTTTAGCCGCCAGTCTGGAACCCATCCTATCCTTCTGTGCGTAAAATTTGGCCCCAGTCCAATTAAGGTGTTGGGCAGCCGATGTAGTCAATGACATGTTTAGGTGGGCCCGTGCTGAATCTAATTTTGCTAGCGAGGTAGCATTGGGGTTACGTTTATGCTCCTTAGATAATCTACCGAATTCCTCCGTAAGTTTCACTGTATCAGCCCTATGTTCTGCCCTGAGTAGGGATGAGCCGAACACCCCCGGGTTCGGTTCGAACCAGAACCTTCGAACGGACCGAAAGTTCGCGCGAATTTTCGAACCCTATACGTTATAATGGACGCGAACGTTCGAAATCAAAAGTGCTAATTACAACGGCCAATATGCATGTTAATGTCATAAAACAGGTTTGGGGACCCGGGTCCTGCCCCAGGGGACATATATCAATGCAAAAAGAACTTTTAAAAACTAACGTTTTTTCGGGAGCAGTCATTTTAATGATGCATAAAGTGAAAAAAAAAAAGTGACATTTTCCTTTAAATATGGTACCTGGGGGGTGTCCAAAGTATGCCTGTGAAGTGGCATGTGTTTCCCGTGTTTAGAACTGTCCTTGCACAAAATGACATTTGTAAAGGAAAAAAAGAAGCCATTTAAAACCACTTGCGGCTTTAGGTTTGATCTTAAGTAGAATCTGAACAGGTACATTATGAAGTGTAGCTCCATCCCAAAAAAAATCTATTTTTAAGCTTTTTGGAGAACATAGGGAGGGGTTATCACCCTGTAACATTTGCTGTCTTTGCACATCTGTTCAGAACATGTCACCTCACTTTCCGTCCCAATGACAAATGTTTTTGGAAAAGTGGGGTTTTAATTGAAACAAGGATTGGTGATAAAGTATCAGTAGAGAGGAGATACCTTTTTCCCAAATTAAATCTAACAGGATAGAATTTCCCTTCCTAGGGGTAGATTTCCTCTCACTTCCTGTTTTCTCTTTCCATTTGCAAGTAGGAGTCGTTTGTAAGTTGGATGTTTGAAAGTAGGGGCCTGGCGTATATACTCTGCAGAAATTTGCCCTATTAGATGTTGGTGTAGCCACAAGACTGGTGGGCACAGGAATGGGCCCTGCTGTGAGTTAATAGATCAAGATTTGTAATTGCATGCACCTGTTGAACAGGGCAGAAAAATTGGGGGTGGTGGTGGTGGTGGTGGTGGACGGTTTTGCCACAAGACTGTAAGCTCTCACAGTTACTCTTGGTGGGCGCAGGAATGGGCCCTGCTGTGAGTTATTAGATCAAGATTTGTAATTGCAAGCACCTGATGAACAGGGCAGAAAAATTGGGCCTTTGGCGGTGGTGGTGGACGGTGTTGCCACAAGACTGTAGGCCCTCATAGTTACTCTTGGTGGGCGCAGGAATGGGCCCTGCTGTGAGTTATTAGATCAAGATTTGTAATTGCAAGCACCTGATGAACAGGGCAGAAAAATTGGGCCTTTGGCGGTGGTGGTGGACGGTGTTGCCACAAGACTGCAGGCCCTCATAGTTACTCTTGGTGGGCGCAGGAATGGGCCCTGCTGTGAACTATTAGATCAAGATTTGTAATTACCCGCCCCTGTTAAACAGGGGCTGAAAAATTGTGCCTTAGGCACTGGTGCTGGTGCCACAACACTGCAACCCCTCACAGAGACTGTACTTGGAGCACAGCAGTCACACGTGTTGCGAAGCATTTTTTTAAAAAATTGTAAGTACACGCCCCTGTTAAACAGGGGCTGAAAAATTGTGCCTTAGGCACTGGTGCTGGTGCCACAACACTGCAACACGGCCCTCACAGAGACTGTACTTGGAGCACAGCAGTCACACGTGTTGCGAAGCATTTTTTTAAAAAATTGTAAGTACACGCCCCTGTTAAACAGGGGCTGAAAAATTGTGCCTTAGGCACTGGTGCTGTGGCATGGATCATTGAGGAGGAGGAAGAGGATAGTCAGTGAACATAAGAGGACAGTCACTCAGCATCAGCATAGGCAGTCTTGAAGGGATGTGACATTAAAAATTATTCGGTTATATCCGCCTCAGGTGCCTGGTAGCTGGTGGTGATCCAAGACTGATTCATTTTGATGAATGTCAGTCGATCAACCGAGGCGGTGGACAGGCGCACCCTATGATCAGTCACAAATCCTCCAGCAGCACTGAATGTGCGTTCGGAAAGAACGCTGGAGGCAGGACAGGCCAGTAGCTCAATTGCATACTGTGCAAGCTCTGGCCAGTGATCCATCCTCAGGACCCAGTAAGCCAGAGGATTTTCGGTGGGAAAGGTGTCCAAGTCTGACCTTGCCCCAAGGTATTCCTGCACCATGTATATCAGACGCTGGCGATGGTTGCTGGAACCGATCATACCTTGGGGCTGCGGACTAAAAAATTGTCTGAACGCATCGGTCAGACGTCCACCTTCCCCACCGCTCCTTCTGCCACTGACCGAAGCCTCAGCAACTCGTCGCCCAGGACCAGGAGTTTGTAGCCTCCCAGTTTCTGGGAACGCGTTGCACAGACCTTTCTGCAAGGCCTCCCTGAGATGTCTCATCCTCTGCTCCCTCTGCGACGGCAAGATAAGGTCCGCAACCTTACCCTTGTACCGCGGATCAAGGAGAGTGGCCAGCCAGTAATGGTCCCTCTCCTTGATCCGAAGAACACGAGGATCCTTCCGCAGGCTTTGCAGGATCAGGGAGGCCATGCAGCGTAGGTTAGCTGAGGCATTCGGTCCGGAGTCTTCTGGGTCACTGAGGATGACATGATCGCCAGCCACCTCCTCCCAGCCACGTACAAGTCCACTGGCTTGTTGGGACTGTACATCATCCCTAAAAGACTGCTGCTGCTGATGCTGAGTGCCAGGCTCCACCTCCATGCTCACACAATCCTCCTCCTCCTCCTCCTCCTCCTCCTCCTCATCCTCTTCCTGTGTGATGGGTGGGACAGAAGGAACACTGTCCGGATAAAGGGGGCCTTGAGAGGCAAGGAAGTCCTCCTCTTCCTGCCTCTGTTCTGCCTCAAGTGCCCTGTCCATTATCCCACGCAGCGTATGCTCCAACAGGTGGACAAGAGGGACAGTGTCACTGATGCATGCACTGTCACTGCTCACCATCCTCGTGGCCTCCTCAAATGGTGAGAGGACAGTGCATGCATCCCTGATCATGCTCCACTGACGTGGGGAAAAAAAACCAAGCTCCCCTGACCCTGTCCTGGTGCCGTAGTCGCAAAGGTACTCATTGATGGCCCTCTGCTGCGTGTGCAGTCGCTGCAGCATGGCCAACGTTGAGTTCCACCTGGTGGGCATGTCAGATATTAGGCGGTTCTTGGGCAGGTTCAGCTCCTTTTGCAGCTCAGTCAGCCGAGCACTGGCATTATAAGATCGGCGGAAATGCACACAGACTTTCCTGGCCTGCCTCAGGACATCCTGTAAGCCTGGGAACCTGCCCAAGAACCGCTGCACCACCAGGTTGAGGACGTGAGCCATGCAGGGCACATGGGTGAGCTGCCCCTGTCGCAGGGCGGAGAGGAGGTTGGTGCCATTGTCAGAAACGACCATTCCTGGCTTAAGCTGACGTGGCGTCAACCACCTCTCGGCCTGCCCCTGCAGAGCTGCCAGAACCTCTGGCCCAGTGTGGCTCCTGTCCCCCAAACACACCAGCGCAAGCACGGCATGGCATCTTTTTGCCTGCGTACTTGCGTAGCCCCTTGTACGCCTACGGAGCACCGCTGGTTCCAAGGACAGAGCACTGGAGGAAGAAGAAGAGGAGGGGGTGGAGGAGAGAGGTGTGTCACAACCAGTAGCAGTAGTCGCGTTTTGGAGGCGTGGTGGCGGAACAACCTCCAACACTACTGCACCTTGTCCTGCATCCCTCCCAGCTGCCAATAGAGTGACCCAATGGGCCGTGAAAGAAAGGTACCGTCCCTGTCCATGCCTGCTGGACCATGAGTCAGCGGTAATATGCACCTTACCGCTGACCGCCCTGTCCAGCGAGGCATGGACATTGCCCTCCACATGCCGGTAGAGAGACGGAATCGCCTTCCGCGAGAAAAAGTGGCGTTTGGGAACCTGCCACTGAGGAACCGCACATTGAACAAACTCACGGAAGGGGGCCGAGTCTACCAACTGAAAAGGCAGCAGTTGAAGTGCTAGCAATTTAGCAAGGCTAGCATTCAACCGCTGGGCATGTGGATGGCTGGGAGTGTACTTCTTTCTACGGTCCAGCAGCTGGGGCAGGGAAATTTGCCTGCTGCATTCGGACGTCGGTGTACTGCAAGTACTTGGTTGTGACACACCGAATTCTACACCTTCAGTCCTCTCAGAGCAGCTTTCAGAGAGGACTGAAGGTGTAGTGGGGATGGAGATCCCAGCTGAGGAGGAGCAAGTAGAGGTCCGCTTAGTTCTTTGGTGTGGGTCTTTTATGTGTGCCTGCCAACGAGCTGCATGGCAGGTCGCCATATGTCTGGTCATGCTTGTCGTGCCCAAGCGGCTGATGTTTTGGCCACGCGAGATACGCTTGAGACAAATATTGCAAATAGCAGTGGTGCGATCTGCTGCACTCGTCTCAAAAAAGGCCCACACCAAAGAACTTTTCTGATAACGTGCAGAGGCAGCGCCCTGCACAGGCGGAGCTCTGCGGTGTTGTACAGTTGCTGTGCTGGCCTCTACCTGGCCTCCAGGGGGCATCCTGCCTCGTTGGACATGTGACGCCGCATCCTCCTCCTCCTCGTCCTCCTCCTCATCCTCTCTCCCTTGAGGCACCCACGTGGAGTCAGTGACCTCATCATCCCCTCCCTCTTCACCACTAGAGCAAACCTGGCAGTAAGCTGCAGCTGGTGGAACTGTACTGCCAGATTCCTCAAGCTGGGTATCGTCATCCGAGCCTTCGAATCGTTGGGCATCCTCCTGGAGCATGTACCCAACACTGTGCTCAAAGAGTTCGGGGGACTCCTCAGGAGGACATGGTGGGTCTAGGGAAGGGGTGGCTGATGATGCTCTGTCAGTACCCTGAGCCTGGGTGAGAGAGGATGAGGAGGATGAGGAGGGCTTGGTCATCCATTCTACCAAGCCTTCAGCATGATGCGGCTCCACATGTCCAGCTGCCGAAAACAAAGACGCGCGTGTCCCATGGCCACGTGCTGATGACGATGCACGACCACGTCCACGTCCACGGCCACGTCCACTAGAAACAGAGCCTGCCTGCCCTGTGTTCTTGGCTCTGCACGCTCTGCCTCCCCTTGGCGGTCTTCCAGCCATTGTAGTCGGTAGTCCTGTGGGTGCTGCTGAGAAGAAAATATAGGAGCTCTGTGTGATGCCACTAACACACTAGAAGTCCTATAGGTGCTTCTGCAAAGAAAATATAGGAGCTCTGTGTGATGCCACTAACACACTAGAAGTCCTGTGGGTGCTGCTGAGAAGAAAATATAGGAGCTCTGTGTGATGCCACTAACACACTAGAAGTCCTGTGGGTGCTGCTGAGAAGAAAATATAGGAGCTCTGTGTGATGCCACTAACACACTAGAAGTCCTATGGGTGCTTCTGCAAAGAAAAAATAGGAGCTCTGTGTGATGCCACTAACACACTAGAAGTCCTGTGGGTGCTGCTGAGAAGAAAATATAGGAGCTCTGTGTGATGCCACTAACACACTAGAAGTCCTATAGGTGCTTCTGGGAAGAAAATATATAGCTCTGTGTGTGTAATGGGACTAACACACTTCAAGTCCTATAGGTGCTTCTGGGAAGAAAATATAGCTCTGTGTGTGTAATGGGACTAACACACTTCAAGTCCTATAGGTGCTTCTGGGAAGAAAATATAGCTCTGTGTGTGTAATGGGACTAACACACTTCAAGTCCTATAGGTGCTTCTGGGAAGAAAATATAGCTCTGTGTGTGTAATGGGACTAACACACTTCAAGTCCTATAGGTGCTTCTGGGAAGAAAATATAGCTCTGTGTGTGTAATGGGACTAACACACTTCAAGTCCTATAGGTGCTTCTGGGAAGAAAATATAGCTCTGTGTGTGTAATGGGACTAACACACTTCAAGTCCTATAGGTGCTTCTGGGAACAAAATATAGCTCTGTGTGTGTAATGGGACTAACACACTTCAAGTCCTATAGGTGCCTCTGGGAACAAAATATAGGAGCTCTGCCTGCCTGCCACGAACACACTACAAGTCCTATAGGTGCTTCTGGTAACAAAATATAGGAGCTCTGCCTGCCTGCCACTAACACACTACAAGTCCTATAGGTGCTTCTGGGAAGAAAATATAGCTCTGTGTGTGTAATGGGACTAACACACTTCAAGTCCTATAGGTGCTTCTGGGAACAAAATATAGGAGCTCTGCCTGCCTGCCACGAACACACTACAAGTCCTATAGGTGCTTCTGGTAACAAAATATAGGAGCTCTGCCTGCCTGCCACTAACACACTACAAGTCCTATAGGTGCTTCTGGGAAGAAAATATAGCTCTGTGTGTGTAATGGGACTAACACACTTCAAGTCCTATAGGTGCTTCTGGGAAGAAAAATATAGCTCTGTGTGTGTGATGGGACTAACACACTTCAAGTCCTATAGGTGCTTCTGGGAAGAAAATATAGCTCTGTGTGTGTGATGGGACTAACACACTTCAAGTCCTATAGGTGCTTCTGGGAAGAAAATATAGCTCTGTGTGTGTGATGGGACTAACACACTTCAAGTCCTATAGGTGCTTCTGGGAAGAAAATATAGCTCTGTGTGTGTGATGGGACTAACACACTTCAAGTCCTATAGGTGCTTCTGGGAAGAAAATATAGCTCTGTGTGTGCAATGGGACTAACACACTTCAAGTCCTATAGGTGCTTCTGGGAACAAAGTATAGCTCTTTGTGTGTAATGGGACTAACACACTTCAAGTCCTATAGGTGCTTCTGGGAAGAAAATATTGCTCTGTGTGTGTGATGGGACTAACACACTTCAAGTCCTATAGGTGCTTCTGGGAAGAAAATATAGCTCTGTGTGTGTAATGGGACTAACACACTTCAAGTCCTATAGGTGCTTCTGGGAAGAAAATATAGCTCTGTGTGTGTAATGGGACTAACACACTTCAAGTCCTATAGGTGCTTCTGGGAAGAAAATATAGCTCTGTGTGTGTAATGGGACTAACACACTTCAAGTCCTATAGGTGCTTCTGGGAAGAAAATATAGCTCTGTGTGTGTAATGGGACTAACACACTTCAAGTCCTATAGGTGCTTCTGGGAAGAAAATATAGCTCTGTGTGTGTGATGGGACTAACACACTTCAAGTCCTATAGGTGCTTCTGGGAAGAAAATATAGCTCTGTGTGTGTGATGGGACTAACACACTTCAAGTCCTATAGGTGCTTCTGGGAACAAAGTATAGCTCTTTGTGTGTAATGGGACTAACACACTTCAAGTCCTATAGGTGCTTCTGGGAAGAAAATATAGCTCTGTGTGTGTGATGGGACTAACACACTTCAAGTCCTATAGGTGCTTCTGGGAAGAAAATATTGCTCTGTGTGTGTGATGGGACTAACACACTTCAAGTCCTATAGGTGCTTCTGGGAAGAAAATATAGCTCTGTGTGTGTAATGGGACTAACACACTTCAAGTCCTATAGGTGCTTCTGGGAAGAAAATATAGCTCTGTGTGTGTAATGGGACTAACACACTTCAAGTCCTATAGGTGCTTCTGGGAAGAAAATATAGCTCTGTGTGTGTAATGGGACTAACACACTTCAAGTCCTATAGGTGCTTCTGGGAAGAAAATATAGCTCTGTGTGTGTGATGGGACTAACACACTTCAAGTCCTATAGGTGCTTCTGGGAAGAAAATATAGCTCTGTGTGTGTGATGGGACTAACACACTTCAAGTCCTATAGGTGCTTCTGGGAAGAAAATATAGCTCTGTGTGTGTGATGGGACTAACACACTTCAAGTCCTATAGGTGCTTCTGGGAACAAAGTATAGCTCTTTGTGTGTAATGGGACTAACACACTTCAAGTCCTATAGGTGCTTCTGGGAAGAAAATATAGCTCTGTGTGTGTGATGGGACTAACACACTTCAAGTCCTATAGGTGCTTCTGGGAAGAAAATATAGCTCTGTGTGTGTGATGGGACTAACACACTTCAAGTCCTATAGGTGCTTCTGGGAACAAAGTATAGCTCTTTGTGTGTAATGGGACTAACACACTTCAAGTCCTATAGGTGCTTCTGGGAAGAAAATATAGCTCTGTGTGTGTGATGGGACTAACACACTTCAAGTCCTATAGGTGCTTCTGGGAAGAAAATATAGCTCTGTGTGTGTGATGGGACTAACACACTTCAAGTCCTATAGGTGCTTCTGGGAAGAAAATATAGCTCTGTGTGTGTGATGGGACTAACACACTTCAAGTCCTATAGGTGCTTCTGGGAAGAAAATATAGCTCTGTGTGTGTGATGGGACTAACACACTTCAAGTCCTATAGGTGCTTCTGGGAAGAAAATATAGCTCTGTGTGTGTAATGGGACTAACACACTTCAAGTCCTATAGGTGCTTCTGGGAACAAAGTATAGCTCTTTGTGTGTAATGGGACTAACACACTTCAAGTCCTATAGGTGCTTCTGGGAAGAAAATATAGCTCTGTGTGTGTGATGGGACTAACACACTTCAAGTCCTATAGGTGCTTCTGGGAACAAAATATAGCTCTGTGTGTGTGTAATGGGACTAACACACTTCAAGTCCTATAGGTGCCTCTGGGAACAAAATATAGGAGCTCTGCCTGCCTGCCACGAACACACTACAAGTCCTATAGGTGCTTCTGGTAACAAAATATAGGAGCTCTGCCTGCCTGCCACTAACACACTACAAGTCCTATAGGTGCTTCTGGTAACAAAATATAGGAGCTCTGCCTGCCTGTCACTAACACACTACAAGTCCTATAGGTGCTTCTGGTAACAAAATATAGGAGCTCTGCCTGCCTGCCACTAACACACTACAAGTCCTATAGATGCTTCTGGTAACAAAATATAGGAGCTCTGCCTGCCTGTCACTAACACACTACAAGTCCTATAGGTGCTTCTGGTAACAAAATATAGGAGCTCTGCCTGCCTGCCACTAACACACTACAAGTCCTATAGGTGCTTCTGGTAACAAAATATAGGAGCTCTGCCTGCCTGTCACTAACACACTACAAGTCCTATAGGTGCTTCTGGTAACAAAATATAGGAGCTCTGCCTGCCTGTCACTAACACACTACAAGTCCTATAGGTGCTTCTGGTAACAAAATATAGGAGCTCTGCCTGCCTGCCACGAACACACTACAAGTCCTATAGGTGCTTCTGGTAACAAAATATAGGAGCTCTGCCTGCCTGCCACGAGCACACTACAAGCCCCTCTTTGTCAATCAATCTTTGTAACTGAATCTATCTAACTCAATCTCTGCAAGTGAATCTCTCTCTCTACCTAACTAAATCGAGCAGAGTGTCACAGAAACAGCCTGCTCAATCTGCGCCGGAACAGCATGTGACCGGCGCAGACGGCGTGGCGGCGTTTTATAGGGGGGGGCGTGTACTACAGCCCCTGAGCTGTAATTGGCTACAGGCGTCCTGCCTGTAGCCAATTATGGCTCTTCGAGTTTCCGGGGCTGTGATTGGCCAAGCATGCGGGGTCACAGTGCATGCTTGGCCAATCATCAGCCAGCAATGCACTGCGTCGGCCGCGCCGGCCGCAATGCATTGCGGGGCCGCGCGCATCACACGAACGTGATGCGAGCGGCCAAAATAGTTCTGGGCTCGCCGAGCGAGCGAACGCCCGGTGCTCGATGCGAACGTGGGTTCGCATCGAGCACCGGGCCCATCCTTAGCCCTGAGTTTAGAGGATAATTGAATCAGTTTACCCCTTATAACAGTTTTGTGAGCTGCCCAAATGGTAACAGGAGATATCCCTTCTGTCGAGTTTAAAGTAAAGTATTCTTGTATAGCGTTTTCCAGTAACGTACATTGTATAGGGTCATTCAATAGGGTTTCCCGTAAGCGCCAACGCGGTCGGCTGTCCGTTCCCGCTGGTTTACATGTCAAAAGTGAAACAATGGAGTGGTCCGAAAGAGGCGTGTCAATGATCTTGGAGTATTTAATGAGAGGGAGTGTAGTGGCACGGGTGAAGATGTGGTCTATCCTGGCATAGGAGTTGTGGGGAACCGAGAAATGTGTGTAGTCCCTTACATGTGGGTTGGCTTCCCGCCAGATATCGATCAGGTCAGCCTCGTTGAGCATTTTGGCAATTTTGACACTCTGCTTAGTAGGGCGTTTGGGTTTGGACTTTCCGTCAGCAAACTTGTCCAAAGAGAAGTCAAAGGCTATATTCGTGTCCCCACCCAGGAAAACCGTCCCCTTAAGATGCGCATGTAATTTAGTAAGCAGAGATTCTAAGAAGGATTTTTGACCCTTATTTGGCGCATAATAGGACACAAATGTATAGAGTTCCCCATCTATAAGGCCGGAGACTAGTACATAGCGTCCCTGAGGATCAACAATAGTGTCCGTGAGGGAGAGGTTTACGTGTTTAGCAAAACAAATCGCCACCCCTTTAGTTTTGTTCTCAGCCGAAGCTAAAAAAAATTGTGTAAAGCGTTGATGTAAAAAAGAGGGTTTAAATGTAGAGGGGAAGTGTGTCTCCTGAAGCAGGAGGACGTCAGCATGCAATGAGTGGTAAAATTGGAAGATTTTCCTACGCTTGATCGGGGAGTTGAGGCCTTGCGTGTTGTGAGAGATGATTTTAAGGGTAGTCGACAAGGTAGGTGTATCAGGCATAGATCAGAAGGGGGTTGTCTATACAGACATTTTGTGACTTACCCTGCCAGCATAGGAGAGGAGACCTAGTATAGCCCTCGGAGCCTATAGAGAAGTACCTGGAACCTGGGAACGACGACTGGAAGAGACTGTGAGATCCACGAACTCCGCCTAAAGTACCTGGGAAAAGCAAGGGAAAAGAGATGAAAGGGAAAAGGAGGGAAGTAAGAAAAACAAAAAAATTAGTAACAAGCTGGTGTGACATTACAACATTAGACTCAAAACATAATAAAACAGAGGGGTCCCCTGACCCCTTCCCGACCCCAAGTCGGTTTGGATACTCCAAACCCACTCTAAACCCTGTGGTACCGGATTTTCCTAGCAAGGAAAATCCGGAGGAGGATTCAGGTATGCCAAATGGGCTCCTGATCCAATTGAGGCGCACTGGGTCCACCACAGCCCTCCCACCTCAACTCAGTAGTATCTAAGGGGTCCAAGAAGTCCCTTTATGAACAATTGCCAGAGCGCTCCCAGGGGGAGTGAGCTCCATTATCACCTAAAAAATACCTCATGTGTCAGAGTCACAACGTGCGACTCGCTTTGGTCTGGCAGTCCCGCAGCCCCCCCACAGGTGAAGGAGCCTGTGAGCGAGCCAGATTCCAAAAAAAAAAAAAAAGAAAAAAAAAATATGTATAAAAAGTAGAGGAAGTAAAAAAGGAACTGACTAGAACATATAATAAGTTCCTATATCCCGGCAAGTCCCCCAGAGTGACCCTGAGTGTACCTGAACCCAGGTAGATTAAAGTGTATCCAAAGAAATACAATAAACTTAGTAAAACATAGTTTCAGCCTAGAACTAGAAAAATGCCCTATGACCAGGCAGGCTACTACATGAGTGATAAAGAAAAAAATAAAATAAAAAATAAAGTATAACATGCCCTCAGTGGAGGGGGGACCAAGTTACAATGCGTAAAGCATGAGAGCAGGCAGCGCTCTGAAAATATATAATAAAAACAAAAAAAAGTCAGTATGCATTGGAGCTGAACCACGAACAAAGGCAGTTTTTACTGCAGGGGAAGGTGGACCCCTCAAATCCTCCCTCTATAAGGAAGAGGGGAAGAAGCGAGGGTCCTAACCAGTCCTTCGCCCTAAGTAATGCCCCAAAACCTGGGGAGAAGTCCAGTGAGGAACATATGGAGGAGGAAGAAGATTGCTCAAGGCGGAACATTTTCTTTAGTGCGTTTGGGGCCTTGCTTCATCCAGGATCTTTGCAAGGGGCTCGCTGGCGGGGGTCTCTTAGATGAGGAAGGGGGTCCTCTGACGGGCGGAGCAGGTGAAGGTTCCAGCTGAATCAGGCCAAGATGAGTGAGAAGGCGTTCGCCTTCTTGGAAAGAAGAGAAGCAGTAACTTCTGTTTTTGTAGGAAAAGTTCAGGCGAAGCGGGAAAGACCATCTGTATGCTATTTCTTTATCTAGTAGCACCTGCAGCAGCGGTTTGAAAGATCG
Organism: Lithobates sylvaticus; assembly: GCA_028564925.1. Lineage (NCBI taxonomy): Eukaryota > Metazoa > Chordata > Amphibia > Anura > Ranidae > Lithobates > Lithobates sylvaticus. The sequence goes on from CM053027.1 coordinate 467,887,063, forward strand.
CCTCTTTTGTACCGTGTAAGGCGAAAGGTCAGCGAAGATCTGAATCTTGTGTCCGAGTAAAGTGAGATTATCTGAGTATCGTGCTTTCCTCATAACTTCCTCTTTGACTGAGAAATGGTGTGGTTTGACAATAATATCTCGGGGCAGTCCGTCAGAGCGGGGGGCCTGCAGCGCTCTGTGTGCTCTGTCAAGCTCCAAACGGTGGTCAGGGATGTCAGGGATAAGGCCTTTAATCAAAGATTTAACTGCTTTATGCACGTCTTTTTCAGATTCCGGGAGCCCTCTTAATCTGAAGTTATATCTTCTCGACCTATTCTCGAGGTCGTCGATTTTGGCGAATGCCGTTTCTAATTGATCTTGTACTTCTTGCAGTCTGGCAGAGTTCTGGTTAATCTGAGCTACTGCTTGGTCAGATTTCTGTTCTATGGTATCTATCCTTAGGCCTATTTGCTGCAGGTCAGCATGTAAAGATGCATGTATAGATGTAGTGATTTGAGCAGCGTTAATGGCCAGACTTTTAGATAGCATTTGGGAGAAAGCTGCCATCATAGACGGGAAGTCAGTGGGGATAGGTATGTCCTCCTGTGCTTCGCTGACTGCAAGCAACATGCCTGTGTGAGGATCCATCTGTGGGGTTGTGGGGTAGCCTGGGCATAATCCCCCTAGTAGGGATTCTGTAGAGGAGGGAGAACTGACTGTCTGCAGGGGGGGGAAGTCAGTACCTGTATATAGATGCCCGTCCTGGTCCTGGTCAGCGATTGATTGCACATTCCCCTCAGAGGCCTGCGGGTCTCGTGTGGCCGACGCCATCTTGGCATAGCTGAGGGGGCCGGGAACGTTCGACATCTGGCCCACGAATATAGCCCACTGGAGCCCTCCTGGGTAGCGGGATATGTAGTGGTGGGTTCCTGTGTTGGCCCTATATATGGATGGCACAAAGAGCAGGGTGTATAGGTGTTCTGAGGGCAGGCTGTGATGGAGTGGGGCGTTAGATGGCGGCGGCCATCTTGGATTACCTGAGGGGGCCGGGAACGGCCGTTATCTGACCTGAAGGGGCCCTCCTGGGCAGCGGTGTGTGTAGCGATGGGTTCCTGGGGTGATCCCCAGTGTGGATGGCTAAAGGATCGCTGTTCCCGAGCCCTCTGTTAGCTCCAGAGGGTAGCGGCAGTCCGTGGTGGAGCGGGGCGTTAGATGACGGCGGCCATCTTGGAAATCCTGAGGGGGACGGGAATCGTCCGTTATCTGGCCGAAGAAGCCCTCCTGGGCAGCGGTAGGTGCAGCACTGGGTTCCTGGGGCAATCCCCCGTATGGATGGCTCAAGGAACGAAGTTCCAGAGCCCTCTGTTAGTTCCGGTGGGCAGCGGCGGGCTGTGGTGGAGCGGAGCTTCAGATGACGGCGGCCATCTTGGAAGCCCCGCGCATGCGCTCCTCCAGCTCATTTTTTATAAACGTTTTATCGACGACCTCTTTTTTATCTGGGCAGGCACAGAAGGTGACTTAGACGTTTTTATGAAGTTTTTAAACATTAACAATCAGAACATCAGATTGACCTCAGAATGGAGCGAAAAAGAGATTCACTTCCTGGATGTAAAGATATATAAGAAGGATGATAAGTTGGAAACAATGGTGTTCTTTAAGAAAACCGATAGGAACAGCTATCTCCCCACAACCAGCTCCCATCACCCACAATGGTTAAGAAATATACCGAAAGGACAATTTATGAGGGTACGGCGAAACTGCTCGGAGGAAGTGAACTATGCCGCACAAGCAAATATCCTGGCAGAAAGATTCGTGGCCCGGGGATACCAGATGGAAATACTCAGCAAAGTCATAGAGGAGATAGGAAACGTACCAAGAGCCAGATGTTTGGAGGACAAAATCAAAGAGGTACCAACAAATGGCACCAAAACGACAAACAGTAAAGAATGGGGATTCATTTCTGGTTTTCATGCCCAGTACCGTCAAGTTGAAACAACTTTTAAGGAACATTGGCACGTTTTATTATTAGACAAAAAAATTGAAGACAGAAATACCACCCGCACCACAATTCATCTACAGAAAGTCAACGAGTTTCGGTGATAAAATAGTGCGCAAAATAGTAGATCTACCAAAACGTCCCCCAACATTTTGGGATCAAAATGGATTTTTTGCATGTAGAAGATGTAAGGCCTGTAGAGAAGTGACACACCCATGCAGAGCACTAGAATCCTTCTCTTCACCAGCCAATAAACAGGAATTTTCAATTAAACAATTCATTACCTGCAATAGCACACATGTCGTTTATGCATTAAAGTGCCCATGTGGGTTATTGTACATAGGTCGGACCAAACGGAAATTACGCATCAGAATTGCGGAGCACATCCATAATATTCAGATAGGGTACAAGGACCATAATGTATCTCTACATTTTAAATTAAAGCATAATAAGGATGCAACAGGCTTATTGTTTTGGGGGATTGAGCAAATCAAACCACATTGGAGGGGCACCAACATGGTTCGGGAGCTGTCTAAACATGAAACGCAATGGATTTTTGCTACAGACGTATTAGTGCCTAAGGGCCTAAACGTGGAATTGGACATCAATTGTTTTATTAGTGACACCTAATTAGACCATAATAAAACTAGGTTGCCCCTCCCCCATATTATCCAACATTTCTGTAATAGATATTATGTACTTATATAAATTTTATACGTGTATATTTATTTTATGCGTGTATATTTATTATATATATAATATTTTAGCATATTGACCATTGATAATTATTTTAAATATCTTTTTAATATTTTTATTAGTATTTTTATCTTTGGATTTTTCTAATGACAAAAAAAAAAAAAAAAAAAAAAAATTTTTATAGATATTTTATCTCGGATTCCTTCACCTGGAGTCCGATTGTTTGCGCATCCTTTTTAGTGCTATATTATATATCTTTATCCCCTTTTATACCTTTTTTTAAAGTTCTTTTTTAGTTCTATAGTATATACATCTTAACTATATAAAATCATTTTAAAGATTCACTTCATAATGAATCTATTAATTAATTTTTATCATTTTATCTATCTTATTGACCTTTTACCAATAGATTTATATATTTATTGAGAACATTTTATATACAGAATAAAACTATACGCATAAGACCACCTATAGTTTATTCTATAAGGTGCAGGATGTATAGGGGAAATACTGTGTAATTACTGGTGCATCTAAGAAGCACGAATTGCATTTCTCCATCTAACAAGTATAGTTATAAAATATACAATGGGTTAATAAAGATATCGACCAACATGATGAACAAAATATATTTATGATAATTTAGATATAGACCAACATGATGAACAAAATATAATTATGCAAATCCATCATGATTGCCATTTACGATATACGGGCCACCATACACAGTGAGATAACCGATCTGACCGATCACCGCGTATATATTTGTAATTAAAAACACAATACGGGGACATATGGAGACACCAGCAATTAATGATGGAGAAATAGAATATGTGGATCTGAGATATAATACGGCAATATTGAATGATAGAAATGTTTTGTAAAACTGTCCGCCTGATAAGGTGCAGGATTAGATAGTATGCATTCTAGTTTCAATATGTAATGTTGTGCTGACAATTGGTATATTCAAATTAGGCCAGCTATATGATGGGTGGAAGGACACAGCTGGTCGGTTGGCGCTGATTGCTCCAGACACACATCAATCACAGCTCTCCATGAGCTATTGGCTGAGCCAGGACATGGATGCAGTTAAATAGCTGGCTTCTGGTCGGATGGTCACGCCCTCAGAAGAAGTCCGGATGTGACGAAACGTCAGGGCAGTGACCGACGACCGGAAGTGACGTTCTGCGCCTCAAACGTGCGCTCCAGGGACTAGGCAGCAGGAAGCTGAGCGCTGTTCTATACAGCCGAGTGATAACACCAGTTCCGGCGGGGCTAAAGCACCTTAACAGGCACAGTACTAATACAACGCTTGATTTTTATTGATGCAGGGTACGCATTTATGTACTAAGGGGGGGAAGTTTTATACCCAATAAAATCTTTTATACAGTATCACACTATATGCAACCTTCTTTTTATATGAGGGGAATTGGTGTATGTTCCTGCTATGTCTGCTGCATAAGGAGATAAGGAGTGGAGAAACGCTGATGCTGGATAAACCTATTTGATGGGCGTATTTTTAACTTGGGTCTGGTGAGTGCATCCCCATGCGGGGAATTTATATCGCACGTGGTGAATACCTGGTGGAATTCTCGGTGGATACTGATTATTTTGCACGGAAAGAACTTTTACAGTAGCGATTGAAATATTCACTCATCTTCTTTCATCTGTGATTTACCGTATAGTCCTCGGTGCGAATAAGGACATAAGCGCTGCTGCAATATTATAGAGACTTTATATAGGAAGGACTGTTTTTATAAAATTGCCATATTTTCATTTTTAAATATTGTTTCAATATTTTCCATGGTCAGGAAAATTTGCCTCCATAGAACAAAGGGATTGATATTATTTTTGATGTACTTTTCAAAGGAATGTATGAGCTAATGATATAGGGATTTTCGCTCTAATGCCACGTACACACGATCGGAAATTCGGCCAGCAAAAGACCGACGAGAGCTTTTGGTTGGAAATTCCGTTTGTGTGTATGCAATTCCGACACGCAAAAAAACACGTATGCTCAGAATCAAGTACGAGACGGAGCTGCTCAGTCTGATAAAACTGGACGTTCATAATGGAGATGGCACATTCGTCACACAGAAATTTTTTAGATCTTTCAATGCAGTGCATTCTCTTCTTCTTTAAAGTGCTAGAAGAATAAAGTTGTTTTGCTGCTCATATTCATGCAGAGTTCTCACAAACTTCTTTCTTTATTATTTCTCGTGAGTCGTGATCTCATAAATGATCTTTTTTATTTTTAAAGCCAGATCTACATAATAATGTTTAGAATTACATTTTCATTTTTTTTGTTATTTTTTTTAATAAAAATCTCCTGTTGTTTTTATTTTTTAGAAAATTATTTTAAAGTGATCTGCATAATTTTATTTTTTTTGTATGTCACGTTTCCACAACACCATTATTATCTTGTATTTGTAAATCTCAAGGAGGTTGTTTGGTGTTGGTGTCCCTTGTTAATTTGACCTTGTATTTTTGATATGTACCTGCCTACCCCCAAACAAACTGTCCGTTTTGAAGTAAAACACATAGGCAAGTATTTCTGAAAACAAAATAGTCATTTATTATGGGTCATAACAAAATAAAGAGTTAGGCAACACTGGATAAACTGGTGAGATTTGCAAAGCCAATTTTGACTGTAAAATAATTGACGTTTGCCCTGGGGTACCCACGGTAAACATCAATTATTTTACAGTCAAAATTGGTGGCCTGAGGAGTCCTTATAATAGTGAGCACAATCTGGTCCAGGACTACAAGAGATCAGGAACAGCAGAAGATGACATATCTGTCCCCAGGCTGTGGTACTACAACAGCCTGCATCTTTTGCCAGACCACACTGAACCCAGGCCATCACTCTCTGGTCTTCCTTAGATGCTTCCTTCCAGGCTGTGGTGTTGGAAGTGTGGCAGGAGGTGGAGGATGAGGAGTAGGACCTGGAGGAGGAGGAGGACCTTGAGGAGGAGGAGGAGGACCATGGTTGAACTCACAAATGTTGGATTGTCTTGTGAGTTGGCCCCTCAACCCCTTATTTAGGGCTTGCAAGATAATTTCCTCACATAAGAGGAAAGAAGATTAACTTGAGAATTTGATAAATGTGTTGTTGCTACCAGCATCCTAATAATATTATACAAAAACATGCACAGAAGTGCATTAGGGGATGCCCCTTTGGACTTTGTATGACAGCAATATAATGTGGAGATCAAAGTACGATTGACAAGGTTTGAATAAAAAGAGGGCACAATAGTGCCGGCTTTATTTATATATAGTTGTGAAAAGAGAAAATATGTATACCATGTAAACATGGATAAGTAAAAAAATCCTAAAATTTTACATTTTATGAACATTACAGATATACAGAATATACTCAACAGTAACCCCGATTCATTTGTCGAGAAGAAGCGTAGATCAGACTGATTGCAGCCTGGTAGGCTAATTCAAGTGACATAAACCCGACATGTTTCGGAATTTGATTTTACATCATAATATTCCTTCTTCAGGGGTAATATGAGGTTGGGTAATTATATTCAATCTGTGAGAAATATAAAAGGTACATAGTGAGATTCATCTCACAACGTCAAAGAGAGAGAAACATATACTGTCATTAATTTTTGTTTTAAAATCAGTATATAAGCGGAGCCAAAATATACTTACATATCATAGATTCAAAGTACATTCGAAAAAGACAATACAGGGAAATAATACACGCTGGCTGCGCATAAGTCCATACATAGGGCTAGTAGTTGGTAACGTCTGCGACTCAGCCGCCGGTGATTTGCATACAAAAGACGCCTGGATACTGCTACCACAGCAACAAGGCTATGTGCTGTGGAAGTAATAGCAAAGAGGAAGCAGGTAAGTCCCCCATGTTAGTAAGGCACACATTTAAATTCAATGTAATAGAGAGTTTTGTGTGTTATATTGATGAGCTGAATGAGAATCAAAACAGCAGATATCGTGGAACTGGTCTACACCCCACTCATATACAGAGTCCAAAGGGGGGAAAGAGTATATACACACTATACCAATAAAATCAGAGGGAGAGTTGCATAGATATTATTACCTTAACTGCAGGATCAGTCTGTGTATGCCATCCATATGAGACCCAGCCGGTGTGCTGACTAACTCTTAGAGATGTCAGCACCTAAATACCGTGCTGTGTCTCAAATTGACCAATCAAGATGCGCCTGGTCTCATTAGATCAGCTGTGTATCACAGCTGACTATGAGAGCCAGGCGTCTTCCTGATGCAGCGGTGCGTGACGGGCAGGGGGCATCACGCATTGCCGCATCACCGGCGGGGAGGATTCTGGTCCCACGGCGCTAGGCAAGGGGGGAATACAAAGTTTGCCCTGCCCAGTGGGAAGGCCAATGGACAGAGTGGTCATCCCACTGCCCAAATCGGCTTGAGCTGGCGGGGCTTACCCGATTTGGCATCTACGAGCAGAGACAGGACAGCCCTGAGGATGGGGTCAAGATGCACAGCCAGGATGCTAACAATGAAGGAAATAATAAATAAAAAACAAAAAAATAGAGTGTTAAAGCACAGAAGTAAAAAGCAAATTACAAAATTATAAATGGCAATTGAGTACACTATAAATGCGTCACAGAGTAAGCAGATGACAAACAATATATACGGGCAATTATGAGTAAAGAAACAAATAAAAAATAATAATAATAAAAAATATGAAGAAATACGTGAATGTGAATGTGGGGAATGACCAAGGATTATGAAAAGAATGTAGGAAAAAATGTAATAAAAATTGTGAGATGTGTGAAATGAATAAATTCAATGAGAAAGGAAATAAAAATAATGTTAATAATAATAATAATAATAATAATAAATGTGAAGGTGCAGAAAGTGACATGAAAAATATGATGGATGAAAATGTATAATAAAAAATGACGAGAATGGATGGATAAGAAAATAGTAAAATAACAATAAAAGTATAATAATAATATATAAGGAATGAGGAAGTGTTGGATAAATATACAAATATGTGTGAATAAAATAAAAATGGAGTTGTGTGAGGTGAAAAAAGTGAGAAAAGGTGTGAAAATAAATAAAAAATAATAAATAAAAATAAATAAATAAATGAATAAATGTGTAAATAAATAAAAAATAATATAAATATAAATATGAAATTAAAAATAAATAAGTAAATGTGAAAACAAAAAATAAAAAATAATAATAAATAATAAATAAAAAAAATAAAGTGTAAAAGTAAAATATAAGTAATGATGATGGTGATGATAATAATAAAAATAATTAATAAATAGAAAATAAATAAAAAAATGAAATAAAATAAAGAATAAAAAATAAATAAATAAATGAATGAGTAATAATAAATGAAGATTGTGTAGTAATGAGAGCACACAAAACACAATCAAGAATTGATGCTATAGGAGTTATGTGTGTGTAACCATATAGAGAGAGGGAAGTAAGAAGTGAATTGTTACATATACAGAAAGAGTGTATATGTATAATATATATAATATATATAATAATGTATAATATATATAATATAATATATATTACATCTGCTCTGAAAAGGAGTATTTAGAGAGGTGATGGCGTGTGAACATGCACGTAAGCAAACAGGCAACATAAGCCAAATTAATTTGAGGGAGAAATTTGATTATGTGTGAGTGTATGTGAAGATGTGGATGAAAAAGTAAGTGTTGAGGGCAAGTGATATTAAGAAAAAAAGTGTAAAAAAGTGTATGTGAAAAAAAAAAATATATATATATATTAAGGGAAAAGAAATAGGGGTGAATAATTGAATAAAAGTAATGAGAGTGTAAGTGAAATGTGGTTTGATAGAATGAAGTTGTGGTGAAAATACAAAATTGGAGTGAGGGGGAATAATTACCTGTATATTTGCATTATTTTAAATAGCAGCTGTTTGTGTACGTGCATGCGCACATACTAGAGATAACGTTTAGAAGATATATATTGGGTAGGGATGAGCCGAACACCCCCCTGTTTGGTTCGCACCAGAACCTGCGAACAGAGCTAAAGCTCGTGTGAACTTTAGAACCCTATTAAAGACTATGGGACTCAAACGTTCAAAATCAAAAGTGCTCATTTTAAAGGCCAATATGCAAGTTATTGTCATAAAAAGTGTTTGGGGGCCTGGGTCCTGCCCCAGGGGACATGTATTAATGCAAAATTTTTTTTTAAAAACAACCGTTTTTTCAGGAGCAGTGATTTTAATAATGCTTAAAGTGAAACAATAAAAGTGTAATATTCCTTTAAATTTCGTACCTGGGGGTGTGTATAGTATGTCTGTAAAGGGGCGCATGTTTCCCGTGCTTAGAACTGTCCCTGCACAAAGTGTCATTTTTGCAGGAAAAAAGCTATTTAAAATCACTCGCGGCTATAATGAATTGCCGGCTCCCGTAATACAGAGAACAGTCATTGAAAGTCATTGATAAAAAAAAAAGCGTGGGGGTCCCCCTAAATTCAATTACCAGGGCCTTCAGGTCTGGTATGGATATTAAGGGGACCCCCGGGTCAAATAAAAAAAAATGATGTGGGGTTCCCCCTTAATATCCATACCAGACCCTTCAGGTCTGGCATGTATTTTAAGGGGAACTCCATGCCAAATAAAAAAAATGGCGTGGGGGTCCCCCTCAAAATCCATACCAGACCCTTATCCGAGCACGCAACCTGGCAGGCCGCAGGAAAAGAAGGGGGGGCGAGAGCGCCCCCCCCCTCTTGAACCATACCAGGCCACATGCCCTCAACATTGGGAGGATGCTTTGGGGGTCTGTGACCCCTCAAAGCACCATGTACCCATGTTGATGAGGAGAAGGGTCTCTTCCCCACAACCCTTGCCAGTGGTTGTGGGGGTCTGCGGGCGGGGAGGTTATCAGAATCTGGAAGCCCCCTTTAACAAGGGGACCCCCAGATCCCGCCCCCTGTTTGAAATGGTAAGGGGTACAAAAGTACCCCTACCATTTCACAAAGAAAGTGTAAAAAAAGGGAAAAGTCCTTTATTAAAAATAAAAAAAAATTTAAAAAGATTCCAGCAGTGGTAATCCACTCTTGCTATCCAGCGGTGGGTGGTCTCTGCTCCGGGGTCCAGCGATGGCTGATCTCTTCCAGCGTCCAGCGCTGCGCATCCTGTCTCCACGGAGACACTGAGGGAATTCCGTCTGCAGAGCAGGAGCGGGCCACTCGGTCACCTTACCCGCCCCCCTCTGACGCAATTCAAGGGGGAAGCCTGGGTTTCCCCAGTGACGTATGGGTGACCCCGCCCCCTCTGATGTAACGCAGGTTTCCATTACATCAAAGGGGGGTGGGGTCAGGTGACGGAGTGGCCTGGTCCTCCTCTGCTAAGAGGATTCCCTCAGTGTCTCCGTGGAGACAGGACGCGCAGCGCTGGACGTCGGAAGAGATCAGCCAAAGCTGGACCCCGGAGAAGAGACCACCCATCACTGGATAGCAAGAGTGGATTACCACCGCTGGAATGTTTTTTTTATTTTTTTAATAAAAGACTTTTCCCAACGGTGTCAGTGTAATTTTTAACTATTTTTTTACACTTTCTTTGTGAAATGATAGGGGTACTTTTGTACCCCCTTACCATTTCAAACAGGGGGGGCGGGATCTGGGGGTCCCCTTGTTAAAGGGGGCTTCCAGATTCTGATAAGCCCCCCGCCCGCAGACCCCCACAACCACCGGCCAGGGTTGTGGGGAAGAGACTCTTCTCCTCATCAACATGGGGACATGGTGCTTTGAGGGGTCACAGACCCCCAAAGCATCCTCCCAATGTTGAGGGCATGTGGCCTGGTATGGTTCAGGAGGGGGGACGCTCTCTCGTCCCCCCTCTTTTCCTGCGGCCTGCCAGGTTGCGTGCTCGGATAAAGGGTCTGGTATGGATTTTGAGGGGGACCCCAACGCCATTTTATTTTTAAATTTGGCGTGGAGTTCCCCTTAAAATCCATGCCAGACCTGAAGGGTCTGGTATGGATATTTAGGGGGAACCCCACGTCATTTTTTTTTATTTGACCCGGGGTTCCCCTTAATATCCATACCAGACCTTGAAGGGCCTGGTAATTGAATTTCGGGGGAACCCCACGCCTTTTTTTTTTTTCAATGACTTTCAATGACTGTTCTCTGTATTACGGGAGCCAACAATTCATTATATCTTTTTTTCCTGCAAAAATTACACTTTTTGCAGGGACAGTTCTAAGCAAGGGAAACATGCGCTCCTTTACAGGCATACTATACACCCCCCTAGGTATGAAATTTAAAGGAATATTACACTTTTATTGTTTCACTTTAAGCATTATTAAAATCACTGCTCCTGAAAAAACGTTTTTTTTTTGCATTGATGGGGCAGGACCCAGGTCCCCAAACACTTTTTATGACAATAACTTGAATATAGGCTTTTAAAATTGGCACTTTAGATTTCTCCCATAGACTTTTACAGGGTGCTCGTGGCTTTTCGAATTTGTCACGAACACCCCAAATTGTTCGCTGTTCGGTGAACAAGCGAACAGGCAATGTTCGAGTCGAACATGAGTTTGACTCAAACTCGAAGCTCATCCCTACTGCCAGCAAATTAGAAAAGATGGAGGAGGCCCAACGTATTATATGCAAAGAGATTATTCTCAAGGCCCTAAAAAAGGGAATGAGGGGCCAACTCACACCTCAAACACACCTCTGTGAGTTGGACTATTCTTCTCCACCACCTCCAACAACACCACCAACACCACAGCCATCCCACCTACCACAGCAGCATGGAAGGAAGCGTGGAAGGGAGTAAGGAGAAAGATGGCCTGGGTTTGGTGTGGTCTGGCAAAAAACGCAGGCTGTTGAAAGACCACAGCCTCTGGACATATATGTCATCTTGCTGCTGCTGCCGATCTCTCTGAGTCCTGGACCATATTTTAAATGGACTCCTCAGGTTACCAATTGACCAGTTTGACTGTCAAATAATTGATGTCTACCCTAGGGTACAAAGGCTTCACCAATTCCAACTGTTTCTCCAGCGTTGCTTTCCTCTTTTTTTTTTTATATGACCTTGTGCTCCCTATTACATTAAAAAATTGTGTTTTGACAAAAACTTGGCTATGGGTTTTTCTTCAAAAAGGACAGTTTGTTTGTGAGTAGGCAGGTACATTTCAAAAATACAATGTCAAATTAAGAAGGGACACCAACATAGATGTATCTTTGAGGTTAAAAAATACAAGATAATAATGGTGTTGTGGTAACTTGACACACAAAACGACACAAAAAAAATATCCTGGAGATCACTAGAAAAAACACAAAAAAAAAATATTCAGGGGATCACTAGAAATAATAAAAAATATGTTTGTCAGAACTCTGTGAAGCAACTACATTATTATACCATTATAAAGAAGAAGAGAATCCGCTGCATTGAGAGATTTCATAATTTGCGCTTCACAAATGTGATATCTCCATTACGAACGCTAGTTTTGCGCTTCCGGCTCGTACTTGATTCCGAGCATGCGTGAACTTTTGTGCGATGAACTTGTACACACATGATCGGAAAGTCCGACAACAAAGTTTTTTTGGCAGAAAATTTTTGAACCTGCTAGCCAACATTTATTGGTGAAAAGTCTGACAACAAATGTTCAATGGAGCATACACACCTTCGGACTTTCAGCCAACAAGCTCACATCCAACATTCTTCATCGGAAAGTCCGATCGTGTGTATGCAGCATAAGACTAATGCCGCATACACACGAGCGGACTATCCGGCAGGATTGTCCGCCGGACTAGAGTCCACCGGACAATCCGCCCGTGTGTGGGTGTCGGCGGACTTTTTCTTCCCAAAAGTCCAGCGGACTTAGTTTGAAGTTTTGACTTAAAATTGCCTGCCGGACTCAGCAGTCCGGCGGACAATCCGGCCGTCTGTGTGCTAGTCCGTGGGACTTTTGAAATGAACGGACTTGCCCCACACACGAAGTAAAGTCTGTTCATTTAGAACGTGACTCCAGGTAGAAGGGACTAGTGAAGAAAGTCAATGCCGCCGCCTCGATGGACGAGTTTGACACCTCGCTAGCCCCGTCACCTGGTATGGATTTAAAGGGGAATCAATACGCCGAAAAAACGGCGTGGGGTCCCCCCAAATCCATTACAGACCTTTATCCGAGCACGCAGCCCGGCCAGTCAGGAAAGGGGGTGGGGACGAGCCAGCGCCCCCCCTCCTGAGCCATACCAGGCTGTGTGTCCTCAACATGGGGGGGGTGCCCTGGGGAAAGGGGGACCCTGTGTCCCCCTACCCTAAAGCACCTTGTCCCCATGTTGATGAGGACAAGGGCCTCTTCCCGACAACCCCGGCCGTCGGGGTCTGCGGGCGGGGGGCTTATCGGAATCCGGGAGCCCCCATTAATAAGGGGGCCCCTGGATACCGGCCCCCCTCCCTATGTGAATGAGTATGGGGTACGATGTACCCCTACCCATTCACCTAAGGGAAAAAATGGATACCGGCCCCCCTCCCTATGTGAATGAGTATGGAGTACGATGTACCCCTACCCATTCACCTAAGGGAAAAAAGTGTAAATAAAAAAAAACACAACACAAGTTTTTAAAATACTTGGGGGGTCTTCTCGCTCGACTCCTCCGCTATCTTCTGCTAGCTCTTTTACCAGCGGGGAGCCCGGCTTTCTCCTTCGTCGCCACTGCCATCTGGGGGTCTTGTTCCGACTTCTGGGATCTTGTCCCGCTCTTCTTGCCGGGCCTCCGCTATCTTCTTGCAGATCTTTTACTAGCGATGGCCCGGGCTTCTGTCGCCGTCGCCGCATTCTGCTTCTGCTTCTTCTGCTTCTGCTTCTTCCTCTTCTTTTTCTTTCTTCATCCGATGTTGACTCAACGCTGTCTCCTCTTCTAATGGCCCAGATGTGTTTCGCTGCCAGTTATATAGGGACAAGGGGTGGGGCCACCGGCTCATGTCACATGGTGACCCCACCATCCTATGATGTCACAGTCCCGGAGGATGCTGGGAATGTGACATCATAAGGGGGCGGGGTCACCATGTGACATGAGTCGGTGGCCCCGCCCCTTGTCCCTATATAACTGGCAGCACAACACATCTGGGCCATTAGAAGAGGAGACAGCGTTGAGTCAACATCGGATTAAGAAAGAAGAAGAAACAGAAGGCGGCGACAGAAGCCTGGGCCACCGCTAGTAAAGGAGTAAAGGAGCTGCAAGAAGAGCGGAGGCCCGGCAAAAAGAGCGGGACAAGACTCCCGAAGTCGGAACAAGACCCCCAGATGGCCGGGGCGACGAAGGAGAAAGCCGGGCCCCTCCGCTAGTAAAAGAGCTAGCAGAAGATAGCGGAGGAGTCCGGTGAGAAGACCCCCAAGACGGAAGAAGACCCCTGGAGCTGTGTAATAAAGTATTTTAAAAACTTGTGTTGTGTTTTTTTATTTACACTTTTTTCCCTTAGGTGAATGGGTAGGGGTACATCGGGTACCCCATACTCATTCACATAGGGTGGGGGGCCGGTATCTGGGGGCCCCCTTATTAAAGGGGGCTTCTGGAATTCGATAAGCCCCCCGCCCGCAGACCCCAACAACCAATGGCCAGGGTTGTCTGGAAGAGGCCCTTTCCTCATCAACATGGGAACAAGGTGCTTTGGGGTGGGGCGCTTGGGGGGGGGGCGCTTGCTCGTCTTCACTCCCTTTCCTGACCGGCCGGGCTGCGTGGTCGGATAAGGGTCTGATATGGATTTGGCATTTTTTCGGCGTAGGGATTCCCCTTTAAATTCATACCAGGTGACGGGGCTAGCGAGGTGTCAATCTCGCCCATCGAGGCGGCGGCATTCACTTCCTTCGCTAGTCCCGTCTACCTGGAGTCACGTTCTAAATGAACGGACTTTACTCCATGTGTGGGCAAGTTCGTTAATTTCAAAAGTCCCACGGACTTCCGCCCAAACTCCGGCGGATTGTCCGCCAGAAAAGTCCTGGCGTGTGTGGGCAAGTCAACACGTTCGGACAGTCCGGCGGACCTCCGCTGGAAATTCCGGGCGGATTGTCCGGCCGAAAAGTCCGATCGTGTGTACGTGGCAGAAGGAAAACATTGCACCAGTGCCACAGAGGACAGAAACAGTGGCTCCCACTTAAATCTTTATTTAATTTTAATAGCTACATGTATCCACTATGCTATTTCAAAGTAATAGTTTGTTTGTGTGTAGTGATTATCACATTAGGAGAATACATTTTGCAACATATTTCACCAGAATTTTTGTATGCAAATCTGTCAGATTTTCAGAGAAGCTTGACATTTAGAATCCAGGCAAAATCATTAATTGTATGATGCTTTGCATACTATGCATGCATATGCAGTATTCAAGGGATTTAACATAAATCTTGAATTTCCTGACTTGCTTCTACACATGAATTAAAAGTGACATGTAATATGCAGTGTTACATATAAGTACAGTTGTTCTTACTGGAAACGGGACACTTTATGCAGCAAGAAATGGATTACAAACTCCTCACAGCAGCAAAGAGCTTGCATTATGTTCTGATAACCAAAGCTTTCAGGCTCTGACAAATGTGATTCCAATTATTTCATAGGTAATGCTTCTGGCACAGCAGCACTTTCATATTACCTTGAACTCACTCTAGCTTCACATATACTTTTGTATTTCCAACACTAATGGACTAAGTTAATAATGTGAATTTAACCACTGCAGTCCCATAATGCAAGCCCAGAAGATTTGGCTGCTCAATGACCAGAGCACTTTTTACAAATTGGCACTGTGTTGCTTTAACTGGTAATTGTGCGGTCATGCAATGCTGTACCCAAACAAAATTTGCATATTTTTTTCCCACAAATAGAGCTTTCTTTTGATGGTATTTTATTGCCTCTGCGATTAAATTTTTTTGAAAATGTTCTAAAAATTTCTAATTTTTGCTATAAAAAAATCCAATAAACTAAATTTTAGTCATACATTTAGGCCAAAATGTATTCAGTCACATGTCTTTGGTAAAAAAATGTCAATAAGCGTATATTTATTGGTTTGCGCAAAAGTTATAGCGTCTAAAGTTATAGCGTCTACAAACTGGAGTACATTTTCTGGAATTTATGCAGCTTTTAGTTTATGACTGCCTATCTCATTTCTTGAGGTGGTAAAATGACAGGGCAGTACAACCCCCCCCCCCCCCCCCCAAATGACCCCATTTTGGAAAGTAGACACCCCAAGGAATTTGCTGAGAGGCATGTTGAGCCCATTGAATATTTAATTTTTTTGTCACAAGTGATTGAAGAAAAAAAAAAAATACACAAAGTTGTCACTAAAAGATATAATGCTCACACATGCCATGGTTACATGGAATTACACCCCAAAATACATTCTGCTGCTTCTCCTGAGTATGGGGATACAACATGTGTAAGACATTTTGGGAGCCTAGCGGTGTACAAGACCCCGAAAACCAAGCACCGCCTTCAGGATTTCTAAGGGCGTAAATTTTTGATTTCACTCCTCACTACCTATCACAGTTTTGAAGGACATAAAATGCCAAGATAGCACAAACCCACCCAAATGACCCCATTTTGGAAAGTAGACACCCCAAGCTATTTCCTGAGAGGCATGTTGAGTCCATGGAATCATTTATTTTTTGCCACAGGTTGTGGGAAAATTACAAACTTTTTTTTTTTTTTGCACAAAGTTGTCACTAAATGATATATTGCTCAAACATGCCATGGGCAT
Source organism: Lithobates sylvaticus (assembly GCA_028564925.1). Classification (NCBI taxonomy): domain Eukaryota; kingdom Metazoa; phylum Chordata; class Amphibia; order Anura; family Ranidae; genus Lithobates; species Lithobates sylvaticus. The sequence continues at coordinate 467,903,430 of CM053027.1, forward strand.
ATGTGGAATTACACCCCAAAATACATTCTGCTGCTTCTCCTTATTACTGGCATACCACATGTGTGAGACTTGTTGGGCGCCTGTAAAGCAGTGAATAAAATCCAGCACACCTCTTAGTAAAAACACCACACAGTGTACACATAAACACTGGTTAGGCGCACATTTAAATCTTTGATCGCCCTAGATGTTTAACCCCTTCCTAGCCAGTGTCATTAGTACAGTGACAGTCCATATTTGTGTCACTGGTACCCATGAAGTGTCAAAAGTGTCAGTTAGTGTCAGATTGCTCACCACAATATTGCAGTCCTGCTCTAAGTCGCTGATCGCTGTCATTACTAAAAGAAAAATAATAAATACAAATTCCAGTATATATACTATAGCTTGTAGGTGCAATAACTGTTGTGCAAACCAATCAACATAGGCTCATTAGGATTTTGTTTGCTAAAAATACGTAGGAGAATACATATTGACCTAAATTTATGAAGAAGTTACATTTTTCATTTTTTATTGGATATGTTTTATAGCAGAAAGTAAAAAAGATTGTCTTTTATTTTAATTTTTTTGCAAAATTGTCAGTCTTTTCTTTTTTATATAATAAAAAATAAAAAACCCAGTGGTGATCAAATACCACCAAAATAAGTCTCTATTTGTAGGGGAAAAAATTACATAAATTGAATTTATGTACAACATTGCATAACTTGGCAATTGTCAGTTAAAGTAACGCAGCGCGGTATAGCAAAAAACGGCCTGGTCATGAAGGGGGGTAAATCTTTCAAGGGTCAAGTGGTTAACTGCTTCCCACCCAGCCACTGTATATATACGGCCGGGAGGGAGCATTCTACTTCTGATAGGACGTTCCTGAACGTCCTTCAGAAGTAGGGGGATCGCGGCGCAATCCCGATGCGCTCGTGTCACCCGGACACGGCGCATCTAGGATCGGCAGGAGGGCTCTGTGATTGGCCCTCCTGATCACATAACGGCCATGTCCAATCACAGCCGTCATGTGATGTAAGCAAACAGCCGGTTGCTAGGCAATTGGCTCTCCTCTCCTCACACGGAAGTCGTCGGTGAGGAGAGGAGAGCTGTGATCAGTGAGTATTAGCTGTTTTTTTTACAGCTTTTTACTCACTGACCACCAGTCTAGTGTAAACACACATGTCCCCAAAACATACATGTCCCCAAAACACACATGTCCCCAAATAATAAAAACACATGTCCCCCACATATGTCCCAGTAAAATAACATGTGCCAATGATTATCTGCACACATATGTCCGTGATCACCTGCACACATCTGTACATGATCATTTGCGTACATAGGTCCGTGATCACGTGAACCAATTATTATACACTTAACTGAATTTTTTTTACTAAAAACATGTAGCAGAATGCATTTTGGCTTAAATTTATGACAAAATTTGATTTTATTGGATTTCTTTTAAAAAAGAACGGAGAAAATATTGTTTTTTTTCAAAATTTCCGCAATTTTTTTGCTTATATCGCAAAAAATAAAAAACGTAGTCGTGAATAAATACCACCAAACTAAAGCTCTATTTGTGCAAACAAAATGATAAAAATTTCATTTGGGTACAGCATTGCATGACCGCGCAATTGTCATTAAAAGTGCAAGAGTGCTGAAAGCTGAAAATTGGTCTGGGAAGGAAGGGGGCGAAAGTGCCCTGTATTGTAGTGGTTAAAGTGTTTTTTTATTGTTAGATACTAAAGCATCGTACACACGATCCGATTGTTGACCAACAGAGCATCAAACTTTTGTCTGAAGGTCATCTGCCAGGAAATTGTCTTGCATACAAATGGTACACAATTGTCGGCCTACAAACACAAATGAAGTGACTTACTAGACGTACTACGAGACTACAAAGAGGAAGTTCATGTCTCAAGCGCCACCTTTTGGGCTCCTTCTGCTAATTTCATGTTAGTAGAAGTTTGGTGAGTGTTGATTCACGCTTTTCAGTTTGTGCTTTTCAGTTCGTTTCTCAAAGGACCTTCGTCAACCAGCCATGTTGCGGAATCGGAGGAGAGAACGTGTTATTATAGGACTTGGAGTTATTGCTTTGACCCAAGTACAGTCCTGGAACAGGAGGAGGAGGAGTTCTTGGACCAGAAACTGGTTGCTTAATCGTGACCAATTATGTCATATGCCATAGCTGCAGGAGCTCCAGGAGAATAATCCAGATGATTTTTGGAATAATCTCCAGATGAGGGACCCCTGCTTTCACTAACTAAGGCATTGGTGACCCCCTATATTAAGAAGCCGGACACATGCATGAGGTTTGCCATCACTCCAGAGCAAAGGCTCATAGCCACCTTTCGTTACTTAGCGATGGGGAGAAGTCTCCAGGACCTCAAGTTTACCACTGGGATCTCCTCCCAGGCTCTGGGACTCATTATTCCAGCCATTATTCAAGTACTGCAGAAGGACTATATTCTGGTAAGTTTTTCCCTTTAAGATCACATTCTTTGCTAATGTATTGTATTAATTTGTTGATTACATAATTATCAATATTGTAATATGCTGTGAATGTCCTCTTTGTCCTCATGCATGCTGTAAGCTATTCCTGCTCCTTTGTTGGCCTACCATAACTAACACCCCCCCCCCCAGCATGCTATCCTGGACCCATACACATCTAGCCTAGTAACTTCAACATGTTTTTTGTCAGCTACATTTTGGGGCTTACCCTAAACAACCCCTAAAATGTGTACAAATGTTATTGTTGTCCTCAAATTCAGTGCAAGAGACCATTTTATGGGGCACAAACTAATTTGGAACCTTCCCCCCCAAAAAAAAGTCAAAGTCAACAGATACAAATACTCTATCTGCTGACTTTGCCAAACCCATTGTGGGAGATTAGCTCGTGGGGATCACCTTTTCTCGAAATGAAGGCCAGCATGCAGGCAGTTTATTTAAAATATAGCTTTATTTACAAGTGGTTTGCAAAGTCATAAAAATAAACAAAAATAGTAAAGTAAATCCTTGCAGTTCCAGCGCTAAACTATACAGTAGACTGTTCTTTATACGGTGTGGGGCTAGTCCCCGTCTCCCACAAAACATGAGGTAAAGCAAACCTTCTTTTTCAATCCAAACAAACAGAACTATCTTCCTGGTCATTTAAAGTCCACCTGAGCATGGACTCAAGTAGACCACAACACCCAGACCGGAACCAAGCCCGCCACAGAGGCTGGAAAAACCAAGGCTGTATTCCGGTTCAGTCTATTACAACAGAACGAATGCGAGGTGAAATATACCGATTATCATTGACCTCACCTCGTATACCATCACATATCCTCCCCCTCTGCTCAAGCCCCTGCGGCTGAGCAATTGTCCCAAGCATACAGTGAATGCAGGAGATGGCATCTGCATTGTCTTGGAGCTTGCCTGGGCTATGCTCTACTGTGAACTTAAAGGACCGTAAAGCCAGGGATCACCTTGTCACGCAGCCATTTTTCTCCCTGTTGCCACACATCCACTTTAGGGGAGCATGGTGGGTGACCAGCTTAAATAACCTTCTCAACAAGTAATACTTCAGGGATTCTAAGGCCCATTTAATAGCGAGACACTCTTTTTCGACAAAGGCGTAGTTTTTTCGTGCTTGTTCAGTTTCCGGCTCTGGTATACAATCTGGTGCTCCGAACCATCTCTGTTCATGGGCTAGTACAGCCCCCAGGCCCACCTCAGAGGCGCCCGTCTGTACCACAACTCCTTTGTAAAGTCCGGGATCACTAGCACAGTACACAAAGGGCCTGCTTTAATTTCTGAAATGCCTCCTCAGCTTCAGGATTCCATTTAAACATGACCAACCTTCTACCCTTCCTCAGGTCAGTCAGTGGGGCGGCAATGGTGGCAAAGTTGGGTATAAACCGTCTGTAATACCCCATAATGCTCAGGAAGGCCCAAACTTGTTTTTTGTTTACTGGTTGGGGCCATTTTTGAATTGCCTCAACTTTATTGGTCTGAGGCTTGACCAGTCCCTGGCCAATAACGTACCCAAGGTACTTGGCCTCCTCCAGGCCTATGCACTTTTTTTTGGGTTGGCCGTGAGACCTGCTTCCCTAAGGGAATCTACCATTGCTTGTACTCGGGGCAGGTGCGCTTCCCAATCTGGGCTGTGGATGACCACATCGTCCAAATAAGCAGCTGCAAACGGGCCATGTGGTTTCAAAGTTTTGTCCATCATTCACTGGAACGATGCAGGGGCTCCATGCAGACCAAAAGGCATCTGCTTGTACTGAAACAAGCACTCAGGAGTGAAAAAGGCAGTCTTTTCCTTGGCCGATTCAGTTAGCGGTATTTGCCAATAGCCTTTCGTTAGGTCTAGGGTTGTTATGTAGCGAGCCCTGTCCCAACCTGACCACGAGTTTGTTGACCCGAGGCATCGGGTATGCATCACTGTTGAGTTTCCTAAAGTCATTACAAAACCTGATAGTGCTATCAGGTTTTGGGACCAGCACTATGGGGCTCGACCAATCATTGTGCAACTCTTCTAAAATGCCCAACTCTAACATATTTTTGATTTCCTTCGCGACTGCCTCTCGTCTGGCCTCTGGGATTCTATATGGCTTTACATTTACGTGAACCCCTGGTTCCATCACTATGTCATGCTGGATCATGTTGGTCAGTCCGAGTAAGGGGGAGAAAAAGTCTCTATTTTTGTACACAAACGCCCTAAGGTCACTTTGTTGTGCCACGGACAGGGAATCCTTTATGGGGACGTCAGCTGTCACCGCTACCCGGTCTGTTGGAGGCGGGGATGCAGCCAGTAAAGTCTCTCTGTCCTTCCAGGGCTTTAAGAGATTCACATGATACATTTGGTGTGGTTTCCTTTTCCCTGGCTGGTAGACTTTATAGTTTTCCTCCCCCACCCTTTCGACAACCTCAAAGGGACCCTGCCGTTTGGCTAGGAACTTACTTTCCACTGTGGGAAATAGTACCAACACTCTGTCCCTGGGGCTGAAAGTATGAACCTTGGCAACCTGATCATAGACCCTCCTCTGGGCCTCCTGGGCTTGCTCCACATGTTCTCATACTAGGGGCAGGACATCTGCGATTCAATCCTGCATCAAGGAGACATGACATATGATGCGTCTATATGGGGTAGCCTCTCCTTCCCACGTTTCTTTGGCGACATCTAGTAGCCCCCTCGGATGTCTACTATACAAGAGCTCAAAGGGGGAATAGCCTGTGGATGCCCTCGGAACCTCGCGCATGGCAAACATGAGATATGGTAGCAAAAAAAATCACAGTTTCTCCCATTTTTGTCGATCACCATTTTCAGCATACTTTTCAAAGTTTTATTAAATCTTTTGACCAGACCATCCATTTAGGGGGGGTAGACAGAGGTACAGAGATGGGAGATTTTGTATAACTTACACAGTTCCTTGGTAACCCTGGACATAAATGGGGTGCCCTGATTGGTTAAGATCTCTTTTGGGATCCCTACTCGACTAAACACCTGGACTAACTCTTTGGCGATAGCCTTAGCCAAGGTGTTACGCAAGGAAATGGCCTCAGGATAGCGTGTCGCATAGTCCAGGATTACCAAAATATTCTGGTGACCCCGGGCAGACTTCACTACCGGCCCCACCAGGTCCATGCCAATCCTATTAAACGGGACCTCGATTATTGGCAGAGGAACAAGGGGACTGCGAAAATGTGGCGACGGTGCCGACATTTGGCACTCGAGGGCACAATTCACAGTACTCCCTGACATCTGCATATAATCTGGGCCAGAAAAATATCTGGGTGATTCTCTCCCTGGTCTTTTGGATACCGATATGTCCCCCCATTACATGACCATGGGCCAGGTCTAGCACCACCCTACGGAAGGGTTTGGAAACCAGTAGCTGTTCTACCTCTCCCTGTTTTACCTCCTGATACAGTAAGTTGTTTTTAAGGGCCATGTAGGGGGGAGACATCCCCCAGTTGGATCCACCGGTTCCCCATGCACCATCTTAATGTTTTCTCTGGCTCTCATGAGGGTGGCATCTCGGAGTTGCTCGGTACAGAAATCATCTCTCCTGACCTCTAAGTCGGGCACCACATTCTGGCTACTCTCACTGTCAGGGTCAGAGGTGCTCTTCTGTTCATTACCCTCAGGCTGGGAGCTAGCTTTCAGGTCCTCCGGCTCCCCAGAAATGACAGGGAAAAGAAGAGGATCTCCGGCTTCCTCAATCCCACCAACAGCATCCCCTTCTCTTTGGCAAAAAGGGTCTGGTGAGAGTTCCCATGCTTCCCCAGCAGGGGGAGCTCTATCTACCAGCCTCCCTTTGCTCTCCCATTAATTCCAAAAATGGGGAAAATCTCTCCCCTCTAAAGCTTCATGAAGCAGTGAATGCACTACCCCCACTGAATGTGTTATACTGCCCCAGGGGGTATCAACCTTGGTCCCGAGTGTCCCCATGGATGCAAATTACCTCAAAAGTACTGGGGTGTAGTTTTGTGGGGTTTACACAATCACTTCTGACTAGGGTCACCACACTACCAGAGTCTAGCAGGGCTGTGAGTGGCTTCCCATCCACTGAAATAACACACATTTGTTTTTCAATGTGAGTCTGACATGATGCAGTACATGCGACCTGTGCAAACAGAGAAATGCATCTTTTCATATAAGCATAATCTTATTGCATATGTCCATCATGTATAGGACAGGAAACACTGTATATGCTCTACCCCCAGTCCTCTTAATGGTCCCAAAGACCTTCCTGGCTTCTTTGGCCAGTCTCCAGGTCTAAGACCCACAGTCTCATCAGCTGTAACAACAGTCTTATCTAACTTCCCCATGCTCTTGAATCCCAGAACAGTCTTACCAGAACAGCTGGGTGATCTTGTACCCCTAGACACACCAAAGTGGGGCATAGATGGGTTCACCAAGTCCTCAGTAGCACTGTACCTCTCCACTAGGTCCAACAATTAGGCTGCAGTTTTGGTGTCCCCCTGTCTGACCCACTTCCTCAGAGCAGCAGGGAGAGCATGCAGATACCGGTCCATTACCACACGCTCCACGATCTGAGTGCCTGTCAAGGTCTCTGGCTGCAACCACTTCCTGGTGAGGTGGAGCAGGTCGAACATTTGAGAAAGGGATGGCTTGTTGCTGGAGTAGATCCACTGATGCACGTGCTGGGCCCAGACTGCCATGGTGACTCCCAAGCGTGTGAGTATCTCTGTCTTCAGAGTCTCATAATCCTGGGCCTTATCCAGTTCTGGGTCAAAATAGGCTTTTTGAGGTTCTCCCGTCAGAAATGGGGCCAACAGATCCGCCCACTGTTCTTTTGGCCATCCTTTGTGGACAGCAACTCTCTCGAAAGTCGCAAGGTATGCCTCGACATCATCGGCAGGTGTCATCTTCTGCAGGTGGTAGGAGGCACATACCATCTTTGGTTCCACTGGCACAGGAGGTGTGAACCCCTTTTTTAATTCCAGCAGAGTCCCTGCGAACTGCCAGTTCATCTCCTGCTGAGCCGCCTGATGTGCTGCAGCGGCCTCTTGTTGTGTTGCAGCGGCCTCTGTGACTTGATGGTTGGTTTCCCACTGAGCTGCATTGGCCTGTAGCAGGGCCTTTAATATTTCCTTTTCAGAAAGTGCCCGCATTCTTCACCACATGTGGGAGATTAGCTTGTGGGGATCACCTTTTCTCGAAATGAAGACCAGCATGCAGGCAGTTTAAAATCTTGCCGGTTGCCAGCTTTATTTACAAGTGGTTTGCAAAGTCATATAAATAAACAAAAATATTAAAGTAAATCCTTGCCATCCGGCGCTAAACTAAACAGTAGACTGCTCTTTATATGGTGTGGGGCTGGTCCCTGTCTCCCACAAAACATGAGGTAAAGCAAACCTTCTTTTTCAATCCAAACTAACAGAGCTCCTCTCTCTCAGATTCCCTTCTGAGTCTTAGGCCAGAGCCCTGCTGTGCTCTCTTCCTGGTCATTTAAAGCCCACCTGAGCATGGACTCAAGTGGACCACAACACCTGGACCGGAACCAAGCCTGCCACAGAGGCTGGAAAAACACAGGCCGGATTCCGGTTCAGTCTCTTACAATAGAATGAATGCAAGGTGAAATATACCGATTATCGATGACCACACCTTGCATACCATCACACCATACACACTATCCTTCTTTTGTGTTTCAATTTCTATATAAATTCACCAAGCCATGTAGTGCAAGGGCCTGCCTGATTATCTACAAATTGTAATTTATAACGTTTTTGTCTCCTGCTGCAATTTGCACAGTGTGGATCCATATTTTTTTAGATTATGACACTTCTTACCTGTCCACTGGGCTACCAATAGTGTAAGTAAGGAGGGGCTGTCTAAAGCATTCCAGATTATTTATGCAAACAGCTCTCATGGAAGTGGAGAGGGTTACCTTTCCAAAACATTTACCCATCCCCCCCACCCTAAAATGTTGCTAATGGGCCACCAGAGGGATAGATGAATCAGATAAGTTGACCTTACCCTTTTGTCATTAAATACTCATTTAGGTATTCTCCTTATGTTGGCTAAGCATGTTTGTGTCAAATCTGCTTGCAATGTTATGTACAGAAGTAGTAATTTATTTTTTATTTTTTATCCAAGGTTTCCTTCCAACCCACAGTAATGGCAGGACGTTGCAGCCCAGTTCCACCATCAGTGGGATTTTCCCAACTGTGGTGGTGCTATTGATGTCAAGCATGTACTGTTTGTCCCACCACCCAACTCTGGCTCATATTATTTTAATTATAAGGGTTTTTGCAGCATAGTCATGCTAGCTGTAGCGTCTGCCAACTGTGAGTTTTTGTATCTGGATGTTGGGAATAACAGCCACAACTCTGATGGAGGAGAGATTATGCAGACAGAGTTCTAGAAGCAGCTCCAGAATGGCACCTTAAACTTGCCACCTGCTGAGGAGAATGTTGAGGGCCTCGATTTTGTTTTTGTTGCATATGAGACCTTTGCTCTGGGGGAACATCTTATGAAGCCATTTCCTAGAAGGAACCTCACCCCAGAGCAGATAATATTCAATTAAAGGCTCTCTTGTGCAAGAAGGGTTGTCGAAAATGCCTTTGGAATCATATTAAGTCGTTTCAGGCTGTTTTTGATTCCAATTAACCTGTCACGCTACAAGATCAACCACGTGGTCCTGTGCTGTTGTATTTTACATAATTTTTTAAGGAGGAATGCGACTAGCTACCTTGCCTTACTGCCAAGTGACGTGGACCCTGCATTGGCAGGCCAAGCTGAAGATTCTGCTATCATATGCTATCGCCCATCATGGGGTATCAATGGAGATGTTTCAGGGGTGCAACCCCTTCCTCTGAACTTCTTTAGTTATGAACAAGGGGTTGCACCCCCAAAACGCATCCATTCATACCCAGTGATGATAGAAAGCACATGTTAAAGCACTGTGTGTTTTGTGACTTTTAGCAAACTAGATGTATGGCAATACACACATTTTAGGCTTGGGATCATGAGAGAAATAAGAATATTAAGGCACAATTTGGGAGCACCATCACATTTTGGGTTTTATATTGCTAAAAACACTGAAAAATTAAAATTCACGTTAGTTAGAGTAGTGTTTCCCAACTCTCCTCCTCCAGATGCAAACCCAGGTCATGTTTTCTATACTTATAGAATTTGGCACAGGTGATGTTGTCATGTTCACTGTTAGTAATTTGCACAGTCGTTTTTAGACTGAGGAAAATACAGAAAACATGATCTGGTGGCACACCTAGAAGAGCGGAGATGAGAAAAACTGAGTTCTGTCCCTAAACTTTCATATTTACAAGTCCGAAAAACATGTTAAATAAGAAAAGGGCAAACAGGAGCCAACAAGTGGAATAAAAAACTTGAGAACAGGCAAGAGGAAATTAAAATTTGGCAAGCATGTCCACAAAATCTCTGATTCTTGGCTGTAAAGCAGTGGCAGCCTCCTTGATTTTCTCCATATCCTTCAAATAATACAACATATCTGCACTCATTCTGCCAATAGTGCATCGTGGAAGATCATGACCTAGTAGGAAGAGTAAAAATTAAGGTAACGATGGTCAAGTTGATGAGGCCCTACATAGTGAGTTATGGTCAAATTCAGTAAATACTTACCTACCCAGTCTATTGTTGCTTGCAACCTGCTTTCCCTTCAGACACCTACACTACTATAAATGTACACACAGCAACTACTCTTTAATCTTGTCCCTGGTGCCTGGGTCTCCAAAGCTCAGGTACCTAGCAACACTGCCAGCTCCTTCCACCTCTACCTTCTCCATGTTAATGCGCTGCATACTTTGCCAATGTGTGGAGTGGATGTTTGGCTTCAAATGTGTTTACATGTCGAGTGTTTCAATGTCCAAACAAGATTTCAACAATACTTACTTGCACAAACAAGAGGCTGCCAAATACTTTCTTCCTCTTCTGAGTCGATTTGGCCCTCATTGTGACTTGCATCAGGGTATTTGACATCTGTGCTGGGTCCAGGAGTCAGATCCCATGCCTCCAAAACAACATCCTGGGTGAGCTCACCACACTCTCTTTCCACTAAAAAGAAACAATACACCGTTCATTAAGCCACCCCATGTCCCATCTGTTTCTAGCATCTATTTTGCTACATAATTTGACCAACCTTGCACTTGGTCTGATGTCTATGTTTTTCTGTGAAAAATGCATAGAAAAGTGATGGTGATGAAATTTTACAGAAGGCAAACACTAGACAAGTGCCAACATTTAAAAAGTCCAGCATGTCTCCTATGGGAAAGGGGATATATGATGACGCACTGAGAGCGGATTTTCACGCATGCGCAGTGTATATAAAGCCATAACGCATGGTCAATGGAAGGGCCGTAGGAAGATCTTGGAGTGGAGGATGAATGATCGCCATCGCCAACACACAAAAGGAGCCAGAAAACTAAAGGACAATTGGAAATTGGGGCATAGGTGGTTAGTGGCCTATACTGCTTAGCTTGAGGCCTAGATTGGGAGCAGCTTACGAGTTAAGCCAGACATTATGTTTTGTCTTGTGTTCTATCTTGCAGGCATCATATCATTTATCATGAAATGCGCCAGATTTTTTGCCCCAATTCATTGACCTGTACCGGAAGCTGCCCTGTCTCTGGAAGGTCAAGAGTCGAGACAACTCAAAAAAAATCTTGAGGAAGGCAGCGTTGGAGAAACTTCTTGAGTTGGTGAAGCCTTTGTACCCCAGGGCAGACCTCAGCTATGTCAAGAACAAAATATCAAACCTGAGGAGTACTTTAACCACTTCCCACCTGGCCACTGCACATAAACGGCCGGGTGGGCTATCTCTCCTTCTGAGTGGAAGTTCAGGAACGTCCCTCAGAAGGAGCGGGATTGCGCGCGCGCGTTCACGCACAGCGGCGCGATTCTGATGCGCTCGTGTCACCCGAACATAGCACATCTTAGATCGGCAGGAGGGCTCCGTGATTGGCCCTCCTGATCACATGACGGCTCTCCTCTCCTCACACAGAAGTGATCGCTGAGGAGAGGAGAGAGGATCTCTGCAGCCGGCTGGTGATCAGTGAGTAGCTGTTTTTTACAGCTTTTTTTTTTACTCACTGATCACCAGTATAGTGTTAACACACGTCACTAGAAATGTAAAACACACAGTAAACACACATGTCCCCCAACACATGTCCCCAAAACACATGTCCCCACATAGTAAAACAGTAAAATCACATGTCCCAATGATCATTTGCACACATATGTCCGTGATCACCTGCGCACATCTGTCCATGATCATTTGCGTACATCTGTCCGTGATCACGCAAACCAATTATTACACACTTAATGGGATTTTTTTTAACAAAAACATGTAGCAGAATACATTTTGGCTTAAATTTCTGCCAAAATTTGATTTTATTGGATTTCTTTTAAAATAGAATAAAGAAAATATATATTTTTTAAAAAAAAAAAACGCTTTTTACACTTATATCGCAAAAAAAAGATGGAGTCATGAATAAATACCACCAAAAGAAAGCTATGAAAGTGCGAGAGCTCTAAAAGCTGAAAATTGTTCTGGGAAGGAAGGGGCAAAAGTGCCCAGTATTAAGATGGTTAAAAAGGGAGCTCAACAAGGTCATGGACTCGCAGAGATCTAGAGCACATATATGTCCCCAGGCTGTGGTATTACACAGCCTGCGGTTTTTGACCAACCAGACAGAAACCAGGCCATCACTGTCTACGCTCTACGTGATTTTCTGAGACCACAGCTCCTGAGGTTCACACAAGTCCTGCTGCACAGGATGAAGATGTGGAGGAGCCCAGCTTGACCCAGGTATAGCATTGTTGAACATACAACTCCATCAGTTGAACAACTCCATCAGTTTCACCAGCAAAGCAGCTTCATTATTATCCCATTAAAGAAGAAGAGAATGTGCGCTGCATTTCTACATTTCATAATTTGCAGCATCATGAATGTTAATTCTCCATTACGAGCGCTAGTTTACAAGACCAACCGCTTACAGCTCGTCCTTTATTCCAAGCATGCGTGTTTGTACTTTGGACTTTTGTGTGATGGACTTGTGTAAAAACTAGATGAAAATCTGACAACAGACCATTGTCCGCCGAAAATTTACTAGCTTGCCATACAACATTTGTTGGATTTGCCGAAAGTTGGACAACAATTGTCTGATGGAGCGTACTAACGGTAAGATTTTAGGCAGTCTGTCATCACACAATTACCTGCCAAAAATCCAATTGTGTGTATGAGGCTTTAGTCTTGCTTTGTTTATCTGCTTTAATACAATGCCATAACTTAACTTACTATCTGCATTATTATATTGTGGTAACTTACTAACCCTTTTAAAGAGTAACTCCACTTTTGTTGAGAAAAAAACATTCTCCTCTTGGTGATCTATGTACATTGCAGGGATTGTAACAAACTTTGTAATAGATTACTACCCTTTGTTATTCTGAAGAAATCCCTGTGTGTGTATGTGCCCATGTGGGAAAGTGAGTCTAATGGGAGTGGTTTAATAACTATCCATCAGCTTCTGCACCTGCAGAGCACTAATGAGGAAAGCTGGTGGGCCTGCATCCCTTTAGATGTTATTTCCTATTGGGAGTATTGCACAAAAAGGACATGTTTGTTGCAGGGGATGCCTTGTATCTTCCTGTAGACTTCTGGGAAAATCAGTGAGCCAATCACACAAGCAGAAAATTATGTTTCTGGGGGGCATTCTGTGTACAGAACCCCTCCAGGTGGCCATATTGCATTCCATTTTCAGAAAATGACAGAGGTTGCAGATTGAAAAGGAAAGGTAATTTTTAATAACATTCAATTACAATATGACTTGTGTCGCAATTGTGTAAATATATAATTTTTTCTTTATTTGCTACTTTTTTCCCCACAAACCAAATATATGGGGCGTTTACAGGAAATATGAGCATTACAGAACACCCTATAATGCACATGAGATCATAGTGCTAGTAGTGATTAAGGGGAACCCTACACCCAAAAAAGGCGCACCCCTCCCCCCCCCCAAAATCCATACTATGCCCTTTAAGGAATTGTCAAAAACGTTCTCCTGTCATTTTTACTTTTTTTACACTTTTTTGGTGAAGGGATTGGGGTACCCGATACCCATTCACATGGGGGGTGGGATCTGGGGGCCCCCCTTGTAAAGGGGGCTTCCAAATTCCAATAAGCCCCCCGCCCGCAGACCCCCACAACCAATGGCCAGGGCTGTGGGGATGAGGTCCCCTCTCCCCATCAACATGGGGACAAGGTTCTTTGGGGGAATTCCAAAGCACCCTCCCCATGTTGAGGGCACGTGGCCTGGTACGGTTCAGGAGGGGAGGCACTCTCATCCCCCTCCTTTTCCTGTGGCCTGCCAGGTTGAAACTTGGATAAGGGTCTGGTATAGATTTTGGGGGACCCCCACTGCATTTTTTTTAAATTGGCGTGGGGGCTCCCTTTAAAATCCATACCAGACCTGAAGGGCCTGGTATGGATTTTGGAGGGGACCCCCACACAATTTTTTTCTTACATTTTGGGGTGGAGTTCCCCTTAATATCCATACCAGACCGGAATAGCCTGGTATGGACTGGGTGGGGGAACCCACACCGTTTTTTACAATGATTTTTTTATGTATATTGCCGGATCATTACACCACAAGCAATTTTAAATGACATTTTTTCCTTTACAAATTTCATTTTGCTGTGGTACTGTTATAAACATGGGAAAGATGCGCTACTTTACAGGCATGGGACCCCCCAGGCATGATATTTAAAGGAATATTTTATTTTTATTGTATCACTTTACACATTATTAAAATCACTGTTCCTAAAAAAAAACGTCTGTTTTAAAAACTTTTTTTGCATTGATACATGTCCCCTAGGGCAGTACCCGAGTCCCCATACACTTTTTATGGCAATAACTTGCATATTAGCAAGGGTGTGTTCAGCTCATCCCTATTAAAATGTAAGAAATTTACTTATTATTGCTGCGTTTGCAAAATGTTATTGCTATATAATTTCTTTTACTTTCGACACTCAGTAAGGCAGCAGAAAGATGCATCCTCCCCTCTTTTCAGGTCACCAGGTTCTGACCACTGCCTGTGAAGCCTGCAACACCTTGTAATCAGTGGTGGCTGGTGCTCCAATTTTTTGGGGGGCGCAAACAAACTAAAAAATTCTGAAAAAAAAACATCAATTGCAGCCTCACTGTGCCCATCAAATGCAGCCACTGTGCCCTTTAATTGCAGCCACTGTGCCATCAAACGCAGCCACTGTGCTCATCAATTGCATCTGTCTGTATGATTAAACTAATCAGGTGCTTCAAAAACCCGTCCCGCCACTGTAATTCAAGAAGCTACAGCCAGGTGCCCACAGTTAAAATGCCAGCGCCGCATCCCCCCCGCATCGCTGGACTCCAGGACAGGTAAGTGTCCGATTATTAAAAGTCAGCAGCTGCAGTATTTGTAGCTGCTGACTTTTATTTTTATTTTTTTAAGTGGAAACCCCTCTTTAATAAGTGGTAAATTCTAAAATGTATTGACTAATAAAGGTGCATCCTTACTATACTCTAGACAACACACTGTACAAGAGCTTCTTCCTCCCTAGCTCAGACTAAACTGATTTCATTAATTTCTACATCTATTTTCTCTATAGGGATCTTACAGCATCAAGCAACTAATTGGGCAAACCTTTGAATCTTGTTTTAAAGTCAAGCTCCTGAGCAGTTCTTGTCAGCATTTCCCTTAATTCCGACATAGCAACAAAGAATGACTGATTTGTGTATTGAGACATGGTCTACATAGCCACCTTGACAGTCTCTAAAGTGTAACAGCTGAGGCTGAGGATTTGCACTGTTCAAGAGAGCCCTCTGTCCCCAGTGAATGAAGAATTCAAATGCCAGCTCTTGCCTACAAAGCTGGGAGAAACAGAAGTGAACTGAAGCTGAGAGCTTGCATACTTTCCTTCAGTGTGCCTGCTCTTTTCAGGGAGGGCTAAATTTACTTTCAATTTTCAAAAATTAAAAACACTCCAATCGTCAAATGTAAAGTATCACAAATAAAGTAGAACTTTAACCACTTTCCACCCAAGACAATTTTGGCATTTCTCTCCTACATCAAATCATAATTTCTTGGGCTAGAAAATTACTCAGAACCCCCAAACATGATATATATATATATTTTTAGCAGAGACCCTAGTGAACAAAATAGCGGTCGTTCCAATTTTTTTATGTTGCACAATATTTGCGCAGACATTTTTTAAACGCAATTTTTGGGGAAAAAAATTAAACACAATATTTACTCCAATTTTTTGTATAATGTGAAAGATGATGTTAAGCCAAGCAAATATATATCATACATGTCACACTTTAAAATTGCGCACGCTTGTGGAATGGCGCCAAACAGTACTTAAAAATCTCCATAGGCAACGCTTTAACTTTTTTTTCAGATTACCAGTTTAGAGGTAAAGAGGAGTTCTAGTGCTACAAATATTGCTCTCGCTCTAATGATTGCAGTGATACCTCACATGAGTGGTTTGAACGCTGTTTACACATGTATGCATTTTTACACTTTTCCTTTAATTTTTAGATCACTTTTATTCCTATTACAAGAAATGGAAGTATCCCTTGTAATAGAAATAGGGCATGACAGGTCCTCTTTACAGAGAGATCTGGGGTGTATAAGTTCCCCACATCTCTCCCCTATCACAATTAGTGTCTGTGTATAAATAGTCAATGAGTTTGTTAGCTCTCACATGGATGCACTAAGAAGGCTAGATACTGAGCCATACTGAGCCAAGAGGAGGTATAAAAGAAGTCAAAAGACTTTTCTGCACCTGTAACTTCTATCCAGAGTCTGAAAAAGAGACCCCAGACTTCTAAAAAAAAAAATAGTTAACCACTTAAGCCCCGGACCAATTTGCAGCCAAAGGACCAGGCCCCTTTTTGCGATTCGGCACTGCATCACTTTAACTGACAATTGCGCGGTTGTGCGACGTGACTCCCAAACAAAATTGGCGTCCTTTTTTTCCCACAAATAGAGCTTTCTTTTGGTGGTATTTGATCACCTCTGGGTTTTTAATTTTTTGCGCTATAAACAAAAATAGAGCGACAATTTAGAAAAAAATTTAATATTTTTTACTTTTTTTTCCCTCAGTTTAGGCCGATACGTATTCTTCTACATATTTTTGGTAAAAAAAAATCGCAATTAGCGATTATTGATTGGTTTGCGCAAAAGTTATAGCGTTTACAAAATAGGGGATAGTTTTTATAGCATTTTTATTAATATTTTTTTTTTTTACTAGTAATGGTGGCGATCAGTGATTTTTATTGTGACTGCGACATTATGGCGGACACATCGGACATTTTTGACACATTTTTGGGACCATTGTCATTTATACAGCAATCAGCGCTATTTAAATGCACTGATTCATGTGTAAATGACACTGGCAGTGAAGGAGTTAACCACTAGGGGGCGGGGAGGGGTTAAGTGTGTGTGTTTTTTTTAACTGTAGGGGGCGTGGCTTGGCGTCTGACGTCACTGATCGTCTTTCCCTATAACAGGGAACAGACAATCAGTGACAGGCTTAGTAGGAAGCACGTGGAGAGGTTTGTTTACACAGATCTCTCCTCGTTCTTCAGCTCTGTGACCCGATCATGGGACACCAGCAGTGATCGGGTTCACTGGTCCCGCGACCATGGTCACGGAGCTCAGGACTGGGTAGCGAGACCCACGGCTGGGCACTTAAAGAGCCACGTACAGGTACATGATTGTGTCCAGCCGTGCCATTCTGTCAACGTATATCGGCGTGAGACGGTCCTTAAGTGGTTAATCTTGGTCTGAGTGTACTATAATTTGGCTTCTTCGCATAAGGCTTGCTCACTGTGGTGCAAAACTTTGATATTTCCATCCAAAGTCTGCTAAAGAGACACCCGAATGTATCCCAAAAATCTTTAATCTTGTTCCGAGTGAACTAAATTGTGGCCTCATTATACAGACTGGCTCCCCAAGCCATTGTTTACAAAATAAAGAAAGCTTGAAAGAAATACATTTAAATGTATTTTTCTCTTCTTTATAAGTGTCAGTTTTGCTGAAGCAGATTCTATGCAGGGTACAGATGTACCACTTTACAGGCAGACTAATGCCCCGTACACACGGTCGGAAATTCCGATGGAAAATGTCCAATCGGACCATGTTGTTGGAAAATCCGCCCGTGTGTGGGCTCCATCAGACTCTCAAATTTTCCGACAACAAAATCCGATCAGACTTTTTCCGATCGTGTGT
>CM053027.1:467921668-467970046 GCA_028564925.1 Lithobates sylvaticus
GACGGTTTTGCCACAAGACTGTAAGCTCTCACAGTTACTCTTGGTGGGCGCAGGAATGGGCCCTGCTGTGAGTTATTAGATCAAGATTTGTAATTGCAAGCACCTGATGAACAGGGCAGAAAAATTGGGCCTTTGGCGGTGGTGGTGGACGGTGTTGCCACAAGACTGTAGGCCCTCATAGTTACTCTTGGTGGGCGCAGGAATGGGCCCTGCTGTGAGTTATTAGATCAAGATTTGTAATTGCAAGCACCTGATGAACAGGGCAGAAAAATTGGGCCTTTGGCGGTGGTGGTGGACGGTGTTGCCACAAGACTGCAGGCCTCATAGTTACTCTTGGTGGGCGCAGGAATGGGCCCTGCTGTGAACTATTAGATCAAGATTTGTAATTACCCGCCCCTGTTAAACAGGGGCTGAAAAATTGTGCCTTAGGCACTGGTGCTGGTGCCACAACACTGCAACCCCTCACAGATACTGTACTTGGAGCACAGCAGTCACACGTGTTGCGAAGCATTTTTTTAAAAAATTGTAAGTACACGCCCCTGTTAAACAGGGGCTGAAAAATTGTGCCTTAGGCACTGGTGCTGGTGCCACAACACTGCAACCCCTCACAGATACTGTACTTGGAGCACAGCAGTCACATGTGTTGCGAAGCATTTTTTAAAAAAAAATTGTAAGTACCCGCCAGGGCTGAAAAATTGTGCCTTAGGCACTGGTGTGGTGGCATGGATCATTGAGGAGGAGGAAGAGGATAGTCAGTGAACATAAGAGGACAGTCACTCAGCATCAGCATAGGCAGTCTTGAAGGGATGTGACATTAAAAATTATTCGGTTATATCCGCCTCAGGTGCCTGGTAGCTGGTGGTGATCCAAGACTGATTCATGTTGATGAAGGTCAGTCGATCAACTGAGGCGGTGGACAGGCGCACCCTATGATCAGTCACAAATCCTCCAGCAGCACTGAATGTGCGTTCGGAAAGAACGCTGGAGGCAGGACAGGCCAGTAGCTCAATTGCATACTGTGCAAGCTCTGGCCAGTGATCCATCCTCAGGACCCAGTAAGCCAGAGGATTTTCGGTGGGAAAGGTGTCCAAGTCTGACCTTGCCCCAAGGTATTCCTGCACCATGTATATCAGACGCTGGCGATGGTTGCTGGAACCGATCATACCTTGGGGCTGCGGACTAAAAAAAATTGTCTGAACGCATCGGTCAGACGTCCACCTTCCCCACCGCTCCTTCTGCCACTGACCGAAGCCTCAGCAACTCGTCGCCCAGGACCAGGAGTTTGTAGCCTCCCAGTTTCTGGGAACGCGTTGCACAGACCTTTCTGCAAGGCCTCCCTGAGATGTCTCATCCTCTGCTCCCTCTGCGACGGCAAGATAAGGTCCGCAACCTTACCCTTGTACCGCGGATCAAGGAGAGTGGCCAGCCAGTAATGGTCCCTCTCCTTGATCCGAAGAACACGAGGATCCTTCCGCAGGCTTTGCAGGATCAGGAGGCCATGCAGCGTAGGTTAGCTGAGGCATTCGGTCCGGAGTCTTCTGGGTCACTGAGGATGACATGATCGCCAGCCACCTCCTCCCAGCCACGTACAAGTCCACTGGTTTGTTGGGACTGTACATCATCCCTAAAAGACTGCTGCTGCTGATGCTGAGTGCCAGGCTCCACCTCCATGCTCACACAATCCTCCTCCTCCTCCCTACTCCTCCTCCTCTTCCTGTGTGATGGGTGGGACAGAAGGAACACTGTCCGGATAAAGGGGGCCTTGAGAGGCAAGGAAGTCCTCCTCTTCCTGCCTCTGTTCTGCCTCAAGTGCCCTGTCCATTATCCCACGCAGCGTATGCTCCAACAGGTGGACAAGAGGGACAGTGTCACTGATGCATGCACTGTCACTGCTCACCATCCTCGTGGCCTCCTCAAATGGTGAGAGGACAGTGCATGCATCCCTGATCATGCTCCACTGACGTGGGGAAAAAAACCAAGCTCCCCTGACCCTGTCCTGGTGCCGTAGTCGCAAAGGTACTCATTGATGGCCCTCTGCTGCGTGTGCAGTCGCTGCAGCATGGCCAACGTTGAGTTCCACCTGGTGGGCATGTCACATATTAGGCGGTTCTTGGGCAGGTTCAGCTCCTTTTGCAGCTCAGTCAGCCGAGCACTGGCATTATAAGATCGGCGGAAATGCACACAGACTTTCCTGGCCTGCCTCAGGACATCCTGTAAGCCTGGGAACCTGCCCAAGAACCGCTGCACCACCAGGTTGAGGACGTGAGCCATGCAGGGCACATGGGTGAGCTGCCCCTGTCGCAGGGCGGAGAGGAGGTTGGTGCCATTGTCAGAAACGACCATTCCTGGCTTAAGCTGACGTGGCGTCAACCACCTCTCGGCCTGCCCCTGCAGAGCTGCCAGAACCTCTGGCCCAGTGTGGCTCCTGTCCCCCAAACACACCAGCGCAAGCACAGCATGGCATCTTTTTGCCTGCGTACTTGCGTAGCCCCTTGTACGCCTACGGAGCACCGCTGGTTCCAAGGACAGAGCACTGGAGGAAGAAGAAGAGGAGGGGGTGGAGGAGAGAGGTGTGTCACAACCAGTAGCAGTAGTAGCGTTTTGGAGGCGTGGTGGCGGAACAACCTCCAACACTACTGCACCTTGTCCTGCATCCCTCCCAGCTGCCAATAGAGTGACCCAATGGGCCGTGAAAGAAAGGTACCGTCCCTGTCCATGCCTGCTGGACCATGAGTCAGCGGTAATATGCACCTTACCGCTGACCGCCCTGTCCAGCGAGGCATGGACATTGCCCTCCACATGCCGGTAGAAAGACGGAATCGCCTTCCGTGAGAAAAAGTGGCGTTTGGGAACCTGCCACTGAGGAACCGCACATTGAACAAACTCACGGAAGGGGGCCGAGTCTACCAACTGAAAAGGCAGCAGTTGAAGTGCTAGCAATTTAGCCAGGCTAGCATTCAACCGCTGAGCATGTGGATGGCTGGGAGTGTACTTCTTTCTACGGTCCAGCAGCTGGGGCAGGGAAATTTGCCTGCTGCAATCGGACGTCGGTGTACTGCAAGTACTTGGTTGTGACACACCTAATTCTACACCTTCAGTCCTCTCAGAGCAGCTTTCAGAGAGGACTGAAGGTGTAGTGGGGATGGAGATCCCAGCTGAGGAGGAGCAAGGAGAGGTCCGCTTAGTTCTTTGGTGTGGGTCTTTTATGTGTGCCTGCCAACGAGCTGCATGGCAGGTCGCCATATGTCTGGTCATGCTTGTGGTTCCCAAGCGGCTGATGTTTTGGCCACGCGAGATACGCTTGAGACAAATATTGCAAATAGCAGTGGTGCGATCTGCTGCACTCGTCTCAAAAAAGGCCCACACCAAAGAACTTTTCTGATAACGTGCAGAGGCAGCGCCCTGCACAGGCGGAGCTCTGCGGTGTTGTACAGTTGCTGTGCTGGCCTCTACCTGGCCTCCAGGGGGCATCCTGCCTCGTTGGACATGTGACGCCGCATCCTCCTCCTCCTCGTCCTCCTCCTCATCCTCTCTCCCTTCAGGCACCCACGTGGAGTCAGTGACCTCATCATCCCCTCCCTCTTCACCACTAGAGCAAACCTGGCAGTTAGCTGCAGCTGGTGGAACAGTACTGCCAGATTCCTCAAGCTGGGTATCATCATCCGAGCCTTCGAATCGTTGGGCATCCTCCTGGAGCATGTACCCAACACTGTGCTCAAAGAGTTCGGGGGACTCCTCAGGAGGACATGGTGGGTCTAGGGAAGGGGTGGCTGATGATGCTCTGTCAGTACCTGAGCCTGGGTGAGAGAGGATGAGGAGGATGAGGAGGGCTTGGTCATCCATTCTACCAAGCCTTCAGCATGATGCGGCTCCACATGTCCAGCTGCCGAAAACAAAGACGCGCGTGTCCCATGGCCACGTGCTGATGACGATGCACGACCACGTCCACGTCCACGGCCACGTCCACTAGAAACAGAGCCTGCCTGCCCTGTGTTCTTGGCTCTGCACGCTCTGCCTCCCCTTGGCGGTCTTCCAGCCATTGTAGTCGGTAGTCCTGTGGGTGCTGCTGAGAAGAATATATAGGAGCTCTGTGTGATGCCACTAACACACTAGAAGTCCTGTGGGTGCTTCTGCAAAGAAAATAGAGGAGCTCTGTGTGATGCCACTAACACACTAGAAGTCCTGTGGGTGCTTCTGCAAAGAAAATAGAGGAGCTCTGTGTGATGCCACTAACACACTAGAAGTCCTGTGGGTGCTTCTGCAAAGAAAATAGAGGAGCTCTGTGTGATGCCACTAACACACTAGAAGTCCTGTGGGTGCTGCTGAGAAGAAAATATAGGAGCTCTGTGTGATGCCACTAACACACTAGAAGTCCTATGGGTGCTTCTGCAAAGAAAATAGAGGAGCTCTGTGTGATGCCACTAACACACTAGAAGTCCTGTGGGTGCTTCTGCAAAGAAAATAGAGGAGCTCTGTGTGATGCCACTAACACACTAGAAGTCCTGTGGGTGCTTCTGCAAAGAAAATAGAGGAGCTCTGTGTGATGCCACTAACACACTAGAAGTCCTGTGGGTGCTGCTGAGAAGAAAATATAGGAGCTCTGTGTGATGCCACTAACACACTAGAAGTCCTGTGGGTGCTTCTGCAAAGAAAATAGAGGAGCTCTGTGTGATGCCACTAACACACTAGAAGTCCTGTGGGTGCTGCTGAGAAGAAAATATAGGAGCTCTGTGTGATGCCACTAACACACTAGAAGTCCTATGGGTGCTTCTGCAAAGAAAATAGAGGAGCTCTGTGTGATGCCACTAACACACTAGAAGTCCTGTGGGTGCTTCTGCAAAGAAAATAGAGGAGCTCTGTGTGATGGGACTAACACACTTCAAGTCCTATGGGTGCTTCTGGGAAGAAAATAGAGGAGCTCTGTGTGATGCCACTAACACACTAGAAGTCCTGTGGGTGCTTCTGCAAAGAAAATAGAGGAGCTCTGTGTGATGCCACTAACACACTAGAAGTCCTGTGGGTGCTTCTGCAAAGAAAATAGACGAGCTCTGTGTGATGCCACTAACACACTAGAAGTCCTGTGGGTGCTGCTGAGAAGAAAATATAGTAGCTCTGTGTGATGCCACTAACACACTAGAAGTCCTGTGGGTGCTTCTGCAAAGAAAATAGAGGAGCTCTGTGTGATGCCACTAACACACTAGAAGTCCTGTGGGTGCTGCTGAGAAGAAAATATAGGAGCTCTGTGTGATGCCACTAACACACTAGAAGTCCTATGGGTGCTTCTGCAAAGAAAATAGAGGAGCTCTGTGTGATGCCACTAACACACTAGAAGTCCTGTGGGTGCTGCTGAGAAGAAAATATAGGAGCTCTGTGTGATGCCACTAACACACTAGAAGTCCTATGGGTGCTTCTGCAAAGAAATAGAGGAGCTCTGTGTGATGCCACTAACACACTAGAAGTCCTGTGGGTGCTTCTGCAAAGAAAATAGAGGAGCTCTGTGTGATGCCACTAACACACTAGAAGTCCTGTGGGTGCTTCTGCAAAGAAAATAGAGGAGCTCTGTGTGATGCCACTAACACACTAGAAGTCCTGTGGGTGCTGCTGAGAAGAAAATATAGGAGCTCTGTGTGATGCCACTAACACACTAGAAGTCCTATGGGTGCTTCTGCAAAGAAAATAGAGGAGCTCTGTGTGATGCCACTAACACACTAGAAGTCCTGTGGGTGCTGCTGAGAAGAAAATATAGGAGCTCTGTGTGATGCCACTAACACACTAGAAGTCCTGTGGGTGCTTCTGCAAAGAAAATAGAGGAGCTCTGTGTGATGCCACTAACACACTAGAAGTCCTGTGGGTGCTGCTGAGAAGAAAATATAGGAGCTCTGTGTGTGATGCCACTAACACACTAGAAGTCCTATGGGTGCTTCTGCAAAGAAAATAGAGGAGCTCTGTGTGATGCCACTAACACACTAGAAGTCCTGTGGGTGCTTCTGCAAAGAAAATAGAGGAGCTCTGTGTGATGGGACTAACACACTTCAAGTCCTATGGGTGCTTCTGGGAAGAAAATAGAGGAGCTCTGTGTGATGCCACTAACACACTAGAAGTCCTGTGGGTGCTTCTGCAAAGAAAATAGAGGAGCTCTGTGTGATGCCACTAACACACTAGAAGTCCTGTGGGTGCTTCTGCAAAGAAAATAGACGAGCTCTGTGTGATGCCACTAACACACTAGAAGTCCTGTGGGTGCTGCTGAGAAGAAAATATAGTAGCTCTGTGTGATGCCACTAACACACTAGAAGTCCTGTGGGTGCTTCTGCAAAGAAAATAGAGGAGCTCTGTGTGATGCCACTAACACACTAGAAGTCCTGTGGGTGCTGCTGAGAAGAAAATATAGGAGCTCTGTGTGATGCCACTAACACACTAGAAGTCCTATGGGTGCTTCTGCAAAGAAAATAGAGGAGCTCTGTGTGATGCCACTAACACACTAGAAGTCCTGTGGGTGCTGCTGAGAAGAAAATATAGGAGCTCTGTGTGATGCCACTAACACACTAGAAGTCCTATGGGTGCTTCTGCAAAGAAAATAGAGGAGCTCTGTGTGATGCCACTAACACACTAGAAGTCCTGTGGGTGCTTCTGCAAAGAAAATAGAGGAGCTCTGTGTGATGCCACTAACACACTAGAAGTCCTGTGGGTGCTTCTGCAAAGAAAATAGAGGAGCTCTGTGTGATGCCACTAACACACTAGAAGTCCTGTGGGTGCTGCTGAGAAGAAAATATAGGAGCTCTGTGTGATGCCACTAACACACTAGAAGTCCTATGGGTGCTTCTGCAAAGAAAATAGAGGAGCTCTGTGTGATGCCACTAACACACTAGAAGTCCTGTGGGTGCTTCTGCAAAGAAAATAGAGGAGCTCTGTGTGATGCCACTAACACACTAGAAGTCCTGTGGGTGCTTCTGCAAAGAAAATAGAGGAGCTCTGTGTGATGCCACTAACACACTAGAAGTCCTGTGGGTGCTGCTGAGAAGAAAATATAGGAGCTCTGTGTGATGCCACTAACACACTAGAAGTCCTATGGGTGCTTCTGCAAAGAAAATAGAGGAGCTCTGTGTGATGCCACTAACACACTAGAAGTCCTGTGGGTGCTTCTGCAAAGAAAATAGAGGAGCTCTGTGTGATGCCACTAACACACTAGAAGTCCTGTGGGTGCTTCTGCAAAGAAAATAGAGGAGCTCTGTGTGATGCCACTAACACACTAGAAGTCCTGTGGGTGCTGCTGAGAAGAAAATATAGGAGCTCTGTGTGATGCCACTAACACACTAGAAGTCCTATGGGTGCTTCTGCAAAGAAAATAGAGGAGCTCTGTGTGATGCCACTAACACACTAGAAGTCCTGTGGGTGCTTCTGCAAAGAAAATAGAGGAGCTCTGTGTGATGCCACTAACACACTAGAAGTCCTGTGGGTGCTTCTGCAAAGAAAATAGAGGAGCTCTGTGTGATGCCACTAACACACTAGAAGTCCTGTGGGTGCTGCTGAGAAGAAAATATAGGAGCTCTGTGTGATGCCACTAACACACTAGAAGTCCTGTGGGTGCTTCTGCAAAGAAAATAGAGGAGCTCTGTGTGATGCCACTAACACACTAGAAGTCCTGTGGGTGCTGCTGAGAAGAAAATATAGGAGCTCTGTGTGATGCCACTAACACAATAGAAGTCCTATGGGTGCTTCTGCAAAGAAAATAGAGGAGCTCTGTGTGATGCCACTAACACACTAGAAGTCCTGTGGGTGCTTCTGCAAAGAAAATAGAGGAGCTCTGTGTGATGGGACTAACACACTTCAAGTCCTATGGGTGCTTCTGGGAAGAAAATAGAGGAGCTCTGTGTGATGCCACTAACACACTAGAAGTCCTGTGGGTGCTTCTGCAAAGAAAATAGAGGAGCTCTGTGTGATGCCACTAACACACTAGAAGTCCTGTGGGTGCTTCTGCAAAGAAAATAGAGGAGCTCTGTGTGATGCCACTAACACACTAGAAGTCCTGTGGGTGCTGCTGAGAAGAAAATATAGGAGCTCTGTGTGATGCCACTAACACACTAGAAGTCCTGTGGGTGCTTCTGCAAAGAAAATAGAGGAGCTCTGTGTGATGCCACTAACACACTAGAAGTCCTGTGGGTGCTGCTGAGAAGAAAATATAGGAGCTCTGTGTGATGCCACTAACACACTAGAAGTCCTATGGGTGCTTCTGCAAAGAAAATAGAGGAGCTCTGTGTGATGCCACTAACACACTAGAAGTCCTGTGGGTGCTGCTGAGAAGAAAATATAGGAGCTCTGTGTGATGCCACTAACACACTAGAAGTCCTATGGGTGCTTCTGCAAAGAAAATAGAGGAGCTCTGTGTGATGCCACTAACACACTAGAAGTCCTGTGGGTGCTTCTGCAAAGAAAATAGAGGAGCTCTGTGTGATGCCACTAACACACTAGAAGTCCTGTGGGTGCTTCTGCAAAGAAAATAGAGGAGCTCTGTGTGATGCCACTAACACACTAGAAGTCCTGTGGGTGCTGCTGAGAAGAAAATATAGGAGCTCTGTGTGATGCCACTAACACACTAGAAGTCCTGTGGGTGCTTCTGAAAAGAAAATAGAGGAGCTCTGTGTGATGGGACTAACACACTTCAAGTCCTATGGGTGCTTCTGGGAAGAAAATATAGGTCTGTGTGATGGGACTAACACACTTCAAGTCCTATAGGTGCCTCTGGGAACAAAATATATGATCTCTGTGTGATGGGACTAACACACTTCAAGTCCTATAGGTGCTTCTGGGAAGAAAATATAGGTCTGTGTGATGGGACTAACACACTTCAAGTCCTATGGGTGCTTCTGGGAAGAAAATGTAGGTCTGTGTGATGGGACTAACACACTTCAAGTCTTTTGGGTGCTTCTGGGAAGAAAATATAGGTCTGTGTGATGGGACTAACACACTTCAAGTCCTATAGGTGCTTCTGGGAACAAAATATAGGATCTCTGTGTGATGGGACTAACACACTTCAAGTCCTATGGGTGCTTCTGGGAAGAAAATGTAGGTCTGTGTGATGGGACTAACACACTTCAAGTCCTATAGGTGCTTCTGGGAACAAAATATATGATCTCTGTGTGATGGGACTAACACACTTCAAGTCCTATAGGTGCTTCTGGGAACAAAATATATGATCTCTGTGTGATGGGACTAACACACTTCAAGTCCTATAGGTGCTTCTGGGAAGGAAATATAGGTCTGTGTGATGGGACTAACACACTTCAAGTCCTATAGGTGCTTCTGGGAACAAAATATATGATCTCTGTGTGATGGGACTAACACACTACAAGTCCTATAGGTGCTTCTGGGAACAAAATATATGATCTCTGTGTGATGGGACTAACACACTTCAAGTCCTATAGGTGCTTCTGGGAAGAAAATGTAGGTCTGTGTGATGGGACTAACACACTTCAAGTCCTATAGGTGCTTCTGGGAACAAAATATATGATCTCTGTGTGATGGGACTAACACACTTCAAGTCCTATAGGTGCTTCTGGGAAGGAAATATAGGTCTGTGTGATGGGACTAACACACTTCAAGTCCTATAGGTGCTTCTGGGAACAAAATATATGATCTCTGTGTGATGGGACTAACACACTTCAAGTCCTATAGGTGCTTCTGGGAAGAAAATGTAGGTCTGTGTGATGGGACTAACACACTTCAAGTCCTATAGGTGCTTCTGGGAACAAAATATAGGAGCTCTGCCTGCCTGCCACGAACACACTACAAGTCCTATAGGTGCTTCTGGGAACAAAATATAGGAGCTCTGCCTGCCTGCCACGAACACACTACAAGTCCTATAGGTGCTTCTGGGAACAAAATATAGGAGCTCTGCCTGCCTGCCACGAACACACTACAAGTCCTATAGGTGCTTCTGGGAACAAAATATAGGAGCTCTGCCTGCCTGCCACGAACACACTACAAGTCCTATAGGTGCTTCTGGGAACAAAATATAGGAGCTCTGCCTGCCTGCCACGAACACACTACAAGCCCCTCTTTCTAAATCAATCTAAATGAATGAATCTATCTAACTCAATCTCTCTAAGTAAATCTCTCTAACTAACTAAATCCAGCAGAGTGTCACAGATCTAGCCTGCTCTATCTGCGCCGGAACAGCATGTGACCGGCGCAGACGGCGTGGCGGCCTTTTATAGGGGGGGGCGTGTACTACAGCCCCTGAGCTGTAATTGGCTACAGGCGTCCTGCCTGTAGCCAATTATGGCTCTTCGAGTTTCCGGGGCTGTGATTGGCCAAGCATGCGGGGTCACAGTGCATGCTTGGCCAATCATCAGCCAGCAATGCACTGCGCCGGCCGCGCCGGCCGCAATGCATTGCGGGGCCGCTCGCATCACACGAACGTGATGCGAGCGGCCAAAATAGTTCTGGGCTCGCCGAGCGAGCGAACGCCCGGTGCTCGATGCGAACGTGGGTTCGCATCGAGCACCGGGCCCATCCCTAGTTGAGCCCCATAGTGCTGGTCCCAAAACCTGATAGCACTATCAGGTTTTGTAATGACTTTAGGAAACTCAACAGTGATGCATACCCGATGCCTCGGGTCAACAAACTCGTGGTCAGGTTGGGACAGGGCTCGCTACATAACAACCCTAGAACGAAAGGCTATTGGCAAATACCGCTAACTGAATCTGCCAAGGAAAAGACTGCCTTTTTCACTCCTGAGTGCTTGTTTCAGTACAAGCAGATGCCTTTTGGTCTGCATGGAGCCCCTGCATCGTTCCAGTGAATGATGGACAAAACTTTGAGACCATATGGCCCGTTTGCAGCTGCTTTTTTGGACGATGTGGTCATCCACAGCCCAGATTGGCGCACCTGCCCCGAATACAAGCAATGGTAGATTCCCTTAGGGAAGCAGGTCTCACGGCCAACCCAAAAAAAAGTGCATAGGCCTGGAGGAGGCCAAGTACCTTGGGTACGTTATTGGCCAGGGACTGGTCAAGCCTCAGACCAATAAGGTTGAGGCAATTCAAAAATGGCCCCAACCAGTAAACAAAAAACAAGTTTGGGCCTTCCTGAGCATTATGGGGTATTACAGACGGTTTATACCCAACTTTGCCACCATTGCCGCCCCACTGACTGACCTGAGGAAGGGTAAAAGGTTGGTCATGTTTAAATGGAATCCTGAAGCTGAGGAGGCATTTCAGAAATTAAAGCAGGCCCTTTGTGTACTACTGGTGCTAGTGATCCCGGACTTCACAAAGGAGTTGTGGTACAGACGGGCGCCTCTGAGGTGGGCCTGGGGGCTGTACTAGCCCATGAACAGAGATGGTTCGGAGCACCAGATTGTATACCAGAGCCGGAAACTGAACAAGCACGAAAAAACTACGCCTTTGTCGAAAAAGAGTGTCTCGCTATTAAATGGGCCTTAGAATCCCTGAAGTATTACTTGTTGAGAAGGTTATTTAAGCTGGTCACCCACCATGCTCCCCTAAAGTGGATGTGTGACAACAGGGAGAAAAATGGCTGCGTGACAAGGTGATCCCTGGCTTTACGGTCCTTTAAGTTTACAGTAGAGCATAGCCCAGGCAAGCTCCAAGACAATGCAGATGCCATCTCCTGCATTCACTGTATGCTTGGGACAATTGCTCAGCCGCAGGGGCTTGAGCAGAGGTGGAGGATTTGTGATGGTATACGAGGTGAGGTCAATGATAATCGGTATATTTCACCTCGCATTCGTTCTGTTGTAATAGACTGAACCGGAATACGGCCTGGGTTTTTCCAGCCTCTGTGGCGGGCTTGGTTCCGGTCCGGGTGTTGTGGTCCACTTGAGTCCATGCTCAGGTGGACTTTAAATGACCAGGAAGAGAGTTCTGTTTGTTTGGATTGAAAAAGAAGGTTTGCTTTACCTCATGTTTTGTGGGAGACGGGGACTAGCCCCACACCGTATAAAGAACAGTCTACTGTATAGTTTAGCGCTGGAACTGCAAGGATTTACTTTACTATTTTTGTTTATTTTTATGACTTTGCAAACCACTTGTAAATAAAGCTATATTTTAAATAAACTGCCTGCATGCTGGCCTTCATTTCGAGAAAAGGTGATCCCCACGAGCTAATCTCCCACAATGGGTTTGGCAAAGTCAGCAGATAGAGTATTTGTATCTGTTGACTTTGAATTTTTTTTGGGGGGGGGGTTCCAAATGAGTTTGTGCCCCATAAAATGGTCTCTTGCACTGAATTTGAGGACAACAATAACATGTGTACACATTTTAGGGGTTGTTTAGGGTAAGCCCCAAAATGTAGCTGACAAAAAACATTTTGAAGTTACTAGGCTAGATGTGTATGGGTCCAGGATAGCATGCTGGGGGGGGGGGGGGTGTTAGTTATGGAAAATATGCATGTAGGCCAACAAAGGAGCAGGAATAGCTTACAGCATGCATGAGGACAAAGAGGACATTCACAGCATATTACAATATTGATAATTATGTAATCAACAAATTAATACAATACATTAGCAAAGAATGTGATCTTAAAGGGAAAAACTTACCAGAATATAGTCCTTCTGCAGTACTTGAATAATGGCTGGAATAATGAGTCCCAGAGCCTGGGAGGAGATCCCAGTTTTTAAACTTGAGGTCCTGGAGACTTCTCCCCATTGCCAGGTAACCAAAGGTGGCTATGAGCCTTTGCTCTGGAGTGATGGCAAACCTCATGCATGTGTCCGGCTTCTTAATATAGGGGGTCACCAATGCCAAAAGTTAGTGAAAGCAGGGGTCCCTCATCTGGAGATTATTCCAAAAATCATCTGGATTATTCTCCTGGAGCTCCTGCAGCTATGGCATATGACATAATTGGTCACGATTAAGCAACCAGTTTCTGGTCTAAGAACTCCTCCTCCTCCTGTTCCAGGACTGTACTTGGGTCAAAGCAATAACTCCAAGTCCTATAATAGCACGTTCTCTCCTCCGATTCCACAACATGGCTGGTTGACGAAGGTCCTTTGAGAAACAAACTGAAAAGCACAAACTGAAAAGCGTGAATCAACACTCACCAAACTTCTACTAACATGAAATTAGCAGAAGGAGCCCAAAAGGTGGCGCTTGAGACATGAACTTCCTCTTTGTAGTCTCGTAGTACGTCTAGTAAGTCACTACGTTTGTGTTTGTAGGCCGACAATTGTGTACCATTTGTATGCAAGACAATTTCCTGGCAGATGACCTTCAGACAAAAGTTTGACGCTCTGTTGGTCAACAATCGGATCGTGTGTACGATGCTTTAGTATCTAACAATAAAACACTTTAACCACTACAATACAGGGCACTTTCGCCCCCTTCCTTCCCAGACCAATTTTCAGCTTTCAGCGCTCTTGCACTTTCAATGACAATTGCGCGGTCATGCAATGCTGTACCCAAATGAAATTTTTATCATTTTGTTTGCACAAATAGAGCTTTAGTTAGGTGGTATTTATTCACGACTCCGTTTTTTATTTTTTGCGATATAAGCAAAAAAATTTCGGAAATTTAGAAAAAAAACAATATTTTCTCCGTTCTTTTTTAAAAGAAATCCAATAAAATCAAATTTTGTCATAAATTTAAGCCAAAATGCATTCTGCTACATGTTTTTAGTAAAAAAAATTCAGTTAAGTGTATAATAATTGGTTCACGTGATCACGGACCTATGTACGCAAATGATCATGTACAGATGTGTGCAGGTGATCACGGACATATGTGTGCAGATAATCATTGGCACATGTTATTTTACTGGGACATATGTGGGGGACATGTGTTTTTTATTATTTGGGGACATGTGTGTTTACACTAGACTGGTGGTCAGTGAGTAAAAAGCTGTAAAAAAACAGCTAATACTCACTGATCACCGCTCTCCTCTCCTCACCGACGACTTCCGTGTGAGGAGAGGAGAGCCAATTGCCTAGCAACCGGCTGTTTGCTTACATCACATGACGGCTTTGATTGGACACGGCCGCTATGTGATCATGAGGGCCAATCACAGAGCCCTCCTGCCGATCCTAGATGTGCCGTGTCCGGGTGACACGAGCGCATCGGGATCGCGCCGCGATCCCCCTACTTCTGAAGGACGTTCAGGAACGTCCTATCAGAAGTAGAAGGCTCCCACCCGGCCGTATATATATAGTGGCTGGGTGGGAAGCAGTTAACCACTTGACCCCTGAAAGATTTACCCCCCTTCATGACCAGGCAGTTTTTTTGCTATACCGCGCTGCGTTACTTTAACTGACAATTGCCAAGTTATGCAATGTTGTACATAAATTCAATTTATGTAATTTTTCCCCCGACAAATAGAGACTTATTTTGGTGGTATTTGATCACCACTGGGTTTTTTATTTTTTATTATATAAAAAAGAAAAGACTGACAATTTTGCCAAAAAATTCTAATAAAAGACAATATTTTTTACTTTCTGCTATAAAAACATATCCAATAAAAAATGAAAAATGTAACTTCTTCATAAATTTAGGTCAATATGTATTCTCCTACGTATTTTTAGCAAACAAAATCCTAATGAGCCTATGTTGATTGGTTTGCACAACAGTTATTGCACCTACAATCTATAGTATATATACTGGAATTTGTATTTATTATTTTTCTTTTAGTAATGACAGCGATCAGCGACTTAGAGCAGGACTGCAATATTGTGGTGAGCAATCTGACACTAACTGACACTTTTGACACTTTATGGGTACCAGTGACAAAAATATGCACTGTCACTGTACTAATGACACTGGCTAGGAAGGGGTTAAACATCTAGGGCGATCAAAGATTTAAATGTGCGCCTAACCAGTGTTTATGTGTACACTGTGTGGTGTCTTTACTAAGAGGTGTGCTGGATTTTATTCACTGCTTTACAGGCGCCCAAAAAGTCTCACACATGTGGTATGCCAGTAATAAGGAGAAGCAGCAGAATGTATTTTGGGGTGTAATTCCACATGTGCCCATGGCATGTTTGAGCAATATATCATTTAGTGACAACTTTGTGCAAAAAAAAAAAGTTTCTAATTTTCCCACAACCTGTGGCAAAAAATAAATGATTCCATGGACTCAACATGCCTCTCAGGAAATAGCTTGGGGTGTCTACTTTCCAAAATGGGGTAATTTGGGTGGGTTTGTGCTATCTTGCCATTTTATGTCCTTCAAAACTGTGATAGGTAGTGA
This sequence comes from Lithobates sylvaticus, assembly GCA_028564925.1. Lineage (NCBI taxonomy): Eukaryota > Metazoa > Chordata > Amphibia > Anura > Ranidae > Lithobates > Lithobates sylvaticus. Next base: position 467,936,864 of record CM053027.1, read on the forward strand.
GGAGTGAAATCAAAAATTTACGCCCTTAGAAATCCTGAAGGCGGTGCTTGGTTTTCGGGGTCTTGTACACCGCTAGGCTCCCAAAATGTCTTACACATGTTGTATCCCCATACTCAGGAGAAGCAGCAAAATGTATTTTGGGGTGTAATTCCATGTAACCATGGCATGTGTGAGCATTATATCTTTTAGTGACAACTTTGTGTATTTTTATTTTTTTTTCTTCAATCACTTGTGACAAAAAAATAAAATATTCAATGGGCTCAACATGCCTCTCAGCAAATTCCTTGGGGTGTCTACTTTCCAAAATGGGGTCATTTGGGTGGGGGGTTGTACTGCCCTGTCATTTTAGCACCTCAAGAAATGAGATAGGCAGTCATAAACTAAAAGCTGCATAAATTCCAGAAAATGTACTCCAGTTTGTAGACGCTATAACTTTAGACGCTATAACTTTTGCGCAAACCAATAAATATACGCTTATTGACATTTTTTTACCAAAGACATGTGACTGAATACATTTTGGCCTAAATGTATGACTAAAATTTAGTTTATTGGATTTTTTTATAGCAAAAATTAGAAATTTTCAGAACATTTTCAAAAAAATGTAATCGCAGAGGCAATAAAATACCATCAAAAGAAAGCTCTATTTGTGGGAAAAAAATATGCAAATTTTGTTTGGGTACAGCATTGCATGACCACACAATTACCAGTTAAAGCAACACAGTGCCAATTTGTAAAAAGTGCTCTGGTCATTGAGCAGCCAAATCTTCTGGGCTTGCATTATGGGACTGCAGTGGTTAAATTCACATTATTAACTTAGTCCATTAGTGTTGGAAATACAAAAGTATATGTGAAGCTAGAGTGAGTTCAAGGTAATATGAAAGTGCTGCTGTGCCAGAAGCATTACCTATGAAATAATTGGAATCACATTTGTCAGAGCCTGAAAGCTTTGGTTATCAGAACATAATGCAAGCTCTTTGCTGCTGTGAGGAGTTTGTAATCCATTTCTTGCTGCATAAAGTGTCCCGTTTCCAGTAAGAACAACTGTACTTATATGTAACACTGCATATTACATGTCACTTTTAATTCATGTGTAGAAGCAAGTCAGGAAATTCAAGATTTATGTTAATTCCCTTGAATACTGCATATGCATGCATAGTATGCAAAACATCATACAATTAATGATTTTGCCTGGATTCTAAATGTCAAGTTTCTCTGAAAATCTGACAGATTTGCATACAAAAATTCTGGTGAAATATGTTGCAAAATGTATTCTCCTAATGTGATAATCACTACACACAAACAAACTATTACTTTGAAATAGCATAGTGGTAGCTATTAAAATAAAATAAAGTGTTTTCCTTATGCCACGTACACACGATCTGACTTTTCGGCCAGACAATCCGCCGGAATTTCCAGCGGAGGTCCGCCGGACTGTCCGAACGTGTTGACTTGTCCACACACGCCCGGACTTTTCCGGCGGACAATCCGCCGGAGTTTTGGCGGAAGTCCGTGGGACTTTTGAAATTAACGAACTTGCCCACACATGGAGTAAAGTCCGTTCATTTAGAACGTGACTCCAGGTAGACGGGACTAGCGAAGGAAGTGAATGCCGCTGCCTCGATGGGCGAGATTGACACCTCGCTAGCCCCGTCACCTGGTATGGATTTAAAGGGGAATCCCTACGCCGAAAAAATGCCAAATCCATATCAGACCCTTATCCGACCACGCAGCCCGGCCGGTCAGGAAAGGGAGTGAAGACGAGCAAGCACCCCCCCGAGCTGTACCAGGTCGCTTGCCCTCAACATGGGGGGTGCCCTGGGGAAAGGGGGGCCCTGCGGCCCCCCCCCCAAAGCACCTTGTTCCCCATGTTGATGAGGAAAGGGCCTCTTCCAGACAACCCTGGCCATTGGTTGTTGGGGTCTGCGGGCGGGGGGCTTATCAAATTCCAGGAGCCCCCTTTAATAAGGGGGCCCCCAGATACCGGCCCCCCACCCTATGTGAATGAGTATGGGGTACCCGATGTACCCCTACCCATTCACCTAAGGGAAAAAAGTGTAAATAAAAAAACACAACACAAGTTTTTAAAATACTTTATTACACAGCTCCGGGGGTCTTCTTCCGTCTTGGGGGTCTTCTCACCGCACTCCTCCGCTATCTTCTGCTAGCTCTTTTACTAGCGGAGCGGTCCAGCTTTCTCCTTCGTCGCCCCAGCCATCTGGGGGTCTTGTTCCGACTTCGGGGGTCTTGTCCCGCTCTTTTTGCCGGGCCTCCGCTCTTATTGCAGCTCCTTTACTCCTTTACTAGCGGTGGCCCAGGCTTCTGTCGCCGCCTTCTGCTTCTTCTTCTTTCTTAATCCGATGTTGACTCAATGCTGTCTCCTCTTCTAATGGCCCAGATGTGTTGTGCTGCCAGTTATATAGGAACAAGGGGCGGGGCCACCGACTCATGTCACGTGGTGACCCCGCCCCCTTATGATGTCACATTCCCAGCATCCTCCGGGACTGTGACATCATAGGATGGTGGGGTCACCATGTGACATGAGCGGTGGCCCCACCCCTTGTCCCTATATAACTGGCAGCGAAACACGTCTGGGCCATTAGAAGAGGAGACAGCGTTGAGTCAACATCGGATGAAGAAAGAAAAAGAAGAGGAAGAAGCAGAAGCAGAAGAAGCAGAAGCAGAATGTGGCGACGGCGACAGAAGCCCGGGCCATCGCTAGTAAAAGAGCTGCAAGAAGATAGCGGAGGCCCAGCAAGAAGAACAGAAGAGCGGGACAAGACCCCAGAAGTCGGAACAAGACCCCCAGATGGCAGTGGCGACGAAGGAGAAAGCCGGGCTCCTCCGCTGGTAAAAGAGCTAGCAGAAGATAGCGGAGGAGTCGAGCGAGAAGACCCTCCAAGACGGAAGAAGACCCCCGGAGCTGTGTAATAAAGTATTTTAAAAACTTGTGTTGTGTTTTTTTATTTACACTTTTTTCCCTTAGGTGAATGGGTAGGGGTACATCGTACCCATACTCATTCACATAGGGAGGGGGGCCGGTATCCATTTTTACCCTTAGGTGAATGGGTAGGGGTACATCGTACCCCATACTCATTCACATAGGGAGGGGGGCCGGTATCCAGGGGCCCCATTATTAATGAGGGCTCCCGGATTCCGATAAGCCCCCCGCCCGCAGACCCCAACGGCCGGGGTTGTCGGGAAGAGGCCCTTGTCCTCATCAACATGGGGACAAGGTGCTTTAGGGTGGGGGGGCCACAGGGCCCCCCTTTCCCCAGGGCACCCCCCCATGTTGAGGGCACACAGCCTGGTATGGCTCAGGAGGGGGGGCGCTGGCTCGTCCCCACCCCCTTTCCTGACCGGCCGGGCTGCATGCTCGGATAAGGGTCTGTATGGATTTGGGGGGACCCCACGCCGTTTTTTCGGCGTATTGATTCCCCTTTAAATCCATACCAGGTGACGGGGCTAGCGAGGTGTTAAACTCGTCCATCGAGGCGGCGGCATTGACTTCCTTCACTAGTCCCTTCTACCTGGAGTCACGTTCTAAATGAACGGACTTTACTCCGTGTGTGGGGCAAGTCCGTTCATTTCAAAAGTCCCACGGACTAGCACACAGACGGCCGGATTGTCCGCCGGACTGCTGAGTCCGGCAGGCAATTTTAAGTCAAAACGTCAAACTAAGTCCGCTGGACTTTTGGGAAGAAAAAGTCCGCCGACACCCACACACGGGCGGATAGTCCGCTCGTGTGTATGCGGCATTAGTCTTATGCTGCATACACACGATCGGACTTTCCGATGAAGAATGTTGGATGTGAGCTTGTTGGCTGAAAGTCCGAAGGTGTGTATGCCCCATTGAACATTTGTTGTCAGACTTTCCACCAATAAATGTTGGCTAGCAGGTTCACAAATTTTCTGCCAAAAAAACTTTGTTGTCGGACTTTCCGATCATGTGTGTACAAGTTCATCGCACAAAAGTTCACGCATGCTCGGAATCAAGTACGAGCCGGAAGCGCAAAACTAGCGTTCGTAATGGAGATATCACATTTGTGAAGCGGCAAATTATGATATCTCTCAATGCAGCGGATTTTCTTCTTCTTTATAATGGTATAATAATGTAGTTGCTTCACAGAGTTCTGACAAACATATTTTTTATTATTTCTAGTGATCCCCTGAATAATTTTTTTTTGTGTTTTTTCTAGTGATCTCCAGGATATTTTTTTGTGTCGTTTTGTGTGTCAAGTTACCACAACACCATTATTATCTTGTATTTTTTAACCTCAAAGATACATCTATGTTGGTGTCCCTTCTTAATTTGACATTGTATTTTTGAAATGTACCTGCCTACTCACAAACAAACTGTCCTTTTTGAAGAAAAACACATAGCCAAGTTTTTGTCAAAACACAAATTTTTTATGTAATAGGGAGCACAAGGTCATATAAAAAAAAAGAGGAAAGCAACGCTGGAGAAACAGTTGGAGTTGGTGAAGCCTTTGTACCCTAGGGTAGACATCAACTATTTGACAGTCAAACTGGTCAATTGGTAACCTGAGGAGTCCATTTAAAATATGGTCCAGGACTCAGAGAGATCGGCAGCAGCAGCAAGATGACTATATTTCCAGAGGCTGTGGTCTTTCAACAGCCTGTGTTTTTTGCCAGACCACACCAAACCCAGGCCATCTTTCTCCTTACTCCCTTCCACGCTTCCTTCCATGCTGCTGTGGTGGGTGGGATGGCTGTGGTGTTGGTGGTGTTGTTGGAGGTGGTGGAGAAGAATAGTCCAACTCACAGAGGTGTGTTTGAGGTGTGAGTTGGCCCCTCATTCCCTTTTTTAGGGCCTTGAGAATAATCTCTTTGCATATAATACGTTGGGCCTCCTCCATCTTTTCTAATTTGCTGGCAGTAGGGATGAGCTTCGAGTTTGAGTCAAACTCATGTTCGACTCGAACATTGCCTGTTCGCTTGTTCACCGAACAGCAAACAATTTGGGGTGTTCGTGACAAATTCGAAAAGCCACGAGCACCCTGTAAAAGTCTATGGGAGAAATCTAAAGTGCCAATTTTAAAAGCCTATATGCAAGTTATTGTCATAAAAAGTGTTTGGGGACCTGGGTCCTGCCCCAGGGGACATGTATCAATGCAAAAAAAAGTTTTTTCAGGAGCAGTGATTTTAATAATGCTTAAAGTGAAACAATAAAAGTGTAATATTCCTTTAAATTTCATACCTAGGGGGGTGTATAGTATGCCTGTAAAGGGGCGCATGTTTCCCGTGCTTAGAACTGTCCCTGCAAAAAGTGTAATTTTTGCAGGAAAAAAAGATATAATGAATTGTTGGCTCCCGTAATACAGAGAACAGTCATTGAAAGTCATTGAAATAAAAAAAAAAAGGCGTGGGGTTCCCCCGAAATTCAATTACCAGGCCCTTCAGGTCTGGTATGGATATTAAGGGGAACCCCGGGTCAAATAAAAAAAAAATGACGTGGGGTTCCCCCTAAATATCCAAACCAGACCCTTCAGGTCTGGCATGGATTTTAAGGGGAACTCCACGCCAAATTTAAAAAAAAATGGCGTCGGGGTCCCCCTCAAAATCCATACCAGACCCTTTATCCGAGCACGCAACCTGGCAGGCCGCAGGAAAATAGGGGGGACGAGAGAGCGTCCCCCCCTCCTGAACCATACCAGGCCACATGCCCTCAACATTGGGAGGATGCTTTGGGGGTCTGTGACCCCTCAAAGCACCATGTCCCCATGTTGATGAGGAGAAGAGTCTCTTCCCCACAACCCTGGCCGGTGGTTGTGGGGGTCTGCGGGCGGGGGGGCTTATCAGAATCTGGAAGCCCCCTTTAACAAGGGGACCCCCAGATCCCGCCCCCCCCGTTTGAAATGGTAAGGGGGGTACAAAAGTACCCCTATCATTTCACAAAGAAAGTGTAAAAAATAGTTAAAAATTACACTGACACCGTTGGGAAAAGTCTTTTATTAAAAAAATAAAAAAAACATTCCAGCGGTGGTAATCCACTCTTGCTATCCAGTGATGGGTGGTCTCTTCTCCGGGGTCCAGCTTTGGCTGATCTCTTCCGATGTCCAGCGCTGCGCGTCCTGTCTCCACGGAGACACTGAGGGAATCCTCTTAGCAGAGGAGGACTGGGCCACTCCGTCACCTGACCCCACCCCCTCTGATGTAATGGAAACCTGCGTTACATCAGAGGGGGCAGGGTCACCCATACGTCACTGGGGAAATCCAGGCTTCCCCCTTGAATTGCGTCAGAGGGGGGCGGGTAAGGTGACCGAGTGGCCCGCTCCTGCTCTGCAGACGGAATTCCCTCAGTGTCTCCGTGGAGACAGGATGCGCAGCGCTGGACGCTGGAAGAGATCAGCCATCGCTGGACCCCGGAGCAGAGACCACCCACCGCTGGATAGCAAGAGTGGATTACCACCGCTGGAATCTTTTTAAATTTTTTTTTTTTTAATAAAGGACTTTTCCCAACGGTTTTTTTTTTTAACACTTTCTTTGTGAAATGGTAGGGGTACTTTTGTACCCCCTTACCATTTCAAACAGGGGGCGGGATCTGGGGGTCCCCTTGTTAAAGGGGGCTTCCAGATTCTGATAACCTCCCCGCCCGCAGACCCCCACAACCACCGGCAAGGGTTGTGGGGAAGAGACCCTTCTCCTCATCAACATGGGTACATGGTGCTTTGAGGGGTCACAGACCCCCAAAGCATCCTCCCAATGTTGAGGGCATGTGGCCTGGTACGGTTCAGAGGGGGGGGCGCTCTCTCGCCCCCCCCTCTTTTCCTGCGGCCTGCCAGGTTGCGTGCTCGGATAAGGGTCTGGTATGGATTTTGAGGGGGACCCCCACGCCATTTTTTTTTTATTTGGCGTGGAGTTCCCCTTAAAATACATGCCAGACCTGAAGGGTCTGGTATGGATATTAAGGGGGAACCCCACATCATTTTTTTTTTTAATTTGACCCGGGGGTCCCCTTAATATCCATACCAGACCTGAAGGCCTGGTAATTGAATTTGGGGGAACCCCACGCTTTTTTTTTTATCAATGACTTACAATGACTGTTCTCTGTATTACGGGAGCCGGCAATTCATTATAGCCGCGAGTGATTTTAAATAGCTTTTTTTCCTGCAAAAATTACACTTTGTGCAGGGACAGTTCTAAGCACGGGAAACATGCGCCCCTTTACAGACATACTATACACACCCCCAGGTACGAAATTTAAAGGAATATTACACTTTTATTGTTTCACTTTAAGCATTATTAAAATCACTGCTCCTGAAAAAGCGGTTGTTTTTAACTTTTTTTTGCATTGATACATGTCCCCTGGGGCAGGACCCAGGCCCCAAACACTTTTTATGACAATAACTTGCATATTGGCCTTTAAAATTAGCACTTTTGATTTTGAACGTTCGAGTCCCATAGTCTTTAATAGGGTTCTAAAGTTCACACGAGCTTTAGCTCTGTTCGCAGGTTCTGGTGCGAACCAAACAGGGGGGTGTTCGGCTCATCCCTACCCAATATATATCTTCTAAACGTTATCTCTAGTATGTGCGCATGCACGTACACAAACAGCTGCTATTTAAAATAATGCAAATATACAGGTAATTATTCCCCCTCACTCCAATTTTGTATTTTCACCACAACTTCATTCTATCAAACCACATTTCACTTACACTCTCATTACTTTTATTCAATTATTCACCCCTATTTCTTTTCCCTTAATATATATATATATATTTTTTTTCACATACACTTTTTTACACTTTTTTTCTTAATATCACTTGCCCTCAACACTTACTTTTTCATCCACATCTTCACATACACTCACACATAATCAAATTTCTCCCTCAAATTAATTTGGCTTATGTTGCCTGTTTGCTTACGTGCATGTTCACACGCCATCACCTCTCTAAATACTCCTTTTCAGAGCAGATGTAATATATATTATATTATATATATTATACATTATTATATATATTATACATATACATTCTTTCTGTATATGTAACAATTCACTTCTTACTTCCCTCTCTCTATATGGTTACACACACATAACTCCTATAGCATCAATTCTTGATTGTGTTTTGTGTGCTCTCATTACTACACAATCTTCATTTATTATTACTCATTCATTTATTTATTTATTTTTTATTCTTTATTTTATTTCATTTTTTTATTTATTTTCTATTTATTAATTATTTTTATTATTATCATCACCATCATCATTACTTATATTTTACTTTTACACTTTATTTTTTTTATTTATTATTTATCATTATTATTATTTATTATTATTTTTTTTTATTTTTTGTTTTCACATTTACTTATTTATTTTATTTATTTTTAATTTCATATTTATATTTATATTATTTTTTATTTATTTACACATTTATTCATTTATTTATTTATTTTTATTTATAATTTTTATATTTATTTTCACACCTTTTCTCACTTTTTTCACCTCACACAACTCCATTTTTATTTTATTCACACATATTTGTATATTTATCCAACACTTCCTCATTCCTTATATATTATTATTATACTTTTATTGTTATTTTACTATTTTCTTATTCATCCATTCTCCTCATTTTTCATTATACATTTTCATCCATCATATTTTTCATGTCACTTTCTGCACCTTCACATTTATTATTATTATTATTAACATTATTTTTATTTCCTTTCTCATTGAATTTATTCATTTCGCACATCTCACAATTTTTATTAAATTTTTTCCTACATTCTTTTCATAATCCTTGGTCATTCCCCACATTCACATTCACGTATTTCTTCATATTTTTTATTATTATTATTTTTTATTTGTTTCTTTACTCATAATTGCCCGTATATATTGTTTGTCATCTGCTTACTCTGTGACGCATTTATAGTGTACTCAATTGCCATTTATAATTTTGTAATTTGCTTTTTACTTCTGTGCTTTAACACTCTATTTTTTTGTTTTTTATTTATTATTTCCTTCATTGTTAGCATCCTGGCTGTGCATCTTGACCCCATCCTCAGGGCTGTCCTGTCTCTGCTCGTAGATGCCAAATCGGGTAAGCCCCGCCAGCTCAAGCCGATTTGGGCAGTGGGATGACCACTCTGTCCATCGGCCTTCCCACTGGGCAGGGCAAACTTTGTATTCCCCCCTTGCCTAGCGCCGTGGGACCAGAATCCTCCCCGCCGGTGATGCGGCAATGCGTGATGCCCCCTGCCCGTCACGCACCGCTGCATCAGGAAGACGCCTGGCTCTCATAGTCAGCTGTGATACACAGCTGATCTAATGAGACCAGGCGCATCTTGATTGGTCAATTTGAGACACAGCACGGTATTTAGGTGCTGACATCTCTAAAGCCCCATACACACGTTTGGACTTTTTCATGGATTCTGTCCGATCGGACAATGTTGTTGAAAAATCAGACCGTGTGTATGCATCATCGGACAGTGTACGTCGGATTGTCCGACGGACAAAGTCTTATCTCCTGCTGGAAAGATTTGCCGACAACACGGTCCGATCACACCAAATCCGATCGTGTGTACGGTTGTCCGACGGACAAAGTGCTACGCATGCTCAGAAGAAATTCTGTGACGGAAGCGCTCGGTCAGGTAAAACTACCTTTCCTAATCGACACAGCACATTCGTCACGCTGCAATGTTAAAATGTCTTTAATGCAGCGCATTCTCTTTTTCTTTACAATGCAACAAGAATGACATGTTTTAGCTGCTCCTATTCACCCGCACTTCTCACAAACTTAGTTCTTTATTACTTTTCAGCATTTATACACTACATGTTTATTTTTACTCAGATCGTAAAAGAATCTTTGTTATCTTTTTAGCATGATTTGTCTTTTTTTTTTTTGTTTCTGAATACATATTTGAAGGAGAATTTGTTTTTGTTTTTTGGAGGGGGGTTGTGTGTCTCAACTTAGCAAAACCACATTATTAACATTTGTATTTCTTGCTTAAATTTACTAGGAGTTTGTTGGTTGTTGGTGCACCTTGTTAATTCTACTTTAGGATTAGTGAAATGTACCTGCCTACTCAAAGAAAAACTGTCATTGTAGAAAAGTAAAACACAATAGTCACTGATTATTTCAAATCCCAAAAACATTTATTTAGGTCTCAGCAACAAACCAAAGAGGAACGCAGCCATGGTGAAACTTGGGGAATTTGCAAAGCCTTGGACACCCACGGCAACCATCATTTTTCAAGCGTAGAAAATTGGGGGCCTGAGGAGTACGTATATTAAGGGAAGTGCAATCTGGTCCTGAAGTCCAAAGCATCCGGAACTGCAGCAGATGCCATCTAGGTCCCCAGGCTCTGGTACTACGAGAGGCTCCATCTTCTCTCAGACCAGACTGAATCCAGGTCGTCACTCTCAGGTCTTCCTTCCACGCTTCCTTGCACGCTGTGGCTGTCGTGCTGGTGGGGTGGCAGAAGGAGGAGGAGGAGGAGGAGGCGGAGCATGGTAACTATGGCAAACATGTGTGAGTGGGGTCATCTCCCCAGCCCTACCCTTATTTAGGACATGGAGGATGAGCCCCTCACACATGTTGCGTTGCCTCACCTCCATACCCATCATCTTCGTGACAACCACGGAGCCAAAGGTCTCCTCGTCGGTGGGTGTGGCATGTAGGGAGTCTGAAGCCTCTCTGATCATCCGGAGCGCTGACTCTGCCGCATAACCCCCCTTCTCGCCCTTCTGTACGGAGGGCGGAGGGGAGGGATTTGGGTGTCAGTCAGGCTCCGAGGCCTAGCCCCCTCTTGGCTGCCACTACCCACCTCTTGGCTGCCACTAACCCCTGCCTCCTCCTGACTGCCACCTTCCACAGCCACCTCCTGGCTGAGGTCTTCCTGTGTATGAAAAAGGGACATAGTTTCAGTTATTTGTTCATCAAACACACACAATTCTCATCTAGTGACTGGTGCAAAATGTTTACAAATAGAAAACCATACAATTCTCAGCCCTGCAGTTTAGATTCTGGCCCCAAATGTCTCCAACACCACTGTCTGTTGATATGTCAAACACGTTAGGAACTAAGCAATTGGGGATCCTGAATTAAGTGAACATCATTCAATATTCACATAAATGGTAAAAAAAACTACTATACCTGGAACAAGCTGGGCTCCTCCACCTCTTCCAGACTGGAAGGCCCAGGTTGCTCCTCAGAAGCCTCATCAGGGGTGGCCTGCGCGCAAGGAAGCGTGGAAGGAGGAGTCGAGAGTGGCTCCGTGACATCAGCCTGGTCTTTGAGAAAATGGAGACTGTCATAGTACCAGAGCTTGGGGGCATAGACCTCATCTGCTGCAGTTGCAGTTTCTTCCGACTTCGCGACCTTCTTGCGCTCCCTGATATACGCACTCCTCAGGCTGCCAATTTTCTTTCTTATATCATCAACAGTTGCCGTGGGGAACCTTGGCTTGACAAATTCCACAAGTTCCTCCAGGGCTGCGTACCTCTTTGGTTTGATGCTGTAATGGGGGTGTTTAGCCTGCCATAAAACGTGAAATTCCCTATATTTGGCAATGAAGAGGGGGAGAAAACTCATGTCGTTGAATCCCTTCATAATCTCTGCAAGACACAACACCACACCAAACACTATAAATTATGTCAGGCTAAACTCTCCTAACCTTCTCCATAAAGAAGCCTCAAGTTCGAATCAGTCTAGGCTAGTTATGTACCAACGTCAAATTGTACCTTCGTTTGTAGCGATCGTCTCGTGCGTGAGCTTTCTCTCCCCTCGTCTCCCAGATCGTGGCTACGACACAGGCGTGTGACGTTTTATATACAGTGCGCATGCGTCAAACTCCGCCCGCCCCTGACGATCTTTCTCGTCTATTCCCCACCCCTTCTCTTTACGGCGCAGTGGGGAGAGCACATGGCGGGGACACAGCAGGTGCGCCCCAAATATCCCACCAACGAGGAGGAGGACGAGGAAAGTCCGGAGGCAGAAACGTCCCGATCCCGGAGCCTGAAATTCAAGGCCTCCAATATGTCATTTGGAGAAATGTTGGAGATGGTGGACATATTAAAGAGGAGCGACTATGATGGGAAGTATGGGCCTTACCTCAACCCCAATGTCCGCAAGGCCAAGATCATGTCTAAAGTTGTGAGAAGGCTGTACAATCATTTTGGGGTACAACGATCCAAGGAGCAACTGAGGAAACGCTGGTCAGACCTGAAACTGAGGGAGGCCGATCAGTACAGAAAGATCAAGCGAATTCTTCAAAAAAGTAAGTAGTTGTGTTTTGTGTTTGCTTTCTTGCTTGCATACTGCTCCATGTGGTTTGATTTTTACAAAGTTGTACATTCCAAAATGGCCACTTTCAGGTTCGTCTGTGCATTCGATCGTACTCAGCCTCGATCTTTCTGCCACTGTCATGATCGTGTGTGTCCATTCGATCGTATGCAACCTCGATCGTTCGGCCACTTATAATACGAGGTTTGGTGAAGTTTTTATTGAAAGGAAGTTTGTTCTCACTAGAGATGTCATCAAGAACGTAAACCAGGGGGCGTGGCTTGCGCGCTATCCGGATGGAAGCCTGAGTCTGCAGCTCTCCCAGGCCGGCCGGAAAACGAGCGATTTATGGGCAGATATCGGACCCATCGAACCCCCACATCGCCTCAGAAAGACTTGGGGACCCCTCCGGAATGACATCCCGCAAGAGAAAGGAGGAACGAAACCTCCAAAGGCTGACGGCCCTCTCCTTCCAGCGCGGAGGTCTCAGACAAGATGGCGCCGCCGGAGCAACAAACAAACAGGCCGCGGCCCACACAGACCACCAGAACGGCGATCCGGGCGAAATGGAAGGGGATTTCACACCCCCAGCTCGAGATGGATCTCCTCCGCTCACCCCCAACTTCCAGAGCCCAGCTAAAGCGCGGATGCGCTTGGATGGCAATCTCCAAACCGGACCCACAGTGAGTACAGCACTGCACAATGCACATGCCATATCCTCACTGCAATCGTCTATTGCAGCCTTCCCCACATCAGGGCAGCCAGTTCTGGACACTACAATGAAGGACATGCTAATGTCCCTTCAATCATCCCTCATGACCAATCTGTCTTCCCTGATGCAAAAATTCACCACTGACATGAGGCAAATGGGAAACAGAGTACACTATCTAGAAGACAAAATGGAGGAATGTACTGAGACTGTCAATAATCTGGTTGATACATGTATGGCCCAAAGAGATGACACTGACTGGATCAAATCTAAAATCGCAGACCTCGAGGACCGATCTCGTCGCAACAATATAAAAATCCGCGGCATTCCAGAATCGGTACCTCCTGCTGAATTACATGCATACGCCGGCTCCATGTTTGCCGCCATGCTACCTGAATTAACCCCCATTGAGCTGACAATAGACCGCATCCATAGGATTCCTAAACCCAAGCACCTGGCAGACACGGTCCCGAGAGACGTACTGTTGAGGATCCACTTTTACCAGGCAAAAGAACAAATCCTAGCAAAAGCAAGGGCGATGAATGTACTACCAGCCCCTTACTCAGACATCCAACTGTTTGCAGACCTCTCGCAGTACACGCTGCAAATGCGCAGGCAATTGAAATCAATAACAAAAGCCCTCACAAATCACAAAGTAATCTACAAGTGGCGCCATCCAGCCACCATTCTGGTTACATACAATGGCATACCCCACACGATCTCTACAATGGAAGGAGGCATGAAACTACTGCATGCGTGGGGCATCATACCTGATCCGCCGAATAACTCCTCCGCACCGCCACAGAAATTCAACTCCCCTCCTCAGAACACCCAGCGAAGAAACTATCACCCGAACATGAACTGACAGCTTCTGCCCGAGCTCTCCTTAAAGCTACCACACTGAATCCGGTCCGGCCGACCGCTGTCTCAGTCCACTACTCTGAACTTTCTCCCCCCTAATATTGTCGGCATCCACGTTTGGTTGATAACTGCTGACCTGTCTCAGAACAAACACCATCGGCTACCGCCTACTGAACCCACATCTCTTCTCCCCTTTTCTTCTTCAGTTGTCCTCCTTTTTTTTTTCCTTTTCTTTTATTGTTTCAGATACATCTGACAGTTCCAGGACTTTGATACCCACCTGCGACAAGCTCCAGTATCAAGACAGGGAAGTCTCCACAGCCAACCTCCATTATCTGGTGTCGCCCAGCATCATATCTACCCATCGAGCATCTTCTAAAGTCACCTCCGCAGCCTCACCTGACACACAACTAGAAGAGAACAAGTTCCACCCCTCACAACTGTAAGTTGAACGCACACACCACTACTATACAGAACACTACAATGTCCGTGACAGTTGTGTCCCTAAATGCAAAGGGACTAAACCACCCTGCCAAGCGCTCTTCCCTATGGAGGACAGCCTTATCGCTCAAATGCGATGTACTATGTGTCCAAGAAACTCATCTCACCCGAGATTCGGCCCCTATGTGCCAACACAGGCTATACCCCCACATCTTTAAGTCATCCTTCATTAAGAAACAAAGGGGCGTCCTAATCGCCATTCGCAACACAGTCTCGTTTGATCTTCTACAATGCATCACGGATACTGAAGGTCGGTACATTATCCTTATCTGCAAAACCAACAACGTCCTCTACACCTTAGTATCCCTGTATGCACCGAACCAACGCCAGATGTCCTTCCTCAACAAACTCATAACAAAGGTCCACAAGATTCAAAAAGGACATGTATTGTGGTGTGGCGATTTTAATTTGGTACCTGATGTCCATATGGACTCCACAGCGGGTAAAAAAAGACACGCCTCACCTCTGAAAGGTTTTATTAACTCAAATGATATGTACGACGTGTGGAGGTGTTGTCACGCCAGTGAACGCGACTATACATTCTTATCACCGCGTCACAACACCTACTCGCGCATAGACTTATTTCTCGCTGACAAATGTTTGCTACAAAAAATTTCAGCATCGGTGATCCACACTACCACCTGGTCAGATCATGCCCCCGTCAGTATCACTATTAATGTTAAACACCACCAGCCTAATTCCTACTTATGGAGACTCGATAACTACCTTCTCCACAGCAAGCCCATAAGGCAGGAAATACAACAACAACTTGAGGAGTATTTCTCCATAAATTCCCATTCGGTGTCTGACCCGGAGGTGGTGTGGAACGCCCACAAGGCTGTAGTTAGGGGTGTTCTCATACAACTGAGTGCCAGAAATAAAAGATTGAGATCACAAAAACTCGACCAACTGACAGCTGACATAGAAACCACTGATACCCAAAACAAAATCGACCCATCTCCTACACTCCAAACCAAACTCTTTAAATTAAGGCACGACTTGCGATCCTTACTCCTCCAGGCATTTGAAAAAACATACACCAAATTAAGAGCTAACACATACTTCACAGGTAATAAAGCAGGCAAACTGATGGCATTGAGACTCAAAGGGCATAAAGCCAAATCTAAAATACCATACATCCAACACCCACACACTAAGGAAAAACTGCTTAAACCTCACGAAATAGCGAACGCATTCAGTACATATTACAAAGACCTTTACAACTTAAAAGACGATACAGCCACCATTCAGCCCTCCAAGGATGATATCAACAAATTCTTAGATAACATTGACCTTCCCTCCGTCTCCTCAGCTCAATTATCCAAACTCAACGATCCTTTCACGATCCCAGAGATAGAATACGCTATCTCTAATCTCCCGACAGCCAAATCCCCTGGACCCGACGGGTTCACCGGGGAATACTATAAGACATTTACTCAGATTCTAGCCCCCAAACTTAGCGCAGTTTATAATGCCGCGGCCTCCTCATCCTCCTTCTCCTCAGATATGCTTAGTGCCATAGTAGTCACACTCCCCAAGCCAGGTAAAGAACCCACTTCTCCCCAAAACTTCCGGCCCATATCCCTGCTCAATGTAGACGCTAAAATTTATGCGAAACTAATTGCCAATAGATTAATCAACATCCTCCCACAACTTATCCATAAAGACCAGTCAGGATTCACAAAGGGCAGACAATCTTCAGACGCTACCAGAAGGATGATAGACATCATACACCAGGCGATACTCACAGGTACCCCCTCTGTACTCCTCTCCTTAGACGCTGAAAAAGCATTCGATAGAGTGCACTGGGGGTACCTGTCGTCAGTCTTAAGAAAATTCGGACTCACGGGACAAATTTATAATGCAATCATGGCCCTATATTCTTCTCCCTCAGCCCGAGTGTACTCAGCAGAATCACTATCTAGTCCATTCAACATAACAAATGGCACAAGACAAGGCTGCCCCCTTTCCCCCTTAATATTCAATTTAGTTATGGAACCCCTTGCCCAATCCATCCGCACGAACAAACAAATTACAGGTATAAACATAGGACAACAGGAACATAAAATAAGCTTATTCGCAGATGACGTCATACTTATGATATCCAATCCTACATCCTCCCTCCCGGCAGTTCAGGAGACGCTAGCCAGGTTCAGCAAGATATCTTATTATAAAGTAAATGATAGCAAATCCAACATCCTGAACCTAGGAACAGATGCTACAACCAGCTTGTTGTTACAACAACAATATCCGTTTACCTGGGCGGACAAAAGTATAACCTACCTTGGAGTCCAACTAACTAAAACCACTGCGGAACTATTCTTTCATAACTATATCCCCTTTCGCAACAAACTCCAAGATAGCCTACGTAAACTAGCGTCTTTTGAGCTGTCCTGGATGGGCCGCCTGGCGGCATTCAAAATGCTTCATCTTCCCCAAATCCTGTACCTATTTAGAACCCTACCAATTCCCATACCAAATGCCTACTTCAGGTCTCTCCAAACTATCCTATCCTCTTACACCTGGCAGGGCAAAAGGGCCAGGAACGCACATAAACACCTAATTAAAACACGCTTTGCAGGGGGGTCAGGTTATGTTGACTTCCGTGATTACTACCTAGCCGCAATCCTCACACAAATAAAAGAATGGTTCTCATCCGTCCAACACACCATATGGGGACAACTAGAATCCTCTCTGACTCCAGAGAAAAACATACTCCCGTGGCCGTTCTCTAACCCACGTATTACCACCTCTACGTCTCAATTTCCCCCCACAATGGTGGCCTCAATACAAACCTGGAAAAAATTCATTGATCTCACCTTGACCCACCCCACAAGAACCCCCTTGAAAATCCCACTTTTGACGCTACATCACAAAATGGAACAAGTATCCTTTAAACACTGGTGCAAGAAAGGTATATCTTACATCAACGACCTCTTCACTGACACTCATCTCAAATCTTTCCATGACCTGCAGACTGAATTTCTCCTCTCTGACTCTGAATACTACCTGTACCTCAGAGCCAAACACTACTTACTTACATCTACCTCTTGGGCATGCAAAATCCCCCAACCGGCTTGGCAATTCCTGCATAACCCGATTTGCAAGCATAAGGGCATATCTCTTTTTTACAATTTACTCCAACAGAAAAATATATTCACCAAATCTAATCACTTACTCAAATGGGAATTAGACTTTGGACAAGTATACTCCATTGACCAATGGACCACAGCGTGCAAATCAGTTTACAAAGTCACTAGTTGCTCCAACCTGTGGGAACTGGCCATAAAAATAGCTCAACGTTGGTACTTGACCCCAACGAGAACAGCCAAATTCTCTAACTCCGCCAGCGCCCAATGTTGGCGTCTATGTGGACAGAATGGAGATATGCTCCATACATTCTGGAATTGCCCTGCACTAATACCCCTATGGACATCCACATTTCAACTCCTCAACACAATGCATTATGTATGTCAAATGTAAAGGATATGGGGGGCAATTGGTGTTATTTACTAAAGGCAAGTCCACTTTGCACTGCAAGTTTCTTTTCCAGGGCACTTTTTCACTGCACTTGTAGAGCATAGTCGATTTGACTTATGTAAATGACACCCACAGTGCTTTGTACGAAAACACGGAGCACAGCATTTTTGAGAATACACACATGTCTGACCTGGTGATGAAAAGGAGTATTTTGGGTGTCAGTTATGCAGTACAAACCTTCTCTAGACCAAAGATTAGGTAGCAAACACACAACATGAGAATAATCTTTTTGGGAAGAAGAGACTGTTACCTCCTTTTGCCCAGAAAGTGCATTCCCACTGTCGAAGGCAAAGGGAAAAAATTTCAAGGTAAAATAAGCTAAAAAGAATACTGAAATGACAAGAAATCATAGGTTGGTTGAAATATCAGATTTATTAAAAAATGCCTCTCACACATCGTCAGGCAGAGCAATGGCCCCCCCTACCCACAAAGTACTCCATATATTGCTCGCGGACCGCGCGGGCATTTAGAGGGGGCAAGCCTGGACGTGCCACTTGAAGGGCTGTGAGGTCCGCATTTGGAGGGCCCTCCACATCTGGGCCAACGGGCACCACATAGTTCCTGTTATGTCTTTTGAGGAAGTTGTGCAATATGCAACAGGCAAGAACTATGTGGTTCAGTTTGTATTCCGCCAAGTTAATTGCCGTCAAGAACAGGCGGAAGCGGCTGGCCAGGATGCCAAAAGTGTTCTCCACAACTCTTCTGGCTCTGGACAGCCTGTAGTTGAAGACCCTCTGGTCTGGGGTGAGGGTCCTCATCGGGAACGGCCTCATCACATGGGGAGTCAACGCAAACGCTTCATCTGCGACAAAGACGAAGGGGAGTCCTTCTGCATTCTCCTCTTGAGGTGGCAAGCACAGACTGCCACTTTGGAGACGCCAGTAGAACTCCGTGTGCATAATGGCACCACCATCCGAGATCCGGCCGTTCATCCTCACGTCCACATACATAAATTCATATGTTGCCGACACCACCGCCAACATCACTACACTATTAAACCCTTTATAATTATAATAGTAGGACCCCGAGTTGGGCGGTGGGTGATGCGGACGTGTTTCCCATCAATTGCCCCTCCGCAGTTAGGAAAGTCCCAACGGCTGGCAAAGTGGGAGGCCACAGTCTGCCATTCCTGTGGCGTGGAAGGGAACTGTGGAGTGAAACAAGAAAAAAATAATTAGTCACTTTGCACATAAACATTGCAAGCAGATTAGACAATCAACATCTTGGAACAAGAGCATTGTATAAAATTGGAGGCTGGAAAGTATTTGCACAGAAAAGTAGAGGCTCCCCTTCACAGATTACTCACCCCCCATCAATCCCCACACTTCTGATGGGCCATTGGCAATAACTAGGGTTTTGGGGGGGGGGTTGTTGGACAGGTAACCCTCTGCACTTCATTGATTGGCAAATGGCTCAATAATGTGTGCTAGTTTGGCCAGACACTCTGTACTTAACACTATTGGCAGCCCCCAGGAAAGCTAAACTAACATTTAACCCCCCCCCCCCCCAAAAAAAAGGAAAGCACATTGTGACATTATGAAATTACCAAGCAAGCTAATAGGAGGGAAAGAATACAAAAAATTAGGAAATGGAAAGTATGGAGGCAGCCCCTTGCACTACATGCTTTGCAGAATTCATCCCTAAAGATGCCCACTATAAAGAGGTAGGTATATAGTGTGTATTGACCTTGGCAAAGCCAGCAGATAGAGGATTGGTACCATCTGACAGAGCAGTTGGGGGAGGGGGTTCCTAATGAGTTTGCCCCCCCCCCCCACCAAAAACAATAAAAAAAAGGGGCTCTACATGAAGTAAACCACACAGCAAACATTTGTGCATATTTTAGGGGGTGTTTGGGGGCAAAAAATACTATGCAGCAGACAAAATACATTGCTTAAGTGACTAGGCCATAGGTGTCTATTGGGGCAGAAGAGCATGCTGGGGAGGTAAGTGAAGGGAAAAATGCATGAAGGAGAAAAGGGGCACAGCATATTAGAGCATATTGCAATCATGGTAATTAGGGAAGGAGGTCAAAAATAGAAGACATTAGCAAACAGGGCATACATAGAAGGGAATAGTAAAGTATAAATGTTACCTTAATATAGTCCTCCTGCAGGACCTGGATGATGGCAGAACAGGTCTCTGGAATAATGATTCCCAGGGCCTGGGGAGAGATACCTGAAGAGAACTTCAAATCCTGAAGACTTCTCCCTGTCGCCAAGTACCTCAACGTGGCAACAAGCCTCTGCTCCGGAGTAATGGCTTGTCTCATGCAGGTATCCTGCCGGCTGATAAAGGGGGTCAACAAAGCCAAAAGACGGTGAAAATCGGGGTCCGTCATCCTGAGAAAGTTCCTGAAATCATCAGGATTATTCTCCCGGATCTCACGAAGCAAAGGCATGTGCGAGAATTGGTCACGCTGAAGCAACCAATTCTCGGTCCACATACTCCTCGTCACTCTGTTCATGGACGGGTCTTGGGTCAAAGCTAAAAGCCCGACACCAATTCCGCGTACAGCACGAACTCGGTGACGAGTACGCACGGGAAACATCGCTCACAAGGTCACAAAAGTCGGCTGGTCAGAACGGACAAACAGAAAGCACCGATAAACAGCAAGGCCTGAAAGAACGAAATGAATACCAGAAACGAGCAGACAATAAGCAGTGCAAATCAAAGCGTCCTATATCAAGATATAGGCCGCAATGACCAACAAATGCGAACTGACTACACGCACTAATAAACAGATACGCACGACAAGCACAAACTGAAGAGCAGTAACGATCTGAGTCAGAAAACTGAGAAGCGCGAATCTTAAGTCACCAAACTTCGACTAACTCGCGATAAACACGGGATCAGCAGAAGGAGCCCAACGGGTGCCTGACGTGGTGCTGAACTTCCCTTTTCTAATCTCGTGGAAGACGACTTACGTCACGACGTTCTTGCAGACCGGATATTCCGACAACGTAGTCCGACCGTGTGTACGCAACACCAACATCGGACAAAGTACGACGGACAGGATCCGACCGACCTGGTCCGCGGATTGTCCGACCATGTGTATGGGGCTTTAGAGTTAGCCAGCACACCGGCTGGGTCTCATATGGATGGCGTACACAGACTGATCCTGCAGTTAAGGTAATAATATCTATGCAACTCTCCCTCTGATTTTATTGGTATAGTGTGTATATACTCTTTCCCCCCTTTGGACTCTGTATATGAGTGGGGTGTAGACTAGTTCCATGATATCTGCTGTTTTGATTCTCATTCAGCTCATCAATATAACACACAAAACTCTCTATTACATTGAATTTAAATGTGTGCCTTACTAGCATGGGGGACTTACCTGCTTCCTCTTTGCTATTACTTCCACAGCACATAGCCTTGTTGCTGTGGTAGCAGTATCCAGGTGTCTTTTGTATGTAAATCCCCGGCGGCTGAGTCGCAGAAGTTACCAACTACTAGCCCTATGTATGGACTTATGCGCTGCCAGCGTGTATTATTTCCCTGTCTTGTCTTTTTCGAATGTACTTTGAATCTATGATATGTAAGTATATTTTGGCTCCGCTTATATACTGATTTTATGCACAAGTTAAAACAAAAATTAATGACAGTATATGTTTTTCTCTCTTTGACGTTGTGAGATGAATCTCACTATGTACCTTTTATATTTCTCACAGATTGAATATAATTACCCAACCTCATATTACCCCTGAAGAAGGAATATTATGATGTAAAATCAAATTCCGAAACGTCGGGTTTATGTCACTTGAATTACCCTACCAGGCTGCAATCAGTCTGATCTACGCTTCTTCTCGACAAATGAGTCGGGGTTACTGTTGAGTATATTCTGTATATCTGTAATGTTCATAAAATGTAAAATTTTAGGATTTTTTTACTTATTCATGTTTACATGGTACATATTTTCTCTTTTCACAACTATATATAAATAAAGCCGGCACTATTGTGCCCTCTTTTTATTCAAACCTTGTCAATCGTACTTTGATCTCCACATTATATTGCTGTCATACAAAGTCCAAAGGGACTTCTGTGCATGTTTTTGTATAATATTATTAGGATGCTGGTAGCAACAACACATTTATCAAATTCTCAAGTTAATCTTCTTTCCTCTTATGTGAGGAAATTATCTTGCAAGCCCTAAATAAGGGGTTGAGGGGCCAACTCACAAGACAATCCAACATTTGTGAGTTCAACCATGGTCCTCCTCCTCCTCAAGGTCCTCCTCCTCCTCCAGGTCCTACTCCTCATCCTCCACCTCCTGCTACACTTCCAACACCACAGCCTGGAAGGAAGCATCTAAGGAAGACCAGAGAGTGATGGCCTGGGTTCAGTCTGGTCTGGCAAAAGATGCAGGCTGTTGTAGTACCACAGCCTGAGGACAGATATGTCATCTTCTGCTGTTCCTGATCTCTTGTAGTCCTGGACCAGATTGTGCTCACTATTATAAGGACTCCTCAGGCCACCAATTTTGACTGTAAAATAATTGATGTTTGCCGTGGGTACCCCAGGGCAAACATCAATTATTTTACAGTCAAAATTGGCTTTGCAAATCTCACCAGTTTATCCAGTGTTGCCTATCTCTTTATTTTGTTATGACCCATAATAAATGACTATTTTGTTTTCAGAAATACTTGCCTATGTGTTTTACTTCAAAACGGACAGTTTGTTTGGGGGTAGGCAGGTACATATCAAAAATACAAGGTCAAATTAACAAGGGACACCAACACCAAACAACCTCCTTGAGATTTACAAATACAAGATAATAATGGTGTTGTGGAAACGTGACATACAAAAAAAATAAAATTATGCAGATCACTTTAAAATAATTTTCTTAAAAATAAAAACAACAGGAGATTTTTATTAAAAAAATAACAAAAAAAATGAAAATGTAATTCTAAACATTATTATGTAGATCTGGCTTTAAAAATTAAAAAGATCATTTATGAGATCACAACTCACGAGAAATAATAAAGAAAGAAGTTTGTGAGAACTCTGCATGAATATAAGCAGCAAAACAACTTCATTCTTCTAGCACTCTAAAGAAGAAGAGAATGCACTGCATTGAAAGATGTAAAAAATTTCTGTGTGACGAATGTGCCATCTCCATTATGAACGTCAGTTTTATCAGACTGAGCAGCTCCGTCTCGTACTTGATTCTGAGCATACGTGTTTTTTTGCGTGTCGGAATTGCATACACACAAACGGAATTTCCGACCAAAAGCTCTCGTCGGTCTTTTGCTGGCCGAATTTCCGATCGTGTGTACGTGACATTAGAGCGAAAATCCCTATATCATTAGCTCATACATTCCTTTGAAAAGTACATCAAAAATAATATCAATCCCTTTGTTCTACGGAGGCAAATTTTCCTGACCATGGAAAATATTGAAACAATATTTAAAAATGAATGGGAAAAAAATCTCTCAAATTGCTTAAGGGGAATGATGTCCCTCCTTATAGAGGAATACCAACAAAGATTAAAAGAAATCAAAGAGGGAGTTAGACTATGTCTACTCAGAACGTGTAGTCTTTAAAGACCACATGGCATATGCACAATACGATAAAGAGCACCTGGAATGATTCAATAAAGAAGTTCTAATAAAAAAAAGAAAAAGTACTATAGGGACAAAAATGCTTTTCAGGAAAATAGAGCTTATACAGGGGGTCCCCGGGTTACAAACAAGATAGGGACTGTAGGTTTGTTCTTAAGTTGAATCTGTTTGTAAGTCGGAACAGGGACATTTTTTAAGTGTAGCTCCAGACAAAAAATCTATTTTTAATTTTTTTAGATAACATAGAGAAGTGTTATCACCCCTGTAACATTTGTTTTGCTGTCTGTGCACCTCACCTTCTGTCCCAATGACAATTGGATACTGTACATTGGTGTGTGAACACCCTGATGGTGGCAATTAGTCTTTCCATGAACTTAGTGAGTTGGAGATTCAGGTGCTGGTACGAGGTCTTAGTTTTTGTCCAAACCAGGACCTCGACAAATTTAAGGCCATCAAAGATGTCCAACTCTTTGCCCGAAAATGTATTTTGAAACAGCTCTACTCCAAAGAGTTACCAAATAAACCTCAATTCAAACCTCAGGAGCTGAAAGCTCTTGATACACTCATTGATCTGTTGGTAGAAAATGATGCACCAAATCTGATTGATCTTGAGCATTTGCTCGGGTGTTTTGATCAATCCGAGCTCCCTGATATGGTACATAAATCTTATAAAAATAAATCTGACAAATTTCCGTCACTAAATACCAACTCCAATGTCTTGGCATTTGTAAAACTGACCTGTAATGAGATTAAAAAATTTAATATCTCACGTAACAATCAGGATAACTTATTGAAATCAGAACGAGATGCATTAAAATACTTGGCAGACAATCATGAATAATGAGAACTATATCGATATGTGCAACAAAATTATTAACAATAAACAGTGGTACTGTAAGATCTCTTCCACTAAAATTGAGACATTCTATCAGGAATTTTACAATTTAGTGGATAATGCATATGCCAACAATATCCTATCAAAAATTGAATGGGAATTTGCACTACTTTACCCCGCACACCAACCTTTTATTCCCTATCCAAACTTCATAAAAGCATGCACCATTCGACAAGTAAACCCATCATCTCAGGCAATGGTGCAATAACAGAAAATCTGAGTCAACTTGTCGATGGACACCTACATCCCCATGTCCTAAATTTGCAGAGTTATATACGCGATACTCTGCATCTCCTACAAAATATTGATGGTCTATACATTCCTCCTACAGCAACATTGGTTGCAATTGATGTAGAGGCACTGCAAAGTTCAATACCTCACGACAAGGGTCTGTCATGCATCAAACATGTAATTTCTCCAAATAGTCATTTTGAATGTAAGGCCAATGCACTGGAGCTCATTTTAAATCATAATTTCTTTGTATTCAGTGGTTCCCTCTTCCTCCAGGTTCAGGGCATAGAGATAGGGACCTCATGTGCCGCATCCTATGCCAATCTGTACCTGGGGGAGTGGGACGAATGATAACAATTGGAAGACATGCTCTTCTACATGGAGAATGTTATTATTTGATATTGATACATCGATGACTTCCTCCTTTGTATGGGATGGACACCCAGATAAATTGCAGTCCTTTCTCAAACAGCTGAACAACAACAACAACCACAACTTTCATTTAACATTCACTATGACTTACAGTATGATTCTACTTCAATTACTTTTCTTAATGTTGTACTTCAGAAGGGGCTTGATGGTCTTTTGACCAGCAGACTCTATGAGAAACCCACTGCTGGGAGTTCAATTCTACATGCCAGTAGGGATGGGTGAACGGTTCAGCCCAAACATAAGTTTGGGCCAAACTTTTGCTGTTCGAACGTTTGCCGAAAAAACGTGTCATTCGACCGTTTGTTTGGCCCCCGAACCAACCACAATGCATTGCAGCGCTGAACAGTGCATTGCAAGCCCTGATTGGCTGAAGCAGTGAAAGCTTCAGCCAATCAGGGCACAGAGCACTGTCAGAGTCATGATTGGCAGGCATTTTTAGTGTGATTTCAGAATGGAGAGAGATAGAACAGGGCTCTGTTCAGTGCTATTAGTTAGTTAGTGTGCTATACTGTGCTATTTTGCTTCAATTGTCAGTGTAGAATATTAGTTTAGTGTCAGTCTAGGGATAGGGTGAGTGTAGTGAGGAGGACCATCATTCAGCTTTGCATAGTGTGCAGCTAGAGTAGGGACAGCTCAGATAGTTTCACTGTAGTGTAGTGAGACCATGTCATTCATACATACATACATTAGTGTACAGTAGGGACAGCTCATATATTTTTAGTGTAGTGTAGTGAGACCGTGTCAGCAGTCTTTACATTAGTGTATAGCTAGAGTAGGGACAGTTCAGATAGCATCAGTGTAGTGACGGTTGAACACCATCTATTTGATTGTGTTACTGGCAGGTTAACGCCATTTACTTCTGTGTGTGTTACTGGCAGGTTAACGCCATTTACTTCTGTGTGTGTTACTGCCAGTTTAATGCCATATAGTTTTGTGTGCGTTACTGCCAGTTTAACGCCATATGGTTTTGTGTGTGTTACTGCCAGTTTAACGCCATATAGTTCTGTGCATCACTGTATGTTTGGCGCATTATATTGCAGTATATTATAGTGTGTCCATGGAGTGTGTCTGTGTAGTGTGAGTACTCAAATTAAAGTGCACCAAACACCTCTTTACATTGATTAAAGTGCATCTACGTACAGATTTCCACTTCTTCTTTGCTTATAAGCACTGCCCCTCCCTCCCAATAATGTCTGGGAGGACAACAAGGAGAGACAGACGTTCCCTTGGCACTGTAAGGGGTCCAGCAACAAATGTGTCCACAGGCAAAGGTGGACATGGTGGTCAGTCATCAGGCAGGGCATCATTTGCTTTGTTTAGTGAGTTTGCCCGTGCTATCCAGCCACAGCATGCAGAGGAGGTGGTGGACTGGCTTACTGAACCTTCCTCATCCTCCTCATCCTCTGTCACACAAGCAGAGACAAGTGTGCAGTCCCCTGCAGTTGCCAGAGTGGATAAACCTGCCTCCTTGTCCACATCTATTCCTCCATAGCCCCAACATCAGCCATTGAGGAGTCAGTTATTTGACCACAGCATCAGCCACTTGTCCCTTGATGATGCCCAGCCATTGCTGGATTCAGATGTTGGTTCTGAGGTTGAGGATGACAGGAACATGAGCCTAGAGAGAGGGAGGAACACTGTTAGACATATTGGCATTCATGATCCCCAAGCCGCAGCGTATTGCCAAGTTGTTTCCAGTGGTAATGATGAGGATGGAGGAGATGGAGATGATGATGAGGTCACTGATGCGACTTGGGTGCCAGATAAAGCAGAGGAGGAAACTGAAGGTGTGGCGGCACAACCCCAAGAAGGAGAAAGAGTAGAGAGCAGCCACCCTATTCCATCACATTCTGCAGCTGTTATCTCCCGGGCCCACTCCCCAAAGTTCAGCTGTCTGGATCTTTTTCAGCACTTTTGCAGCAGATCGCACTGTTATTATCTGCAAACTGTCTCAGGCACATCAAACGTGGCAAAAACACCAACCATGTGCATAGCATTGCAATTATTTTTGCCTTCACCAAGAGCACCTCTATAGGGTTACGGTGGGAAGGCGCCCCCGACACCCAAAGAGTAATTTTTCTGCACCTGTTACTTCTATACAAAGTCAAAGTGACACCAGAATGTATGAAAAAAATCTCTAATCTTATTTCCAGTGCACTACATTGTGGTCTCATCATACACACTGACTCCCAAGCTGTTGCTGACCAAAATGATTCTAGACATGGTACAGATCTGCCACTTTTCAGGTAGACTAAGGGGACCCGCAGGCACTATATTAGAAGGATTTATTTTTTATTTTTAGGCTTTCACTTTAAAAAAACAAAAAATCACTTCTCATTTAAAAATGACGTTTTCACAAACATTTTATTGATACATGTCCCCCAGGGCAGGAGCCAGACCCCTATAACCATAGTATGCCCAATTACTTGCATATAAGCCTTCAAACGAGCATGCACTAGAACATAACATGATCTGCTATACAATCCACCATCAACTAAAACCAAAAACAACCCAATCCATATTATTACACAATTCTCCAACCAACATAAATCCATTCGGAAAATTGTTTAGAAATTCTGGCATGTTTTGACGATGGACAATCTGTCCATTTGTACCGGCAGCCCTCGCTCTTATGTTCAAGTGGGCAAAGTCTCTTAAAGACAAATTGGTCTCAAGTGAATTTAGAGGGGGGGGGGGGGGGTCCCAAAGATCCCTGTAAGAGACTGGGGACCTTTAGATGCAGAGGCTGTAAATACTGCCAATTTATGAATGTATCTAAGAACATTAGGCTGCCCAATGGGGAAATCTACAGGCCCAAACACTATGCCAATTGTCAAACCATAGGTGGGGTCTACCTATTATTATGTGAGCATGCTTTTATGTTGGGAAAACTATGTTAGAATTTTGTCATCGAGCATATCGGCATATTACTGCAATGAGGACGTGCAACCCAGGTCTACCACAAAGACATGTGACTGCAATCCATGATGGGGTTTTTCCAAAAATATCTTTTGTAATTTTGGACCGGATACATCTTGGTATACGAGGAGGGGATTGAAATAAAATCCTACTTCAGCACGAACAAAGGTGGATTTTCTGCTTAAATGCCACCAATCCCCCTGGGTTGAATGAGGCCATCTCTTTCAGACCCTTTCCAGAGGGTTCTACATTGGGAGGATCTGAATTTGAGCCAGAGGGCTTTTATGGAAACAAATATTAAACACTGTTTAATAATAACTCCTTTCCAATGTAACATTCTCCTGTTTGCATATAAAAGTATATTTATCTTATATGCTCATCTTAAAGCTGGGCAACATTTATAATTATCCTCTCTGAACAATTTTTATTGTTTCAGTAGCATATGCCCTGTGATGTATAGGTTTTCACAATTGTTTTTTTTTTTTTCAGT
Organism: Lithobates sylvaticus; assembly: GCA_028564925.1. NCBI lineage: Eukaryota > Metazoa > Chordata > Amphibia > Anura > Ranidae > Lithobates > Lithobates sylvaticus. The sequence goes on from CM053027.1 coordinate 467,965,248, forward strand.
TTTGGTTGAAGTGTATATTTCAGTCCATTTTGTCATGTTGTCCTTTCTATGTAACTGGTTGCTGCCTGCTATGTGGGTATTGTCCTCTGGGGGGGGCACTGTAAGGCGATCTGGCATTGTTTTATCGACTCGGTGCACAAAGGCGCACAGTAGATGTCTTGCACGTCACTGCTGCCCTTTGTTTTTTGGGCGTGTGTGACTGGGTTTGTTTCCCAGTTACCACAGCGCCTGTATGCACTGTGGCCTGCTAACGCCAGCCCTCATCATCGTCACTCTCTATACGTCTCCATCCTTCGGTCAGATGACATCAGGACGCCGCTATCCTGGTGTCCTGCATACTCGGCTGCCATTATCATCCAGTCACAGGTGTGGGGGCAATTTCATGCGCCAGGGACTTGGGGGGCACCCCCTGTCCTGGCCCCTCCCTGCTCCACATTGGTGACCAGTTAACAATATTATGATGCAGTCCATGTAAACCCATGGTAATGCGCAGGCTTGTTGCAGCTGTTCAAGGGTGCTCCTTGGGTCCTGTTCCATTTCCAGGCATCTCAGGTAACCACTAGGGTTAAGCGAACCCGAACTGTAAAGTTCGGGTCCGTACCGGACTATTGGCTGTAAGTTCGGGTTCGGGTCCGGTGTTCAGCGATGCATTGGCGCCTTTTTAACATCTGCAGGGCAGCCAATCGATGCTAGTTTCACTAGTGTGCCCTTAGAAGCCATCACAGCCATGCCTACTAATGGGATTGCTGTTATTGGCCAGTGCAGCATGTGACCCAGCCTCTATATATAGTACACACACACAGCACACAGCGTCATTCTGCTATAGACAGGTTCCTGTGCTGCTGAGAGAGAGAGAGGATTTTAGGAGTTAGTGTGATAAAGTCAGTCCACATTCCTTGAATTTTCTTCTAATTAGTTAGATCAGTGAGCGATCTAGATAACTAGAGTAGGGAGTTTCTTTATTAAGCAAAAGAGGCAGAGAGAAGTATTGAAGAGATTCCTAAATCAATTGTACCCTGGCTGGGGTGCAGTGCACAGTCTTTTAACAGTGCCATGAGGCCAGTGCCAGACAAAATATAAAAGTTTTACCTGCAAGCTCAGTGCACCATTAAGACCAACACTGCATATAGTAAGACATACACCATAGTCTGTGTGTATTCTGCTATTGGAAAAACATTGCAACAAAAATTAAATTTTGCTGTGTTTTTTTTTTTTCCCAATAGCATTTTCTGTGTGTTCATACACACTTTACATACTGTCCGTGTATTCTGATATTGGAAAAACATTGCAAAAAAATTAAATTTTGCTGTGTTTTTTTTTTCCCAATAGCATTTTCTGCGTGTTCATACATACACGCTGTAGATACTGTCCGTGTATTCTGATATTGGAAAAACATTGCAACATTTTTTAATTTTGCTGTGTTCTTTTTTCCCAATAGCATTTTCTGCATGTTCATACATACACGCTGTAGACACTATCCGTGTATTCTGATATTGGAAAAACATTGCAAAAAAATTAAATTTTGCTGTTTTTTTTCTTCCCAATAGCATTTTCTGCGTTTTCATAAACGCAGAAAGACACTATCCGTTTATTCTGATATTGGAAAAACATTGCAAAAAATTTTTTTTTTGCTGTGTTTTTTTTTTCCCAATAGCATTTTCTGCGTGTTCATACATACACGCTGTAGACACTATCCGTGTATTCTGATATTGGAAAAACATTGCAGAAAAATTAAATTTTGCTGTGTTTTTTTTTTTCCCAATAGCATTTTCTGCGTGTTCATACATACAGGCTGTAGACACTATCCGTGTATTCTGATACTGGAAAAACAATGCAAAAAAATTAAATTTTGCTGTGTTTTTTTTTTTCCCAATTGCATTTTCTGCGTGTTCATACATACACACTGTAGACACTATCCGTGTATTCTGATGTTGGAAAAACATTGCAAAAAAAATTTAATTTAGCTGTGTTTTTTTTCTTCCCAATAGCATTTTCTGCGTTTTCATAAACGCAGAAAGACACTATCCGTTTATTCTGATATTGGAAAAACATTGCAAAAAAATTAAATTTTGCAGTGTTTTTTTTTTTTCCCAATAGCATTTTCTGCGTATTCATAAACGCTTTAGACACTGTACGTGTATTCTGCTATAGACAAAAACACCCATTTAGGGCGAGATCATAAATTTTGAAAATATGAGGAGATCATCAAAAAGGGGACGTGGCCCGGGTCGCGGTGCTGCTGGTGGCGCTCCTGTTGCAGGGAGAGGATGTGGTCGATCTGTGCCAGCTACACGCACTAGTGAAACACCTTCCTCAGGTGCGAGTAGGCGACAGAGCCTGCAGCAGTATTTTGGCGCGCCTAATGAGGCTGTACGAATGTTGAGGCCAGGACAAGTACAGGCGATAGTAGATTGGGTTGCTGACAGTGCCTCCGGTTCCTTCACATTGTCTCCCACCCAGTCTCCTGATGAAAGTTCAGAGTTGGCACCTGCAGCCAATGTCCATCAGTCTTTCACCTCACCCCCTTGCAAATCAGCCAATCAGTCTGAGCCCCAAATCATGCAGCAGTCTCTTCTGCTTTTTGATGACTCTGTTAGCAGGGTTTCCCAGGGCCATCCACCTAGCCCTGCCCCAGAAGTGGAAGAGATTGTGTGCACCGATGCCCAACCACTTATGTTTCATGATGGGTACATGTGAGGACCATCGCAGCACGTCTCGGATGATGACGAAACACAGGTGCCAACTGCTGCTGCTTTCGCTATTGTGCAGACCGACAAGGAGGGCAGGGGTGAATTTTGGGTGGAAGATGATGTGGGGGACGATGAGGTCCTTGACCCCACATAGAATCAACGTCATGCAGGTGACCAGTGTAGTTCAGAGGAAGAGGTGGTGGTCGCACAGAGCCACCAGCACAGCAGAAGAGGGAGCAGGGTGCAAAAGCGGAGCGTCCGTCCCCTAGAAAGTACGTCTGATACTGCCCAACGCAGCAAGGGACCAAGCACACCAAAGCCAGGTCCAAGGAGTTCCCTAGCGTGGCAGTTCTTCAGACAATGTCCTGATGACAAGACACGAGTGGTTTGCACGCTGTGCAATCAGAGCCTGAAGCGAGGCATAAACGTTCTCAACCTGAGCACAACCTGCATGAGCAGGCATCTAAGTGCAAAGCACAAGATGAAGTGGAGTAGACACCTCAAAAACCAAGAAAGGTCTCTGGTTCCTCCTGCTTCCTCTTCTGCTGCAGCCTCTTCATCCACCTCTGTAGTGACAGTGGCACCTGCCAACCCGCAAACAGAGGATCTGCCAGCAACACTACCACCTGGGTCACCAACCATCTCCACAATGTCCCATGGAAGCGTTCAGCTCTCTATTTCCCAAACACTGGAGCGGAAGAGGAAGTACCCCCCTAGCCACCCGCGATCCCTGGCCCTGAATGCCAGCATTTCAAAATTCCTCGCCTTTGAAATGCTGTCATTCCGTCTGGTGGAGACGCAGAGTTTTAAAAGGCTGATGTCATTGGCTGTCCCACAGTACGTTGTGCCCAGCCGCCACTACTTTTCCAGATGAGCTATCTATTCCCTGCACAACCAAGTGGGGGACAAAATCAGGTGTGCACTGCGCAACGCCATCTGTTGCAAGGTTCACCTAACTACGCATGCGTGGACCAGTAAGCACGGTCAGGGACGTTATATCTCCCTAACAGCACACTGGGTAAATGTAGTGGCGGCTGGGCCTGAGGCGGATAGCACTTTGGCGCATGTCCTTCCACCACCGAGGATTGCAGGGCACTTCAGTTTGCCTCCTGTTGCTAACTCCTCCTACTCCGCCTCCTCATCCTCTACCGCCTCCTCATCCGGTCAGCGTGACACCTTCACCACCAACTTCAGCACAGCCAGGGCTAAACGACAGCAGGCAGTTTTAAAACTTTCCTGTTTGGGGGAAAAACCCCACACCACGCAGGAGTTGTGGAGGGACATGGAACAACAGACCGATGAGTGGTTGGTGGCAGTGAGCCTCAAGCCCGGCCTGGTGGTGTGCGATAATGGGCGAAATCTCGTAGCAGCTCTGGGCCTTGCCGGTTTGACGGACATCCCTTGCCTGGCGCATGTGCTGAACTTGGTGGTCCAGAGGTTCCTTAAGAATTACCCCGATATGCCAGAGCTGCTGCAGAAAGTGCGGGCCGTCTGTGCGCACTTTCGGTGTTCTCATCCTGCTGCTGCTCACCTGTCAGCGCTGCAGCGTAACTTCGGCCTTCCCGCTCACCGTCTCATATGTGACGTGCCCACAAGGTGCACATGCTTGCCAGACTGTGTGAGCAGCAGCAGGCGATAGTGGAGTTTCAGCTGCAGCATGCACGCGTGAGTCGCTCTGCGGAACAGCACCACTTCACCGCCAATAACTGGGCCTCCATGCGAGACCTGTGTGCCTTGTTGCGCTGTTTCGAGTACTCCACCAACATGGCCAGTGCCGATGACGCCGTTCTCAGCGTTACTATCCCAGTTCTATGTCTCCTTGAAAAAACTCTTCAGGCGATGATTGAAGAGGATGTGGCACAGGATGAGGAGGAGGAGGAGGAGGAGGAAGAGGTTTCATTTCCAAGGCTTTCAGGGCAGTCATTTACAAGTGGCTACGAGGGTGGGTTCCTGCACCAACAAGCGCCAGGTACACAATTGTCTGGCAGCAAGGGTACAGTTCTGGAGGATAACGAGGTGGAGGATGAGGAGGAGATGGAGGAGAAGGAACCATGTTCACAGCAGGGTGGCACCCAGACCAGCTCATGTCCATCACTGGTGCGTGGCTGG
>CM053027.1:467970546-467986873 GCA_028564925.1 Lithobates sylvaticus
GTTCACTGGTCCCGCGACCATGGTCACGGAGCTCAGGACTGGGTAGCGAGACCCACGGCTGGGCACTTAAAGAGCCACGTACAGGTACGTGATTGTGTCCAGCCGTGCCATTCTGTCAACGTATATCGGCGTGAGACGGTCCTTAAGTGGTTAATCTTGGTCTGAGTGTACTATAATTTGGCTTCTTCGCATAAGGCTTGCTCACTGTGGTGCAAAACTTTGATATTTCCATCCAAAGTCTGCTAAAGAGACACCCGAATGTATCCAAAAAATCTTTAATCTTGTTCCGAGTGAACTAAATTGTGGCCTCATTAAACAGACTGGCTCCCCAAGCCATTGTTTACAAAATAAAGAAAGCTTGAAAGAAATACATTTAAATGTATTTTTCTTTTCTTTATAAGTGTCAGTTTTGCTGAAGCAGATTCTATGCAGGGTACAGATGTACCACTTTACAGGCAGACTAATGCCCCGTACACACGGTCAGAAATTCCGATGGAAAATCTCCAATCGGACCATGTTGTTGGAAAATCCGCCCGTGTGTGGGCTCCATCAGACTCTCAAATTTTCCGACAACAAAATCCGATCAGACTTTTTCCGATCGTGTGTAGAGAATTCCGACGGACAAAGTGCCACACATTCTCAGATCAAATTACAAGACCAAAGCTATTGGCTAATAGCCTCTACGTAGTTCCTTCGTACACAATGAACGTCACCACTAGGGATGGGCCCGGTGCTCGATGCAAACCCATGTTCGCATCGAGCACCGGGTGTTCGCTCGCTCGGCGAGCCCAGAACTATTTTGGCCGCTCGCATCACATTCGTGTGATGCGAGCGGCCCCGCAATGCATTGCGGCCGGCGCGGCCGGCGCAGTGCATTGCTGGCTGATGATTGGCCAAGCATGCACTGTGACCCCGCATGCTTGGCCAATCACAGCGCCGGAAACTCGGAGAGCCATAATTGGCTACAGGCAGGACGCCTGTAGCCAATTACAGCTCAGGGGCTTTAGTACACGCCCCCTCATTTAAAAGGCCGCCACGCCGTCGGCGCCGGTCACATGAGTTCCGGCTTTAGGAGAGATCAGGCTGATTCTGTGTCACTCTTTGCTAGATTCATATAGAAAGATTTGCTCTACTTTGCTAAACCATTGGCTATTTATTTGCTAAACCATTGCTACCTGTCATTGATCGTCCATTGCTGCTGCTGGTTAGTGTGTTTTTAGCTGCTGCTGGGGATTAGTCTGGTACGTGTCTTACTGTTAGTACAGTATTTCAGTAGTACCAACCGCAGTGCTGTTAGTACAGCACTGCACCCCAAAAGCACCCATAGGACTTCTAGTGTGTTAGTGGCAGCAAACAGAGCTCCTATATTTTCTTCCCAGAAGCACCCATAGGACTTGTACTGTGTTAGTGGCATCACACAGAGTTCCTATATTTTCTTCCCAGAAGCACCCATAGGACTTGTACTGTGTTAGTGGCATCACACAGAGTTCCTATATTTTCTTCCCAGAAGCACCCATAGGACTTGTACTGTGTTAGTGGCATCACACAGAGTTCCTATATTTTCTTCCCAGAAGCACCCATAGGACTTGTACTGTGTTAGTGGCATCACACAGAGTTCCTATATTTTCTTCCCAGAAGCACCCATAGGACTTGTACTGTGTTAGTGGCATCACACAGAGTTCCTATATTTTCTTCCCAGAAGCACCCATAGGACTTGTACTGTGTTAGTGGCATCACACAGAGTTCCTATATTTTCTTCCCAGAAGCACCCATAGGACTTGTAGTGTGTTAGTCCCATCACACAGAGCTCCTATATTTTCTTTGCAGAAGCACCCATAGGACTTGTAGTGTGTTAGTCCCATCACACAGAGCTCCTATATTTTCTTCCCAGAAGCACCCATAGGACTTAAATTGTGTGTTAGTGGCATCACACAGAGCTCCTATATTTTCTTCCCAGAAGCACCCATAGGACTTCTAGTGTGTTAGTGGCATCACACAGAGCTCCTATATTTTCTTCTCAGAAGCACCCACAGGACTTCTAGTGTGTTAGTGGCATCACACAGAGCTCCTATATTTTCTTTGCAGAAGCACCCATAGGACTTCTAGTGTGTTAGTGGCATCACACAGAGCTCCTATATTTTCTTTCCCAGAAGCACCCATAGGACTTCTAGTGTGTTAGTGGCATCACACAGAGCTCCTATATTTTCTTCTCAGCAGCACCCACAGGACTTCCAGTGTGTTAGTGGCATCACACAGAGCTCCTATATTTTCTTTGCAGAAGCACCCATAGGGCTTCTAGTGTGTTAGTGGCATCACACAGAGCTCCTATATTTTCTTCTCAGCAGCACCAACAGGACTTCTAGCGTGTTAGTGGCATCACACAGACAGAGCTCCTATATTTTCTTTGCAGAAGCACCCATAGGACTTCTAGTGTGTTAGTGGTATCACACAGAGCTCCTATATTTTCTTCTCAGCAGCACCCACAGGACTTCTAGTGTGTTAGTGGCATCACACAGAGCTCCTATATTTTCTTTGCGGAAGCACCTATAGGACTTCTAGTGTGTTAGTGGCATCACACAGAGCTCCTATATTTTCTTTGCAGAAGCACCCATAGGACTTCTAGTGTGTTAGTGGCATCACACAGAGCTCCTATATTTTCTTCTCAGCAGCACCCACAGGACTTCTAGTGTGTTAGTGGCATCACACAGAGCTCCTATATTTTCTTTGCAGAAGCACCCATAGGACTTCTAGTGTGTTAGTGGCATCACACAGAGCTCCTATATTTTCTTGCAGAAGCACCCATAGGACTTCTAGTGTGTTAGTGGCATCACACAGAGCTCCTATATTTTCTTCTCAGCAGCACCCACAGGACTTCTAGTGTGTTAGTGGCATCACACAGAGCTCCTATATTTTCTTTGCAGAAGCACCCATAGGACTTCTAGTGTGTTAGTGGCATCACACAGAGCTCCTATATTTTCTTTGCAGAAGCACCCATAGGACTTCCAGTGTGTTAGTGGCATCACACAGAGCTCCTATATTTTCTTCTCAGCAGCACCCACAGGACTTCTAGTGTGTTAGTGGCATCACACAGAGCTCCTATATTTTCTTTGCAGAAGCACCCACAGGACTTCTAGTGTGTTAGTGGCATCACACAGAGCTCCTATATTTTCTTTGCAGAAGCACCCACAGGACTTCTAGTGTGTTAGTGGCATCACACAGAGCTCCTATATTTTCTTCTCAGCAGCACCCACAGGACTTCTAGTGTGTTAGTGGCATCACACAGAGCTCCTATATTTTCTTTGCAGAAGCACCCATAGGACTTCTAGTGTGTTAGTGGCATCACACAGAGCTCCTATATTTTCTTTGCAGAAGCACCCATAGGACTTCTAGTGTGTTAGTGGCATCACACAGAGCTCCTATATTTTCTTCTCAGCAGCACCCACAGGACTTCTAGTGTGTTAGTGGCATCACACAGAGCTCCTATATTTTCTTTGCAGAAGCACCCATAGGACTTCTAGTGTGTTAGTGGCATCACACAGAGCTCCTATATTTTCTTCTCAGCAGCACCCACAGGACTTCTAGTGTGTTAGTGGCATCACACAGAGCTCCTATATTTTCTTTGCAGAAGCACCCATAGGACTTCTAGTGTGTTAGTGGCATCACACAGAGCTCCTATATTTTCTTTGCAGAAGCACCCATAGGACTTCTAGTGTGTTAGTGGCATCACACAGAGCTCCTATATTTTCTTCTCAGCAGCACCCACAGGACTTCTAGTGTGTTAGTGGCATCACACAGAGCTCCTATATTTTCTTTGCAGAAGCACCCATAGGACTTCTAGTGTGTTAGTGGCATCACACAGAGCTCCTATATTTTCTTCTCAGCAGCACCCACAGGACTTCTAGTGTGTTAGTGGCATCACACAGAGCTCCTATATTTTCTTTGCAGAAGCACCCATAGGACTTCTAGTGTGTTAGTGGCATCACACAGAGCTCCTATATTTTCTTTGCAGAAGCACCCATAGGACTTCTAGTGTGTTAGTGGCATCACACAGAGCTCCTATATTTTCTTTGCAGAAGCACCCATAGGACTTCTAGTGTGTTAGTGGCATCACACAGAGCTCCTATATTTTCTTCTCAGCAGCACCCACAGGACTTCTAGTGTGTTAGTGGCATCACACAGAGCTCCTATATTTTCTTTGCAGAAGCACCCATAGGACTTCTAGTGTGTTAGTGGCATCACACAGAGCTCCTATATTTTCTTTGCAGAAGCACCCATAGGACTTCTAGTGTGTTAGTGGCATCACACAGAGCTCCTATATTTTCTTCTCAGAAGCACCCACAGGACTTCTAGTGTGTTAGTGGCATCACACAGAGCTCCTATATTTTCTTCTCAGCAGCACCCACAGGACTACCGACTACAATGGCTGGAAGACCGCCAAGGGGAGGCAGAGCATGCAGAGTCAAGAACACAGGGCAGGCAGGCTCTGTTTCTAGTGGACGTGGCCGTGGACATGGTCGTGCATCGTCATCAGCACGTGACCATGGGACACGCGCGTCTTTGTTTTCGGCAGCTGGACATGTGGAGCCGCATCATGCTGAAGGCTTGGTAGAATGGATGACCAAGCCCTCCTCATCCTCCTCATCCTCTCTCACCCAGGCTCAGGGTACTGGCAGAGCAGCTGCCAACGCGTACTCAATGGCATCATCGGCCACCCCTTCCCTAGACCCACCATGTCCTCCTGAGGAGTCCCCCGAACTGTTTGAGCACAGTGTTGGGTACATGCTCCAGGAGGATGCCCAACGATTCGAAGGCTCGGATGATGATACCCAGCTTGAGGAAGTCAGTAGTGTGCGCGCAGAGAGAGAGGGGATGCTGAAGGACAGCAATCTGCCAGTACTGTTCCACCAGCTGCAGCTTACTGCTTCAGTGGTGAAGAGGGAGGGGATGATGAGGTCACTGACGCCACGTGGGTGCCTGGAGGGAGAGAGGATGAGGAGGAGGAGGAGGAGGATGCGGCGTCACATGTCCAACGAGGCAGGATGCCCCCTGGAGGCCAGCTAGAGGCCAGCACAGCAACTGTACAACACCGCAGAGCTCCGCCTGTGCAGGGCGCTGCCTCTGCACGCTATCAGAAAAGTTCTTTGGTGTGGGCCTTTTTTGAGACGAGTGCATCAGATCGCACCACTGCTATTTGCAATATTTGTCTCAAGCGTATCTCGAGTGGCCAAAACATCAGCCGCTTGGGCACCACAAGCATGACCAGACATATGTCGACCTGCCCTGCAGCTCGTTGGCAGGCACACATAAATGACCCACACCAAAGAACTAAGCGGACCTCTCCTTGCTCCTCATCAGCTGGGATCTCCATCCCCACTACATCTTCAGTCCTCTCTGAAAGCTGCTGTGAGAGGACTGAAGGTGTAGAATTAGGTGTGTCACAACCAAGTACTTGCAGTACACCGACGTCCGATAGTAGCAGGCAAATTTCCCTGCCCCAGCTGCTGGACCGTCGAAAGAAGTACACTCCCAGCCATCCACATGCCCAGCGGTTGAATGCTAGCTTGGCTAAATTGCTAGCACTTCAACTGCTGCCTTTTCAGTTGGTAGACTCGGCCCCCTTCCGTGAGTTTGTTCAATGTGTGGTTCCTCAGTGGCAGGTTCCCAAACGCCACTTTTTCTCACGGAAGGCGATTCCGTCTCTCTACCGGCATGTGGAAGGCAATGTCCATGCCTCGCTGGACAGGGCGGTCAGCGGTAAGGTGCATATTACCGCTGACTCATGGTCCAGCAGGCATGGACAGGGACATTACCTTTCTTTCACGGCCCATTGGGTCACTCTATTGGCAGCTAGGAGGGATGCAGGACAAGGTGCAGTAGTGTTGGAGGTTGTTCCGCCACCACGCCTCCAAAATGCTACTACTGCTACTGGTTGTGACACACCTCTCTCCTCCTCCCCCTCCTCTTCTTCTTCCTCCAGTGCTCTGTCCTCGGAACCAGCGGTGCTCCGTAGGCGTACAAGGGGCTACGCAAGTACGCAGGCAAAAAGATGCCATGCCGTGCTTGCGCTGGTGTGTTTGGGGGACAGGAGCCACACTGGGCCAGAGGTTCTGGCAGCTCTGCAGGGGCAGGCCGAGAGGTGGTTGACGCCACGCCAGCTTAAGCCAGGAATGGTCGTTTCTGACAATGGCACCAACCTCCTCTCCGCCCTGCGACAGGGGCAGCTCACCCATGTGCCCTGTATGGCTCACGTCCTCAACCTGGTGGTGCATCGGTTCTTGGGCAGGTTCCCAGGCTTACAGGATGTCCTGAGGCAGGCCAGGAAAGTCTGTGTGCATTTCCGCCGATCTTATAATGCCAGTGCTCGGCTGACTGAGCTGCAAAAGGAGCTGAACCTGCCCAAGAACCGCCTAATATGTGACATGCCCACCAGGTGGAACTCAACGTTGGCCATGCTGCAGCGACTGCACACGCAGCAGAGGGCCATCAATGAGTACCTTTGCGACTACGGCACCAGGACAGGGTCAGGGGAGCTTGGTTTTTTTCCCCACGTCAGTGGAGCATGATCAGGGATGCATGCACTGTCCTCTCACCATTTGAGGAGGCCACGAGGATGGTGAGCAGTGACAGTGCATGCATCAGTGACACTGTACCTCTTGTCCACCTGTTGGAGCATACGCTGCGTGGGATAATGGACAGGGCACTTGAGGCAGAACAGAGGCAGGAAGAGGAGGACTTCCTTGCCTCTCAAGGCCCCCACCACCACCACCAAAGGCCCAATTTTTCTGCCCTGTTCAACAGGTGCATGCAATTACAAATCTTGATCTAATAACTCACAGCGGGGCCCATTCCTGCGCCCACCAAGAGTAACTGTGAGAGCTTACAGTCTTGTGGCAACACCGTCCACCATCACCACCACCACTACCAAAGGCCCAATTTTTCTGCCCGGTTCAACAGGTGCATGCAAGTACAAATCTTGATCTATTAACTCACAGCAGGGCCCATTCTTGTGCCCACCAGTCTTGTGGCTACACCAACATCTAATAGGGCAAATTTCTGCAGAGTATATACGCCAGGCCCCTACTTTCAAACATCCAACTTACAAACGACTCCTACTTGCAAACGGAAAGAGAAAACAGGAAGTGAGAGGAAATCTACCCCTAGGAAGGGAAATTCTATGCTGTTAGATTTAATTTGGGAAAAAAGGTATCTCCTCTCTACTGATGCTTTATCACCAATCCTTGTTTCAATTCAAACCCCACTTTTCCAAAAACATTTGTCATTGGGACGGAAAGTGAGGTGACATGTTCTGAACAGATGTGCAAAGACAGCAAATGTTACAGGGGTGATAACCCCTCCCTATGTTCTCCAAAAAGCTTAAAAATAGATTTTTTTGGGATGTAGCTACACTTCATAATGTACCTGTTCAGATTCTACTTAAGAACAAACCTACAGTCCGTGTCTTGTTTGCACCACCTATATACTGCTGTTCAGAGTATATAGGGTTGTAGGTATAGGGTTTTATTTTGGGTGCGGGGTCCCCCTTAATATCCATACAAGACCCAAAGGGGCTGGGGTGGGGGGGGGGGTTGATGGGGTAGCCATGCCATTTTTCTCAAGGATTTTCAGCCATATGGCGGCTAGGACAAGACATGCCATTAAAGCCGCAATTGTTTTTAAATGGCTTCTTTTTTTCCTTTACAAATGTCATTTTGTGCAAGGACAGTTCTAAACACGGGAAACACATGCCACTTCACAGGCATACTTTAGACACCCCCAGGTACCATATTTAAAGGAAAATTTCACTTTTTTTTTTTTCACTTTATGCATCATTAAAATGACTGCTCCCGAAAAAAACGTTAGTTTTTAAAAGTTTTTTTGCATTGATATATGTCCCCTGGGGCAGGACCCGGGTCCCCAAACCTGTTTTATGACATTAACATGCATATTGGCCGTTGTAATTAGCACTTTTGATTTCGAACGTTCGCGTCCATTATAACGTATAGGGTTCGAAAATTCGCGCGAACTTTCGGTCGGTTCGAAGGTTCTGGTTCGAACCGAACCCGGGGGTGTTCGGCTCATCCCTAGTCACCACGTTCAGAATGATCGGATTTTTCGACAACTTTGTCCGACCGTGTGTATGCAACACCGGGGTCGGACAAAATCCGTTGGAAAAAATCAGACGGATTTTGTGGTCGGAATTTCCGACCGTGTGTACAGGGGCTAAGAGGACCTCCTCAGCACTATATTTAAAGGAATTTTTCATTTTTATTGTTTCACTATAAACATCACTAAAATCACTTCTTTAAAAACAATCTTTTTTTAAAGTTTTTTGCATTGGTACATGTCCCCCATTGCAGTAACCCGGCCTCCATACCCTTTTTATGGCCAATAACCTGCATATAAGCCTTCAAAATGGGGACTTTTGATTTTTCAAGAACAAATGCCGCCATCAATCAGATCTAAGAATTGGTAAGCTGCAATAGAATAAATGTTTGCTTTTGTGTTTAATACTGCTTCCATTGAAAACAGTTTTATAGTTATGGAATAGGTGAGTAGGGATGAGCCGAACACCCCTGGGTCCGGTTCGCACCAGAACCTTCGAACGGACCGAAAGATCGCGCAAATTTTCGAACCCTATTCGTTACAATGGACGCGAACGTTCGAAATCAAAATTGCTAATTACAGTGGCCAATATGCATGTTAATGTCATAAAACAGGTTTGGGGACCCGGGTCCTGCCCCAGGGGACATATATCAATGCAAAAAGAACTTTTAAAAACTAACATTTTTTCGGGAGCAGTCATTTTAATGATGCATACAGTGAAAAAAAAAAAAGGGAAATTTTCCTTTAAATATGGTACCTGGGGGGTGTCTAAAGTATGCCTGTGAAGTGGCATGTGTTTCCCGTGTTTAGAACTGTCCCTGCACAAAATGACATTTGTAAATTAAAAAAAGAAGCCATTTAAAACCATTTGCGGCTTTAATGTCATGTCTTTTCCTGGCCATATGGCGGAAAATCCTTGCGAAAAATGGCATGGCTACCCCATCACCCCCCCCCCCCCCACCCCAGCCCCTTTGGGTCTTGTATGGATATTAAGGGGGACCCCGCACCCAAAATAAAACCCTATACCTACAACCCTATATACTCTGAACAGCAGTATACAGGCGGTGCAAACAAGACACGGACTGTAGGTTTGTTCTTAAGTAGAATCTGAACAGGTACATTATGAAGTGTAGCTCCATCCCCAAAAAATCTATTTTTAAGCTTTTTGGAGAACATAGGGAGGGGTTATCACCCCTGTAACATTTGCTGTCTTTGCACATCTGCTCAGAACATTTCACCTCACTTTCCGTCCCAATGACAAATGTTTTTGGAAAAGTGGGGTTTTAATTGAAACAAGGATTGGTGATAAAGCATCAGTAGAGAGGAGATACCTTTTTCCCAAATTAAATCTAACAGGATCGAATTTCCCTTCCTAGGGGTAGATTTCCTCTCACTTCCCGTTTTCTCTTTCCGTTTGTAAGTTGGATGTTTGTAAAGTAGGGGCCTGCCGTATATACTCTGCAGAAATTTTCCCCATTAGATGTTGGTGTAGCCACAAGACTGTAAGCCCTCACAGTTACTCTTGGTGGGCACAGGAATGGGCCCTGCTGTGAGTTATTAGATCAAGATTTGTAATTGCATGCACCTGTTGAACAGGGCAGAAAAATTGGGCCTTTGGTGGTGGTGGTGGTGGTGGTGGACGGTGTTGCCACAAGACTGTAAGCCCTCACAGTTACTCTTGGTGGGCGCAGGAATGGGCCCTGCTGTGAGTTATTAGATCAAGATTTGTAATTGCATGCACCTGTTGAACAGGGCAGAAAAATTGGGCCTTTGGTGGTGGTGGTGGTGGTGGACGGTGTTGCCACAGGACTGTAAGCCCTCACAGTTACTCTTGGTGGGCGCAGGAATGGGCCCTGCTGTGAGTTATTAGATCAAGATTTTTAATTGCATGCACCTGTTGAACAGGGCATAAAAATTGGGCCTTTGGGTGGTGGTGGTGGTGGTGGTGGTGGACGGTGTTGCCACAAGACTGTAAGCCCTCACAGTTACTCTTGGTGGGCGCAGGAATGGGCCCTGCTGTGAGTTATTAGATCAAGATTTGTGATTGCATGCACCTGCTGAACAGGGCAGAAAAATTGTGCCTTAGGCAATGGTGCTGGTGCCACAACACTGTAACCCCTCACAGATACTGTACTTGGAGCACAGCAGTCAGAGATGTTGCGAAGCATTGCTTAAAAAATTGTAATTACACGCTCCTGTTAAACAGGGGCTGAAAAATTGTGCCTTAGGCATTGGTGCTGGTGCCACAACACTGCAACCCCTCACAGATACTGTACTTGGAGCACAGCAGTCAGACATGTTGCGAAGCATTGCTTAAAAAATTGTAATTACACGCCCCTGTTAACACAGGGGCTGAAAAATTGTGCCTTGGGCAACGGTGCTGGTGCCACAACACTGCAACCCCTCACAGATACTGTACTTGGAGCACAGCAGTCAGACGTGTTGCGAAGCATTTTTTTAAAAAATTGTAATTACACGCCCCTGTTAAACAGGGGCTGAGAAATTGTGCCTTAGGCATTGGTGCTGGTGCCACAACACTGCAATCCCTCACAGATACTGTACTCTGAGCACAGCAATGAGACCGGTTGCAAAGCATTGACTAAAAATTGTAATTACACGCCCCAAAAGGGGCTGAAAAATTGTGCCTTAGGCACTGGTGCTGGTGCCACAACACTGCAACCCCTCACAGATACTGTACTTGGAGCACAGCAGTCAGACATGTTGCAAAGCATTGCTTAAAAAAATTGTAATTACACGCCCCTGTTAAACAGGGGCTGAAAAATTGTCCCTAAGGCAATGGTGCTGGTGCCACAACACTGCAACCCCTCACAGATACTGTACTTGGAGCACAGCAGTCAGAGATGTTGCGAAGCATTGCTTAAAAAATTGTAATTACACGCCCCTGTTAAACAGGGGCTGAAAAATTGTGCCTTAGGCACGGTGCTGGTGCCACAACACTGCAACCCCTCACAGATACTGTACTTGGAGCACAGCAGTCACACCTGTTGCGAAGCATTTTTTTTTAAAAATTGTAATTACACGCCCCTGTTATACAGGGGCTGAAAAATTGTGCCTTAGGCACTGGTGTGGTGGCACCCAGAAACAAAAATGTTCTTCCAAGCTATCAAGGAATGGATCATTGAGGAGGAGGAAGAGGATAGTCAGTGAACATAACAGGACAGTCACTCAGCATCAGCATAGGCAGTCTTGAAGGGATGTGACATTATAAATTATTCAGTTATATCCGCTTCAGGTGCCTGGTAGCTGGTGGTGATCCAAGACTGATTCATTTTTATGAAGGTCAGTCGATCAACCGAGTCGGTGGACAGGCGCACCCTGTGATCAGTGACAAATCCTCCAGCAGCACTGAATGTGCGTTCGGAAAGAACGCTGGATGCAGGACAGGCCAGTAGCTCAATTGCATACTGTGCAAGCTCTGGCCAGTGATCCATCCTCAAGACCCAGTAAGCCAGAGGATTTTCGGTGGGAAAGGTGTCCAAGTCTGACCTTGCCCCTAGGTATTCCTGCACCATGTATATCAGACGCTGGCGATGGTTGCTGGAACCGATCATACCTTGGGGCTGCGGACAAAAAAATTGTCTGAACGCATCGGTCAGACGTCCACCTTCCCCACCGCTCCTTCTGCTACTGACTGAAGCCTCAGCAACTCGTCGTCCAGGACCAGGAGTTTGTAACCTCCCAGTTTCTGGGAACGCGTTGCACAGACCTTTCTGCAAGGCCTCCCTGAGATGTCTCATCCTCTGCTCCCTCTGCGACGGCAAGATAAGGTCCGCAACCTTACCCTTGTACCGTGGATCAAGGAGAGTGGCCAGCCAGTAATGGTCCCTCTCCTTGATCCGAAGAATACGAGGATCCTTCCGCAGGCTTTGCAGGATCAGGGAGGCCATGCAACGTAGGTTAGCTGAGGCATTCGGTCCGGAGTCTTCTGGGTCACTGAGGACGACATGATCGCCAGCCACCTCCTCCCAGCCACGTCCAAGTCCACTGGTTTGTTGGGACTGTACATCATCCCTAAAAGACTGCTGCTGCTGCTGATGCTGAGTGCCAGGCTCCACCTCCATGCTCGCACAATCCTCCTCCTCCTCCTCCTCCTCTTCCTGTCGGATGGGTGGGACAGAAGGAACACTGTCAGGATAAAGGGGGCCTTGAGAGGCAAGGAAGTCCTCCTCTTCCTGCCTCTGTTCTGCCTCAAGTGCCCTGTCCATTATCCCACGCAGCGTATGCTCCAACAGGTGGACAAGAGGTACAGTGTCACTGATGCATGCACTGTCACTGCTCACCATCCTCGTGGCCTCCTCAAATGGTGAGAGGACAGTGCATTCATCCCTGATCATGCTCCACTGGTGTGGGGAAAAAAAGCCAAGCTCCCCTGACCCTGTCCTGGTGCCGTAGTCGCAAAGGTACTCATTGATGGCCCTCTGCTGCGTGTGCATTCGCTGCAGCATGGCCAACGTTGAGTTCCACCTGGTGGGCATGTCACATATTAGGCGGTTCTTGGGCAGGTTCAGCTCCTTTTGCAGCTCAGTCAGCCGAGCACTGGCATTATAAGATCGGCGGAAATGCACACAGACTTTCCTGGCCTGCCTCAGGACATCCTGTAAGCCTGGGTACCTGCCCAAGAACCGCTGCACCACCAGATTGAGGACATACAGGGCACATGGGTGAGCTGCCCCTGTCGCAGGGCGGAGAGGAGGTTGGTGCCATTGTCAGAAACCACCATTCCTGGCTTAAGCTGGCGTGGCGTCAACCACCTCTCGGCCTGCCCCTGCAGAGCTGCCAGAACCTCTGCCTCAGTGTGGCTCCTGTCCCCCAAACACACCAGGGCAAGCACGGCATGGCATATTTTTGCCTGCGTACTCGCGTAGCCCCTTGTACGCCTACGGAGCACCGCTGGTTCCGAGGACAGAGCACTCGAAGAGGACATGGAGGAAGAAGAGGAGGGGGTGGAGGAGAGAGGTGTGTCACAACCAGTAGTAGCATTTTGGAGGCGTGGTGGCGGAACAACCTCAAACACTACTGCACCTTGTCCTGCATCCCTCCCAGCTGCCAATAGAGTGACCCAATGGGCCGTGAAAGAAAGATAACGTCCCTGTCCATGCCTGCTGGACCATGAGTCAGCGTTAATATGCACCTTACCGCTGACCGCCCTGTCCAGCGAGGCATGGACATTGCCTTCCACATGCCGGTAGAGAGACGGAATCGCCTTCCGTGAGAAAAAGTGGCGTTTGGGAACCTGCCACTGAGGAACCGCACATTGAACAAACTCACGGAAGGGGGCCGAGTCTACCAACTGAAAAGGCAGCAGTTGAAGTGCTAGCAATTTAGCCAAGCTAGCATTCAACCGCTGGGCATGTGGATGGCTGGGAGTATACTTCTTTCGACGGTCCAGCAGCTGGGGCAGGGAAATTTGCCTGCTACTATCGGATGTCAGTGTACTGCAAGTACTTGGTTGTGACACACCTAATTCTACACCTTCAGTCCTCTCAGAGCACCTTTCAGAGAGGACTGAAGATATAGTGGGGATGGAGATCCCAGCTGATGAGGAGCAAGGAGAGGTCCGCTTTGTTCTTTGGTGTGGGTCTTTTATGTGTGCTTGCCAACGAGCTGCATGGCAGGTCGACATATGTCTGGTCATGCTTGCGGTGCCCAAGCGGCTGATGTTTTGGCCACGCGAGATACGCTTGAGACAAATATTGCAAATAGCAGTGGTGCGATCTGATGCACTTGTCTCAAAAAAGGTCCACACCAAAGAACTTTTGTGATAGCGTGCAGAGGCAGCGCCCTGCACAGGCGGAGCTCTGCGGTGTGATACAGTTGGTGTGCTGGCCTCTAGCTGGCCTCCAGGGGGCATCCTGCCTCATTGGACATGTGACGCCGCATCCTCCTCCTCCTCCTCCTCTCTCCCTTCAGGCACCCACGTGGAGTCAGTGACCTCATCATCCCCTCCCTCTTCACCACTAGAGCAAACCTGGCAGTAAGCTGCAGCTGGTGGAACAGTACTGCCAGATTGCTGTCCTTCAGCATCCCCTCTCTCTGCGCGCACACTACTGCCTTCCTCAAGCTGGGTATCATCATCCGAGCCTTCGAATCGTTTGGCATCCTCCTGGAGCATGTACCCAACACTGTGCTCAAACAGTTCGGGGGACTCCTCAGGAGGACATGGTGGGTCTAGGGAAGGGGTGGCTGATGATGCCATTGAGTACGCGTTGGCAGCTGCTCTGCCAGTCATCTGAGCCTGGGTGAGAGAGGATGAGGAGGATGAGGAGGGCTTGGTCATTCATTCTACCAAGCCTTCGGCATGATGCAGCTCAACATGTCCAGCTGCCAAAAACAAAGACAAGCGTGTCCCATGGCCATGTGCTGATGACGATGCACGACCATTTCCACGACCAGCACTGTTGTCTCTAGAAACAGAGCCTGCTTGCCCTGTGTTCTTGCCTCGGGACGGTCTGCCTCTCCTTGGCGGTCTTCCAGCCATTGTAGTACTATAGGTACTATGTGTGCTGCTGACAAAAAATATAGGACCTATGTGTGCTGCCACAAACACACTATAAGTCCTATGGGTGCTGACACAAACACACTATAGGTACTATGTGTGCTGCTGAAAAGGAAATATAGGACCTATGTGTGCTGCGACAAACACACTATAAGTCCTATGGGTGCTGACACAAACACACTATAGGTACTATGTGTGCTGCTGACAAGAAAATATAGGACCTATGTGTGCTGCCACAAACACACTATAAGTCCTATGGGTGCTGACACAAACACACTATAGGTACTATGTGTGCTGCTGACAAGAAAATATAGGACCTATGTGTGCTGCCACAAACACACTATAAGTCCTATGGGTGCTGAAACAAACACACTATAGGTACTATGTGTGCTGCTGAAAAGGAAATATAGGACCTATGTGTGTTGCCACAAACACACTATAAGTCCTATGGGTGCTGACACAAACACACTATAGGTAATATATGTGTGCTGCTGACAAGAAAATATAGGACCTATGTGTGCTGCCACAATTACACTATAAGTCCTATGGGTGCTGACACAAACACACTATAGGTACTATATGTGTGCTGCTGACAAGAAAATATAGGACCTATGTGTGCTGCCACAAACACACTATAAGTCCTATGGGTGCTGACACAAACACCCTATAGGTACTATATGTGTGCTGCTGACAAGAAAATATAGGACCTATGTGTGCTGCCACAAACACACTATAAGTCCTATGGGTGCTGAGTGACACAAACACACTATAGGTACTATATGTGTGCTGCTGACAAGAAAATATAGGACCTATGTGTGCTGCCACAAACACACTATAAGTCCTATGGGTGCTGACACAAACACACTATAGGTACTATGTGTGCTGCTGAAAAGGAAATATAGGACCTATGTGTGCTGCGACAAACACACTATAAGTCCTATGGGTGCTGACACAAACACACTATAGGTACTATGTGTGCTGCTGACAAGAAAATATAGGACCTATGTGTGCTGCCACAAACACACTATAAGTCCTATGGGTGCTGACACAAACACACTATAGGTACTATGTGTGCTGCTGACAAAAAAATATAGGACCTATGTGTGCTGCCACAAACACACTATAAGTCCTATGGGTGCTGAAACAAACACACTATAGGTACTATGTGTGCTGCTGAAAAGGAAATATAGGACCTATGTGTGTTGCCACAAACACACTATAAGTCCTATGGGTGCTGACACAAACACACTATAGGTAATATATGTGTGCTGCTGACAAGAAAATATAGGACCTATGTGTGCTGCCACAATTACACTATAAGTCCTATGGGTGCTGAGTGACACAAACACACTATAGGTACTATATGTGTGCTGCTGACAAGAAAATATAGGACATATGTGTGCTGCCACAAACACACTATAAGTCCTATGGGTCCTGACACAAACACCCTATAGGTACTATATGTGTGCTGCTGACAAGAAAATATAGGACCTATGTGTGCTGCCACAAACACACTATAAGTCCTATGGGTGCTGAGTGACACAAACACACTATAGGTACTATATGTGTGCTGCTGACAAGAAAATATAGCACCTATGTGTGCTGCCACAAACACACTATAAGTCCTATGGGTGCTGAGTGACACAAACACACTATAGGTACTATATGTGTGCTGCTGACAAGAAAATATAGGTCCTATGTGTGCTG